>MJHO01000042.1:1200000-1762641 GCA_002076135.1 Xerophyta viscosa
TATATATCGATAAGTGTCTAACGGTTTTACTATCATGATTAAGCAAAAGAGAAGGTTATTTGAGTTACAAGAGATGAACTCAGCAATTCCACAAAGTATATTGTTTTTTTTTAGAAATCCAAATGCAAAGTATATAATTTGGTGTTCTACTTCCTGATCCATGGGTCTAGCGGTATGGCGTGTATCTAATAAAGCAAACATTACAGGTTTGAATCTCAAGGATGGTCCTGAAATGAAAAATAGACAATTCCAGCGAGTTTTCAGCTATGATTGCTAATATAGTGGCTAGGCATGATGCAGTACTCCACGTTTGCCTCGGGGCGCACATCCGGCCGAAATTTTACTTTCTGACCACGGTCTCAGTCCAAAGTGGGCTGATAGATCGTAGTTAGAACGCAATGTTTCCAGTAAAATCGATGGTTGGTGCACGTTTCGCCTTGTTATCTCAATAATTGGATCCTTTAAAAAAAACTAGTAGCGCAAAAGTGAACATACAACGCGCTGCCAATCCTCCAAGGTAGCTGGAATGATCGGATGCCTCGCCATTTCGAAGATCACGATACAGTTCTAGCCGACACATGCAGTATGCAACTTATAAAAATGATTTATTGGTCCCAATATAACGAGAGGATGATATGGAAAGTCTCAGGTGATCATTCCTACAAACTGTTGAGTTATATTTGGCTTTAATTTATGCAAAATGATAATATTGAAGGTGCTGCATAACTATGTTATTCATGGAGTGCTAGAAATAATGTGGATGTAGAAAATGATGAATATATGGTTTAATGGTGTAACTCCAAGGTTGGATGATATTTTTTTTTCGAGATTATCGTGGAAAAAACTTGCCCATAATAGGCCCTCGTCGAGCAACAGTTGTAATAAGTAAACCACACGGGTGGCACCTGGTCGGACGGTATTTAAACAAGGGCCATTCATACTACCTTGATGCAAAGTGTTGGTATTCAGAGTGGTTACAGATAGCCCTATTGTCATCCCTACTGTTTGCCTATGGGTCGGCTAGTGGGCCGAGCTGATTACGTAAACATTAGTCTAGGCCCATATTATCTATAACTTCGATCAATTCTTTGGAAAAGCCACTTATGTGCACGAGCTTTTAGCTGTTGCATAACCCTGGATTTGAAGTGTATGTTAGATGATGGCTCTGGCAATCGTTTCTAGCCACCAACGAGACCGCAGGAGTTCGTTGAAAATTACTGGAGTATCACCAACAGACGTGAACACGAATGCGAACAACGATCGGCTTCTATAGAAGAACGAATCGATGTATTTTTAGATCTCTACTTACAGTAGAAGACATTCATAGGAATCTTAATTGCCATCACCTATGGGAATATGTTGAGAGCTTAGCCACCGACACCCATCAATGCGATGGATGAGGTCAATGATCCTTTGGGTCAGTGGGAAACGGGTCCTTCATCGCAAGCTCCTTCATAGACAACTTGGCAAGGTTGTTACCGCGAACGGCAACTAGACCACTGCCATCTGAGCTCACTAGCCTCGTCTGGAGTCAGGCATGGGAGGCGTCTATGTGACTATGATTGTCGTGATATTAAATTTACATATAACACAATTTTCATCGATACAAATTGAAGGATTGATATAAAATAAAAAACCAAAAAAAATGTAAAGAAGGCTACAGAATGAGAACTAACACAGATAATACCAATAGAAAAAATAATACAAATAAAAAGAAGAAAAAAAAAAGGGAAGCTATATATCAACCTTCGTTTTTCAGAAATATGAAAATCAATCGCTGAAAATGAAAACAATATACTAATATGGTGACGTGCATGTACCGCCACGCTAATTTTTTTATTTTAAAAATTAATTTATACAACTTCTAAAAATAAAGAGCTAATATACAATTAAATAAATAAAAAAAGGGTAAAAGAGGTGAGTACTGAGTCATCCAGTCATCGAATATACGGGACATTAAACCGGAAGATTCGTGTGGAATAAAGAATTTTCTCAGGACCCTCATCTCCGATTCCCTTTTCTCATCTAACTGGTCAGAGACGCGTGCCCTATAAAAATCCTTGGCCATCCTCCTCTTCTCTTTCGTCTTAACCACCTCCACCAGCCTCCCCCCTTGCCGCTGCGTGTAAGTCTCTCTCTCTCTCTCTCTCTCACTTATTGTTCTTAGCTGTACCAATTTCCAATTTGTCATATGCATAGTTGCAGTTATATTTGTCAAATTTCATATGTTTGTTCCGTGAAATGGAACTTTGAATGTTTCTATGTGCTCAGATGCACTATTGGAGAAGAAAGTTAAAATAGTATGGATTCAAGATTCTAATTGGGTACTCACCTTTGTAATTGTTTCTTTTTGAATTTTGAACTCTGAAGTATGTCGAAATTATGCTAAGTGGAAGAATTTAAGTTGCGTTCCTTTGGGAAGTTATGATTAGTGGGTGAGAATCTACAGTAACATGGGTGTAAATGGCACACACAATCATGGCCTAAGAGACTTGAGTGATAAGAGTTAATCCTTACGGATTAGACTAATCGAGATGCTTCTTTGAATTGAAGGATTGAAATATATGTTAATGTGTTTAGTGACTTTATCGACCAATTCTATAGAGCAAGTGCGAGCTCATTAACAATGGTGAGTTGGGTTTATTGAACACACATTGATTTTTGTATGAATTGTCCCATAAGAAATCCATCAATTATGTATGCAGAACAAGATCAGTATATTACTTCGGTTAAAGGTGAACCCATGTCGCGAGGCCTCCTGGAACTCGCTAACTTGCAGGCACTTTCTCCAGGCTCTTGGGGGACGGCATATGTACCTATACCTGCTAGTAGTTGAGAATGTTTCCATCTCGCATTTGGTAGGATTTGAACCCGCACCAGTGCTCTGGATGGGGATAAGCCCTACTAGTATATTATTTTGGTTGACCCTTCAAAAGTCCGCCCAGTGTTGTCAAACCTGTTTCGGTAAATGTATTAGATCGCAATTATTTATAAAAGTACTTTTAAAAATAGAGAATTGTTTATGAATAAATTGAACAAAAATAATGAAACTTGATATATGATCGGCTATGGCTTCGCTGAGGGATGTCATTTCCCAGAAGGCTGGCATAGGTTGGACATAGTGGAAGGAATATTGGGTTAAACGCTAATATGATTTTCCCAGGTTATTTATTATTTTAAAACATTGAGATTGTGCCAGAATCAACTACAAACCTAATTAGAAGAGATTGTAGCCGTGAACATCCACAAAGGTGTTGGCGAAGTTTACATTTAGATTATGTTTGTTGAATTACCATTAATCAACTTCTCTTTTATGCATTATGTTTTATTTTTCTCTTTCACTCGTCCTCTGTAGCCATTTTTAGTAAGCATATTCTGTAGTGTTTTGGTAAGCAGATTAACGTTGCCAAGGATTCTGGTTACCATTAACTGCTCGTTGGATAGCTCCTTTCATGGAACAAATTCTTATATCTTGTTCTTAAGCAAGTTGTTCGATTTTATCCAGGGCTTGCTTTACTTCATTGACAAAATGATATTTTGAACCTGAGTGCAATTGTTTGTTCCTCAAATTGAGCAATCTTTTGCAAAATTAGTCTACACAAATTTCTTCATCTGGAAATGGGTGCTGGCACAGAAAGTGAGTACGCAACTTCTGGAGCTCTTGAGGGTATTCATGGGCTGAAGCTGGTTCATTATTCACCATATAAAGTGGACGAAAGACTTCATAGTGACGGGTATGATCTTTCAAGTGATGAAGGTCCGAAGATCGTTGGAGGTCATAGACTACCTGTATTGTGAGTCCCAATGATTCATAACCCTCTTAGTAATCCTCTAACTTATATCTTTCGCTTTTACTGTTAAAATTAAATGATCAAGTCAGAAACACGTTGGCTAACATATTTATTTTTTTAGAAGAATATGGGAGCAAAGACCCTCATGCCTGAGGCCTATTTGTTGCAAAGTTGGAGGTTAATATCTAAATGCCCTTACTTTTTTTTTTTTTTTTTTGGAAAAAGAATGATATTGATCTCTGAATTTTCTTGAAACATGCTCACATGTAATTTTCACTTGTGCATTTGATGCAATGAACTTTCAATACTTTGGCTCTGATGCCATTTTGCATATTTCCGAGCTTCTTCCCAGTAGTTCTGCTGGTGTGTGTGTTTTATCAAGTGGCAAATTTTTAAATTCTGGCACGTTATCGAAACTAATGATAGATTGCAATGAAATTTATAGTAGCGGATCACAGCCTAATTTTGAAAGTTCACAGGCAACAAATGCACAACTGAAAGTTAGGGACATGGAAGCACATTTGTTTTAGATGAAAGACTAATAACGTACTTTTGCCTATTTGATCATATGACATGTCATTGATGCACATGATGGTTAACTTTTGTGATTGTTTTGTGCATTAGGTGATCGAAGCATTGCAGAAACTGTTGCTAATGTTGCGACTTCACTACCATTCATTCTTCTTGGATTCCAGACCCCAAGGCAAGTTACACCCTTCAAATAACCATAATTTCCTTGCATGTGTTTCATTCCATGCAAATCACCTAATGCGTTAATATTGGATGCAGGAAGAATCTGAATGCTGCAATATATGCTAATTCACTAATTGGAGTGGGGGTAGCCTCAAGTTTATACCATTCCTCTAGAGGGGAAATCAGAAAAATTTTCAGATGGGTAGACTACACGATGATTGCAGCAACAACAGTTGTAAGTTAAAAGATACCTCAAATGACTTTGCTTTCCAAAAGCCTACGTGCTATAGCACCCTATTCGCTATGGTTTATAAGATGATGCACGGTCCTCTGTTTGAGTCATTACCTTTTATCATAGTAACCAATAAAGTATATCCAAACTGAAAAGATTTGTTAATTTGTTCTATTATTTTCTTTTCAGTTAACAAGAATGCAACAATTTATGATGTCAATTTACATTTTAATAAATCCTATCTTTAACAATGAGTTACTTTTATGCTGTTTGTTTACAATTTTAACAAGGGCTGTTTTGTCTTTATATCATGATTAATCATGCACTATTGCTTTAAGCTTCACATGAGCTAGCGAAAATGTTAAATAGTATTGAACAATTGCATAAGAGACATTCTAATGTATGTCTCAACTAATGACTCATAAAATGAAGTAGATTGCTCTATTTGCAGCTCTACATAGCTGATTTTATTCCATAGTAAGACTCCAGCTCCATCTAGAATCTAAGGAGTAACAAAACATGGTTACATACTAGGTGAAGCAATGTACATGGGAATGCAGCATTGCAACTGTTTTGGCAGATTTATCTTTTTTTGACTGGCTGAATTTCGTGTGATTCTGTTATTATATGCCCGTAATCGATCTCTTATTGTGTGTAGTGTCTTTCAAGAGCCCTCAGAAATGAGAACCCAAAATTGCTAATGGCTGCATCAGCATTTCTATTGCCTTTTCAGCCGCTGATGGTCTCTGCTGTCCATACTGGACTGATGGAGGTAATAGAATTCAATCTAGATTCTATATACCTAATTACTTTGGATGACAAGGCATGTGTAAATTTATTTTTGGGGAAAGAAGTTATATATACCTATATAAAAAATACTTATTGATGACAAAGCATATCTTTATTTATGTTTTGGGAAAACAGGCATGCTCGTATTTTTAAGTCTACCTTCTATTGACTGAAACTAACTATCCATCCGAATTCTCATAAATGCGAATTTAGGTCCATTCTGTACTCTTAGTTTTGTTAAGGAAATGTCATATTTGATAAACTCACGTTTTCATCAAATTGAAGTTTTTGACAAAAGTGTATAGTTATTATTGTTTAACGTGTAAGAGCAGCATGGATATGCTGTGTATGATGATAATATTCGTCGCAGCTGTTGGTAGCTCAAGATGCTTGCTTCTAGAAATGTCTGCATGCTGGAATGTGGATGTATGTCTTACACTAAGTTCCATATGTTATAAGGGCATACAGATTGATCTATGCATCCACAATCCTTTGGCTTATAGAACTAACTTCAGGTAACTGAGTCTCGTGCTACATAAATTTCCGTTTCCCATACTACTTAAATATAGTTAAAATGCTCTTTTCGTATTGAAGACACTCCGTTCATCCTTTATAAAAGAGTTTGATACATGTCAGGAAATTATACTTTTGCTTATTTTGGTGCTCCCATTTATGTGTGATGCAACAGACATAAAATTTTACTTATATTTGATTTATCATGCATAAAGGTCTAATATATGTACCATGCATTTGATTTTATCCTCTAAAGCTGGAATAATATTTGATGATTATTGCTCTTTATATGCATAATAATTAAAGAGATACATTTGTCTACCAGTTTGCGTTTGCCAAAAAAGCATCTACGAGACCAGAGCTCAGAACGGCGCATAACCTGCATGCAGTGTCCTCTCTATTGGGAGGTTTACTCTTTGTGGCAGATGATTGCTTTCCTGAGACTCCATATCTTCATGCTGCTTGGCATCTTGCAGCTGCAGTTGGAGTCGGGACTTGTAACAGGCTTCTAGAATGATGTCCGATGCTGGCATTTACGCGGTTGGTTGCCAAACAATTGATCTGCATTCTTGAAATAGGGCCATTCATTGGTAAAAATTTGTTAGTGAACCGACATGGCATGTTATAATCTGTCTATATTATTTTATTGATGGTAAGTGGAACTTGTTACAATCCCCTTCTCCTATTAACGCCGTTGTAATAGCTAATTTAACGAGCATTAATAGGGATCTGTAGAATTACCTTCCCGTGGATATGGATATAGAGAACTTGATAAAGGAATCACGTTAAATCGTTGTTGGCATTGATCTTAATTTTATTTGTCAGTTTGAGTCGTTTATTATCCCTTTAATCACATTTAGAGCTGTAAATGCCGTAGTCAGTTTTTAGGCCACCATATATTGAAGCATCTAACCCGGCCGAGGACCACGTGAGGCGCAGGGTTCATCAAGTGTACTACATATTTTTCGGCTCAAAAATTTCCCATTGAATGTCAAGAAATATGTAAAATAGACATCAGAATCAAAAGTCGCAGTTTGAAATGTTCTTTTAAATCTGCCCTTCACGTCCATCTAACTATTTTGAAATATTTTATCGATCAACTTCAATGACGAAAATATAGAAAAAGCACCAAACAAACAAATTGTAGTGTCGAAATATCTCAAAAATTAATTTTGGAACATGTTACATGGACATTGCATGAAAAGGCCTCAGAAGAATCCACCATGGAAGGGATGCTGAACGCTAGCTTTATCGTGAATATTATCTACACTATACTATGTAGCTCTAATGTATGGTAAAACTTTGTATGGTACACAATATAGCTATACAGTCTACACTATATATGAAAAACAGATTTTTGTTAGGCTCATTTTGTTTTGGGGTTTTGCCGAAAAAATTCTTATGTTACAAAATATATCAAATGAGTCTACAATTTTTAATTAATAAATTAATAAATTTTAATATGTTCGGTAGTTTATTATATTAAAATTTGTTTTAAAACAAATCAAAATGTAAAACAAAAACTGAGATAGCTAAGCAATGTCGGACTGGGTTTCATGGTTTAACGCTAGAAAGAAGATCCGGCCCGTTTGACTGTGTGATCGGCCGATCACCGCTATGTGAGAACAGATCAGAACTGCTAGAAGAATCCAGCATGAAGAGTACACCATTTATCACACCAGGGAGGAATCTACCATGCGATATGAGGGATTCAATCTCTCGGGAAAGGTATTAGAAGATAAACGAGTGTGATCGACCGAGTACTTGTCTTCAGTTTGTTCAAAACAAGAACCAGCGGAAGACTCTTCGAAGACTCCATTATCAGAGATCCAGTAAACTCGCACTTCGTAATCCACAAAATAAATCCATTTATTGTCTATTTTTCTATTAATACACTCAAAGAAACATCGTTTCCCATTTATTTATTTGTTTTTTTTAAAAAAGAAAGAAGATGGATGTGGTGACCTTTGGTGTAATTATAGGCATCATAGTTCTCTTCTTCATCGTTGTTTGCTTCATCACAATCGAAGGTGTCTGCTGCGACCGCACCAGTCCTCCCGCTTAAGCAGACACTATAATACCACCCGCAATGCCTCTCTCTTTTTCGATTCTTCTCTTTTGCGCTACCGTTACGGCGGCGCTCCTAGCCGTCGCCGCCGCTCACGACGGACATCACCACCACCCAGGTTGCGGCCACCATCATCACGATCATCTTGATCATCATCATAATGGCGAGATTTCGAGGGGGAAATTGCCTGAGGAGATGGCGGAAGAGGAAGATCTGAAGCTCCTTCACCTCGATCATCGTCATCATCATGATCTTCATCTTGATTATGGTGATCATGAGAAAGAGCAATCGGCACTTGGTTAGCCTCGTTTATACTGTAATTTGAGTGATTGAATTGCGATAGTTAGCTCCTTTTTTTTTCTTTTTTTTTGTGAGATAAGGAGCCCTTCAGCTGACCATTTGGACGGTTCGTGTACGGGTTAACTGGTGGGGGATGCCCATTCAGTGGAGCACGGGTGTGTGCCTTCGGCCCACTGTCCTGCCACCATTGAGAAACCTTGTGAATTCTGCCGCCCATGGCACAGACCAGGAGTCGAACCTGACAAGCCAATACCAGTCGACTTAACAGCTGGAGGCTACTATAGTTAGCTTTATCGTAAAGAACATTATGTTAAATCATTATCTGATCATATATCACTAGCCTGAGTGATTGTAAATTTGGTGATGATATCACTGTTCTACTCGTCTGTTGCGAGTGATTATGCGGTTGAATTCAGTGGATGATTGTGAACTTTTAAGAAGCATTAAGTTAGTTTAACCGGCTACTGTCATTTCAAGTCAAGTGATTGTTTTATCTACCAATTTGAGTGTTTTAGCATGTAAGTGTGATGTATTACGTTATATTCTTACAAAGAGTAGTTTGTATACGAGCATTACAGCAATTATACGCCACTAACCTGAGTGATAGAGTGATTTAATTTGGTATATATAATTTGATTTTGATGTTCCTCCTGGGATGGTGTTTGTAGGACTATGGATGCAGGCGATAGGGTGCTCGTTGCTAGTCAGCATGGCGTCGCTGGTCTGCTTGATAATTGTACCTGTTTTCTTCTGTATGGTTTCATTTATGAACTTGATTGATGTTGAATGTTGATCTAATTTATTATTTCATGTAATTTTATCATTGAGGTTTTGCTTATTGGGATCTTGCAGTGAGAGGGAGACCATCAAAAGCAGTGGTGGATTCGTTGGCTGTTTTTGGGGTAATTTCTTCTTTTGTTATAACCAAATATTGTGTATTTTGGATTTGAATTTGTATAGTGATGCTAGGCTTGTACTTTGGGGGTAGCTCATCCTGTAATTCATTTTGTAATAGTTCTTGAATGTTACTTTGAGTCCTTGAATTTTTCAAAATTTATTCTAAACCTGAATTTTAGTTCAACTATATCTAAGATCGGGGCATTGAGGGGGAAGAAGAAACGATGATCCTGCCAATGACTATGAAGATCATCTCTTGGACTGTGGCTAAAGTGGATGGCGGAGTTGAGTGTTTATGATGATATTGACTATATTGTGTAATTGTTGCTTTAGTGGTTAGCCATTGGAGTTTCTTGTCATTGAGTTGCATGCAAACAAATTGGAGTTGTCAATCTCATTTTGTCGGGCCAAGGCTACTTTTCGCCAGTTGTTCTTCCACTGTCTGTACGAAGGAAAGGACTTTTGGTTTGTGTTTCATAAAACATTAAAGGGTGATAAAGGTTTCATTTCACTTACCACTGCTTTTCATTCAAAGAGAATCTGGATATAATCTCATATGTTTTGACTTTCAAATTGAAAGATATCACATGAAAGTATACCTTTAAGTTGGTTTCTTTCAGGGCAAGTCATAGTAGATGCCTGAACTATGATAGGCCAATTAGTAGCCTCTTAATGGGATGCCATTGCATTTTTGTATGTGTCTTGGCACTGGTCATTCAAGAGTAGCAAATAATCATGTGGAATTTTCTTATAATTGTTATTTCCTTTGATGAATTTCTTTGAAATATGTTCCTGAAATGACTATTTCCAGGCGGGCGCTATGCTTGGGGATGCTTTCCTCCATCAATTGCCACATGCTTTCGGTATGTACACAAAGCTTGTGTCATTTGAAACCATTATATTCTTCTTTTATACATCTTTGTCTAGTGATTGGTGTCAAATCATTCATGGCTTTTAGTTCATATACTTGTCTATTCTCCATCAAGTGATGTCTGGAAGAGCCACTCCATGTTAGTAGTAGTAGTACTAACAATTAGTTTTCCGCTATCTCTAACAAATTTGCATCTAACCTTATGCACTCATGAAGCTTAGTAATTACTGAAGTTATTACTGGCAGAAAGCAAAACAATGTGAAAAACTATTAGTAGGAGACATCATCTCATGAAAATGTAAAACCCAAGTCTGGTTTCTTCTCTCTTACAAAAAAAAAATCGTAGTATTAGTGCTCTTTCTCATACGACTGAAATTACAGCTCAAGGTTGTTGCAGTTACCTTGGGAATTATTAGACTTAATCGTCACAAGGTAGTTGTTCTTTTTAATAACAAAAGGAAGCCACTAAGAAAACTATAATTAATAATACTGATCGTGTCAGATTCAGAAAATATATCGGAAGCAGTACATATAATTAGAATTCAATGCATGTCCCGATTCTCTTGAAAAATACATATGTAAGAAGAGTGCACAATTATTATATTGTTTGTACTTTTAAGCTAAGGTATTGGCTTTATTAAAGAGATGAACATCTGATTATTTAGCAATCTTGCAAATCCATATTCACGACAGTTCAAAGTTAATTTCCACAAAATTTAGAAAGATGCTTGACAATTGGAGTTATAGTCAAGTTTTTTGAACCGAAGCAATTTTTCTCTCTATTCCTACTCTTTCTTAGGTCATGGGCTTAGCCCATGGCCGAATTCCTTCTCTATAGTTGTTAACTTCATCTTCCCACTTTCTCGAAGATGGATGCCATGATGGCTATGAGGATTAAGGTAGGGAGTGAATCGTTCTTCATCACATATTTGGT
Source organism: Xerophyta viscosa (assembly GCA_002076135.1). Classification (NCBI taxonomy): domain Eukaryota; kingdom Viridiplantae; phylum Streptophyta; class Magnoliopsida; order Pandanales; family Velloziaceae; genus Xerophyta; species Xerophyta viscosa. The sequence continues at coordinate 1,211,089 of MJHO01000042.1, forward strand.
TGATTTTCCATAGATTGGTCTTGATATTATGTGTTTTAGTAACTCGTGTAAGGAAAAACTTCCAGTTCTCATCCAAATCATTTTTTTCCTAATCACAGTTTAACTTTAAACCACCATCATTTGAAAAATAATTTTCTGTCTACAATAGAGTGTGATGGCCTGCGCTTGATAGATATCTTCTCCTTTCACCATTTTTCTTTTTTTTCCCCTAGAACATCTAGATGCATTGATCAGAAGCGCATCTAGACGCATTGATCGGAAGTGTGCTCTCCTTGTTCCTAGCCGCGTTAATCAAAGTGCGCTCATCATGATTCCTACCTAGCAAGGCTCTCGTATCAGGTCCAGCAAAGGGACGCCTTATGGAGGCACCTGGACGCACTTGGGTGTGTCTTATAAAGGTGGGATGCCAACCTAAGAGAAAGAAATAAAGAGAGAAGTTTTCACACACTCGCTCTGCACCTTAATTGTAACGTACTTTGCTTGTTTGCATGAATATCACACACTCGATCTGCACCCTAGTAGTAATAGCACTTGAAATTGAACTTAGGTCCTTTGTTATGTACTTTGCTCGTATGCATGAATATCTTGATCAAGATGCGCAGTTGCTTTTTTAGCATACTGACTACTTTCTATGTATGCATAATTCTTTAGGTGGAGAGCATTCCCACTCTCATGATCATCACCATCACCATGACTTACAGATTGACCATGCTGATCATGGGCATTCACATTCTCTGAAGGATCTCTCTGTTGGACTCTCTGTTCTATGTAAGTAAAGTTATTGTCTACTATCAACATTATTCTATTAATTAATATCTGTTATTTGAATTTTCTAAATAAGTTCCCAGTGCTACTCTTGGTTCCAAGTTCCAACATGTCTTATATACCTCGGACCTTGAGACCTTTTTTTGTGTATTAAAAATCTTTGTATAATTTACTGAAATGAAGTAGGACTGTTATATCACTATATGTTGTGTGATACTGAATCAAGAATGATCTACTGGCAAAGAAGGGGAAACCCTTTGTGGTGCTTGAGGATTGTCCTTGCATCAATCATGCGTGGCTCTTTAATTATGAATTGTGCTATTCTTGCTATGTCTGGCATATTGCTTTGTCATGGAAGATTCAGAAATTGAAGATTCATACTTGATTATGCAACAAAATCAATATGGTTCATAGATTCTCACCCTAAAAGCATCTGCTAGTGAGCTTTACTAATGCTCAACTTTCGTATAACCAATGAATTGCAAACTTCGGTGTTGCAACATATATGTATCAGTCTATTTATCCTCATAAGAAATTTTGATGATAACAGTAGTGGTTGAGTTTGTCAGCAATCAAAATTGGACAAGTAGTTCATTTAGAAATGTTTTCTCTTTGAAAGCTAACGATAACTGGCTTTTTTATAGCAATTGTTTGGATATGAAAACATTGCAATATCAGTCGTTTGGATTCAAAAGCATCGCTCTAGATTTCCTCTTAAGTACAAAAGAATGACTCGTTGATTGCTATAAGATGAACTATCTTTGTCATATGTGCACTTCCAAATCATTATAACTAATCAAACAGTGTAGTCGAATGGTGGCATATTTGACTTCCTTTTAACCAGGTTGTATCTGTTATGCTTCTTGCAGCTGGTATCGTGCTTTTTCTTATAGTGGAGAAGGTTGTAAGGTATGTAGAAGAACATTCTGGAGAAGAAGCTCATGACTTGCATAGCCACCATCATCACCACCACAAGAAGTCTCTTAAGCCTAAGGAGAAAGATGATCGAGATAACTCAATTGCGGAGGATAAAGATTCACTAGACAAAGGTACAACAGATACGGTGTCGGATGGGAAATTGCTAGTTCCTCAAAAGAAAGAGCACGTCACTGATGGAAGTAATGTTGGACCTCGAGGACCCCGGAAGGTAGAGTAATCAATCATTTGAAAAAAGTATGTTGACTTTCTATAGATATGTGGAAGCTTTATTTGATGTTAAACTAAGAAATGTCTTGCGTCTTCGGTTCACACCGTGGTTTTTGTACTTCTGGTCTTATCTTACCTGCCAAAAGGAGTAGTTGGGCTATAACATGGTCCTAAAGAACTCCCTAATTCCCATTCTATCTGTGCACGCCTTTTGCCACAATGCTAAATTTATAACAGGATGAAATTCATTATTTAGGATACTTCTTTTGATGTAATCATAATGTAGAAGTATGTTGATTGTGATTGTAATTTTTGTTTAAAGAATAGTTTGTATATTGGAAAGTGGAGAGTCCTAGCCATAGTTTTGGAACATTGTCTCACCAGATGGTGAATGGAGAGTCCTAGCCATAGTTTTCGAACACTGTATCATCAGAAGCTCTGTCTGAAAACCGAACTTGGGATTGTTGGTTCTGTTTAGATAATGGATTTCCAAAGACAGTGCAATCGATTTTATTTACTTTTCTTTAAACTCTTGCTCTCTCTTTCCATCCTTTTTAGTTGCGTTCGTCCCCCTTCCCCAATATTCTTCTAATCTTGTATTTTGTCCACTAGCCTGTCTTATTTTCATCTTAGCTGACCGATCAAGAATCTTGCATTTTGCCATTGTAATTTCCAGCCTTGTAACTGTAATTTATATACAGTTATATTTAATAAGGTACCAACATGTGTTGGCTCAGTTAGTTGGCAAACCTGGGTAGAGGGGCCTCTGCAAAAGGTCAGGGGTTCAAGTCCGCACTAAGCAAAGTTGGTTAGCGAAGTTGGGAAGGGAATTACTGAAATTGCTTCGTCCTCGACCGAGATTAGTCTCACCCTGTGGGGGTGGGGATAGTCATGGGAAAACCACAAGCATTAATAAGATTTTTTTTATTTGCATGCCTATATGTTTGCTAAACATTGATTACTGAACACATTGTCCTAGAGGGGCTTCTGTCTAATGTGTAAAATGTGTAAAAAAGGGAGGGAGAAATGTATTACCCTTTCATAATTTCCTGTAATAGTGTCCTTATATAGCAAATGCTAGTGTTTCCGGAACTAAGGTTCTCCTTGATGAGATGAAAGAATGCACAAGATGCCCTTGTAAATATGAGACTCAATTACAGCCTTAGCCAGATCAATATTCATGAACTGTGACTTGAATTTAACTTTTCTAAGATAGTAATTTTTTGTGCAGAGAGCCAGCGCAACTGGTGCTATTGCTGCTGATGAAAAAGATATATCTGTAAATGGTCCTACTTCAAAGGAGCTATCCTTAAATGAGAAGTCTTCTTCTTCAAGCTTGGTTTTCGGCTACCTTAATCTGTTTTCTGATGGGGTGGTAAGGCTTTCCTTTCTTTTCATTTCAGTAAGGTATAAATAACAAATGTTCACTCTTTTGATTATACTAGGAAGGAAAAATATTTCTTACTGGTGCGATGCTGACTGCAGCATAACTTCACTGATGGGATGGCTTTGGGGAGTGCCTTTCTACTTTATGGTACTGTTGGCGGATGGTCTCGAACATTATTTCTACTTGCACATGAGCTTCCACAAGAGGTTAGTTCCTCTCTAAGTTCTAAAATTTAACGAGTTTTACGTTTGTATTGAGTAATGCTATTCATTAGGCCATTTTGCGGAAAGGATTGTTGACATCCCATTTTTGTTCGGAACTTATTTAAAAATAAAAATACATAATTTAAGAAACAGATTGAGAAGAGGATTCTTGACCCAATTAACTTATCGGGAGGATTCTCCCGTAACACATTAAAATATAAACAATGAAACAATTAAAAGAACCTAAAAGATAAATCGGGAAGAGACTTCTCGACCCGAATAATTTATCAGAAGGATTCTTCTGCAACTGTTAAAATTATTCGTTCCAATTAAACAAACTTTAAATAAGCATAACAATTGATGAACCATATCAAATTACCAAACAAAATATAAGTTAATTTATTTAGGGACGACGTTAGGTGCCTTACACCTTTCTAACTCGTAATCGATGTAAACTAATCCTGAATCTCTAGAAAATATTGGTAGGTTTCATAGATATCCTAATAAACATCTAGGTGGCAACTCTTCTACACACCTACGCACAGCGCGTCGAGGCCGCCAACAAGGATGACGTGACATCTATTAAGCAGTTGCTGGGTGGGAGCCACACCATGTGAAGCCTGGTTGTATCAGGGCCTAACATGTAGTGGTGAATCCAATTCTTTCGTCTGAATCAAATTTTCTAAATAGGTTGAGAGGAAGTGCATGAAACACTATAGTCCATGAACAAAGCATTTTTGGTCTCTCACTTTAGCTCCTGCTTTATCTCTCTCCTTGATAATTGAATCTTACCCATTTATTTCCGGCACCAATCCCAAGGCATTCCACCCCTTTCTGACCCTCTGGAATTACACAGGACTTCAAACAAAAAAAAAGGCTGAAAGCTCCCTCATATGCTTCCTGGAACTTGCGGGACAGTTGGTCACATGATATTGTAATTTAGGGAACAGGAAAATTTTATCCGGCTATAATAACATATATTACTTTGTTTATGTTCAGGTTGGTGATTTTGGAATCTTGGTAAGATCAGGTTTCAGTGTTTCCAAGGCTCTCCTTTTCAACTTCCTATCGGCATTGGTAGCATTGGCAGGAACAGCTTTGGTAAACCCTAGTTCTTAGCTTTAACTCTCACTTTAATAACATAACATATTTAACCATAAGTAAATATTTTTCTTAATTGCTCAACCTTCACTTGAATATTGACTTAATTGAAAAAAATTAACTTTTGCATGAATAAAGTCAATTTGTGATCAATAAGTGGGTATTTCTCTTGTAGGCGTTGGTTTTGGGAAAAGCTCCGGGACAATCATCATTGATTGAGGTAAAGTTCTAATTCTAATTCTTTAAGAAGCATCACATCCTGCTTCAAAGTAATGCTAGGGCAAGTGGTGATCTGGTGCAGTCGATTGTGCCATATTACGGTGCAGTCGACTGCACCAAAGTCTTACATGGAGGTATTTTTTGGAAAAAAAAAATCGACATAAAAGTTGTAGATTTTGGTGAGATATGTAACTATGGTATTTAAAGTTTTTTCAAAAGATACTTTTAAGTAGGTGTTTAGAACTTTAAAATCTCAACGGGTTAGTTTTCAAATTTCTGCTAGGGCTCCTAAATTTTCTCTTGAAATTTCTCCCATATTATTGTCTGTGCAACAATTGAGGTAGGACATTTGAGAAGGGCCTTGATAACACTTTGGCACGATGCTGCCTTTGGTTGAGGAACCCTCAATGCATAGATTAGAAACTTTTGCCCCTGACCGCGTAAGTGTGTAGCAAGGTTGATATTATCTACTAGACAGTAGACTTAGTTGTAGCTGCTGAAAAATTGCCACCAGGGGAAAAAGGGGCTGTCGTATGCATGAACTGATCCAGTCACACGAATTGTACCTAAAGTGATTATAGGTTGGTTCTGTAAAATACAACCAAGTCAATGCAAATGTTAGACAGGGTCGAATTTTTGCTCGCTTTATGATGCAACCCGCCTAAATATAAATCTTGTTTCTAGGGATTTACAGCAGGCGGTTTCATTTACATCGCAGTTGCTGGTGTACTCCCAGAGCTAAATAACGGTAGTACAAGCATCAAAGTTACTATGCTCCAGATAACATCTCTGCTGATGGGAATGGGAGTTGCCTTGTGTATTTCGCTCGTCGAGTGAGCAAGACATGCCCAATTGTACAAAAAAAAGTATAATTATGTCTATGCCGGTTTTCTTTTTTGGGTAGATTTATCATATTTAAAACTTTGAAGTGTTTTCAGATATGCAGGTTTGATAATTGATACTTAATATGGCATGTTAAACATCACTAGCTTGAACTTTGCTTGTTTTTTGTTGGTGGAAACAGTTGGCTTGGAGACTGTCAACTGCCAAAATCTTCAGCATGTAAGTCAACTGTATCTTACATAGCATTGTAGCACCGGGTTTTGTAGAAAAAATATCTGTTTTGCAAAATTCTGTAAATAAATTCTTGATTTTTAAAAAATTTATAAAAATTTTTTGAAATTTTTTTTGGTTGCTGTATAATTTTTGCATTCAAAGTTTTTTAAATTAAATATATGTTTTGAGGCTCTACTTGTTGTAATCAGTAAAAGTTTTCGAAGTTATTAAATTTATATTTAGATATATTTTTAAAAAAAATATATAATGTAAAAAATAGAATATATTAAAATATATTAATTATTTTTTTTAGAAAATAGAGTTATATATAGAATTTTAGCTTGATTAGTAATTGGTAGAAAAATAATATCAATTTATTTGGGATAAGAACAAATGTGGAAGGCAGTCTAATTAAGTCCCTTTGCTTTTGTTAATTTTTTCGGTTTCCTATGAGAACAAATGTCGATTATTTGCTGTTCTTTTTCTTATTCCAGATTTATTCTGGAGAAGGCAAACTTCGGATTGTTGCAACGCTTTCTTGGGCATCTTGATATTAAAAAAATACCTATATCCTAAAATGTAGATAGGATGATTAGATACTATATATAGGCAGTTTTTACATATATATTATAAGTAAATAATGGATGTATATAACAGTTTTTTAAATATCGTCTATATACGAAAACAAAGCCCAATGTCCAAACAAGGTAAGAGATAGATTAAGTATACAAAAACAAACCCCATGTTAAAAGATGGATGTGTACTTGTTTAAAAGACCAAAGAAGAGAATAAGAATGCAACACAAGAAGACGACAAATATATAAAAACAAAGCCCACAAACTGAGCAACATAGCTATTACAGATTCTTTTACGAGGTACTCAACAAGGTTTAAATGAATTATATCTCTTTGATGGTTCTCTCCAACTCTTTCTGTATCTTATTTTCTATTTTACCATGTAATTTATCATTCATATATTCTAACATACGTCGCTTTGGGTCTTCTCTCACATGATTAGAACATTATAACCGTCTTTTACTCATTTCTTTAAAGAGACCATTTTAATTTCCGTTTTATCATCTCATTATAAATTTTATTTTTAATCAAGTGATTACAGATCCATCACATCCCCATTTTCACCATTTTTATTTGATGGATATGCTGATTTTTAATCAACCAATATGTATAGCATACCTGTCCTTATAGCGGTAGGATAATACCTTTCTTTCAGCTTATGTACATTTTTTTTTACGCATAAGGTTCAGATGTTATTTTCTACTTATATTATTATGCTTTGGTTTGATTACTGATATTCTGTCTTGTATTACTGATAATCAAAATGCTCTTATTCTGATATATATATATATATACACGAACATCAACAAATACCTCCAATCACCCACAAATACGAGTAACTTTTTTTATTCTGAAAAATAAATACGTAAATATTTACAAACACCCCCGAATACCTCCGAATACCACGACATGCGTATAACGTCTTGTACTTTGTAAACTTATAAATATAAATATAACTTAAAGTTATATCTTAATTGTTCAAAGTTTTTAGTAAAAGCGCTTAAAAATATATTAAACGAGTTGCCGCAAATTCGTATAACGTCTTGTACTTTGTAAACTTACGGCAACTCATTAGACATATTTTTAAACATTTTTAGAATGGGTTTTGAACTAAAAAGTTATAGATTTTGATGCGAGCTATAACTTTGTAGTTGAAAGATTTTTTTAAAAATGTTAAATATTATGCTAAAAAGATTATCAAAGCTTTAATTATTCTTTTGGTATATTATTTGGCATTTTCTCGAAAAACTTTCAACTACAAAGTTGTAGATCACAACAAAATCTATAAGTTTATAGTTCAAAATTTTTTCCTAAGAATGCTTAAAAATAGGCCAAATAGATTAAATAAGTACATAAAAAATTTATATGAGTTCTCGATTTACGTGCCGTAAACTTTTTTTTTTTTTTTTTTAAAATGTATGGAGGAAGTGCGTTTTTTTTATACAGTTTTTAAGTAAGAAAAGAGCGTTTTTTCGAAAAACGTTTTTCGGAGGAAGTGCGTTTTTTGAAAAAACGCTCTTTCCCTGGTGAGTCAGCATGGAAGAGCGTTTTTTCAAAAGACGCTGTTCCTACGTGGCAGTGACGTGGCGCCGCGGACCTTGGCAAATAAATTTTTTTTAACTATATTTTAATAAATAAATATTAAAATAATAATAATTAAAAAAAAAAATTCCACAAGTAGGTCCATTTTATTGCATGTCTTATCTGGCTGCGTAAATCGAGATTTTTCAGTTTTGACTGTCGTGCAACGCCGCTGCCGTCTTTGACTGCCTCTGATCTCTGCCTTACTCCGGCGAGCAATCAACAGATCCACAGAAGCTAATGGCGGAGCAGTTGACGGAAGATCAGATCGCTGAGTTCAAGGAAGCCTTCAGCCTCTTCGACAAAGACGGCGACGGTACTCTCTCTCCTCTCTCTTTCTTTCTCTCTCCCTCTTTGGTTGAGGACTTTGTCTCTTACATTTGTTCTATCAAGATCAACCAATAGTTGCACAAGTTGACGGGTGCGGGAGCGAGGTTCCGAGGAGGATCAGTAGGATTATTGAAAGATCCTGCAACTAAGAGCTCGACAATAAGAGTCCATCCTAGGTCAATTCTTGATTTATTAATTGTGGGGATGGGTCAGTTTCAACCTCTCGGGATGAGTGTTGGAGACGGAGGGTGATCCTAGTAGTGACAATACTTGGCCAAAAGAACCAGTAAGGCTCAGATGGGTGAGATTTTACTCTCGAGAGAGGGATGTTCGGTGATGGAGCGTGGAGGGAAGTGATTCTATTAGTTGGATATCTTTATAAGACTCGTTAAAAGGCCAGAAATTGTTGCTGAGGACATGTTGGATATTGTCACTTTTTAACAAAAGATAGCTCATTATTGCATTATTTCCGGCTTTCATTATATAATTGTTTCAAATATGTAATTTTCTTATTTCATTTTGCTTTTATTTTTTGTTTTCACAATAGAAGTTGTATCTAAACCCACTGTAAGTGGCTAAATATTGTATTCTGGTTAATACTAGCAATCACAGTGGTGGAATAGCACTTTCTGCAACTTTCATCTTATTTTTTGAAAGTGTGATTTAAATGCAAAATGGGATTAGGCAGCAAAAGAATTAAAAAAATTGCGTATATCTACATTAAGTTACTTAATTGGCTTTAAAATGATTGCTAATTTTATTTCCTAGCTCATACATTTCTTTGTATAGGCTGCATTACCACCAAAGAGTTGGGTACTGTCATGAGATCCCTGGGCCAGAATCCGACGGAAGCTGAACTGAGGGACATGATTAGTGAAGTTGATGCTGATCAGAATGGAACAATTGATTTTCCTGAGTTCCTGAATCTAATGGCACGCAAGATGAAGGTAAATTGACATTTTAAATTCTAAGTCTTATTCAGAATCTGTCATCAAGAAGCAGCTTGGTTTTGTGAAAGCAGTTTACGACATCTTATTTTTATTTTTCTTGGGTTTCGCAGTCGCAAAGCATGTCGCCTTGTTTTTTTTTTTTTCTTTTTTAATTGTAATCATATTAGAGATTATTATAGGTAGGAAGTAGGGGTGTTCAAAATCGGGTCGGGTCCGGGTCCGTTCAAACCCGGACCCGACCCGAACCTCCCCGGGTCTGGCTTAGCCAGACCCGACCCGTCCAAGACCCGACCCGACCCGAGCTAGTTCGGGTCCGATCGGGTCGGGTCGGATCTAATCGGGTCTTCGGGTCTAACTTTTTTTTAAAAAAAAATTATTTTTATTTTATATTATATATTTTATATTATATATTATATGGTAATATATAAGGAATAAATTTTTTTTTGATTATTAAATCTATTACACTAAGATCTCTTATATAGACTAGATAACTTACTACACTTGTTCCATATATGATATGGGATAATTATTAACATTTAGTGGACTTGCATCCTATTTCACTAATTGGTTAAGTGGGCTAAGCCCATTAGTGTAAGAATTATAAAATTATCCATATCAATTATAGGTTAAATTTGGTGGAATTTTTAGTCTATATAAGAGTTCTTCATATAATATTTTCTATCATACAAAAATATATATACATATATATATTTTATACATATAAATAAATATAATTAACACATACACCATATATATATATATATATATATATATGGTGGTCGGGTCGGGTCGGGTCTCGACGACTTGGCCCCGGACCCGACCCGACCCGAACATCGGGTCTAATATTTAGACCCGACCCGACCCATGGACCCGATAGACCCGACCCAAATCCCTCGGGTCGGGTCGGGTCCGTACGGGTCCTCGGGTCGGGTTTTTTTTTGAACACCCCTAGTAGGAAGGACCAATAACCCGGGAAGAGTTTAGGAGTGCCTACTTACACATAATGGATAGATCGATTTAGTTACATAGTCCTCAAATAAGGGGATGAGGTAACCTAATAAGGTTATCCGGAAAGGCCAGCACAACCTATATTGAGCAGATCCTGATTTTGCGCAACATTTTAAGGTCCTAAAGAGTTTAAGGTTTTACGATTTAGGATTGGACCTCTATCAATTGGTAAAAAACAAATTTTTACAACTTTGATTCGGCTGTTTCTCTTGACGTAGCAATCATAAACTCGTAAGATTTAATTGAGGTTGATATGCATCTTAAAGAACAATGGGACTAAGATACATGGAGTATATCATTGAATTCATTTGGCAGCTGATATGGGAGGGGTTCTGAAGGTTAAGGTTGAATTGTACAGAGAAATGGAAGGGGGAAATCAGAACGTGGAGGAAGGAAAATGAAAAGGAAATTGGATGGATAAATGAAGCTTAAATTGGAAATTTATGAGCTTTCTACATATTTTAGATAAATATAAGTAAATGTTCACAACTGAAGGTTCATAGAAGTTCTGTACTGTTGGTTTTCGTTTTCTCCATCCATTAAATTCAAACGGTTCTTTGTTGACTCTTTTTGTCTATATATATATATATATACACACACACACGTGTGTATGCGCAGTGGTGGAGGCGTGATCATAGTAGAAATCATTGGACCTGTTCACATCCGAAGGTCTGCAATGCGATTAGAGCCTCCGCTCGGGTGTGTGTGGTTGCGCGCGCTCGTTGATGTGCATCTTTGTTCATTCTTTATTACACAGTCCCTTATATACACGTATATGTGTGCGTGAATGACAGTCTTACATATGTGTGTGCCCCTATACACTGTCTAAATATCTACAAATATGCACATTCTTTAACACTTTTCTTTTTTAAACTTAATTGTCTTCACGAAGGATACTGACTCGGAGGAGGAGCTCAAGGAAGCTTTCAAGGTCTTTGACAAGGATCAAAATGGTTTCATTTCAGCTGCTGAGGTAGAAATTGCCTCTTTTGTATATTTTTTTTATGAACAAGCTATTGTTCACAGTGCACTTACATTCATTCGCTGTATGATATCGTCCTCTTTTGTCATTTTCATTCGGCTTTTATTTAGTTATGGTTATTTCCATCTCGTTTAGTTATTTTAGGAATAATGCTGCGTGATCTGGAGTTTCTCTCAAAATCATTTAAAAACAAAAACTTCCTCACTCCGTGAAATTCTTCTCTCTCTCTCTCTCTCTCTCTCTCTCTCTCTTCTAATTGCATAAGGGGGCCATCATCAACTTTTGGGTGACAACTAATGATTATTGAAGGAAGTGTATTGTTATTACTGTTTGGTTTCTTTTCCCAATTGATAATTGATTTTCATGTAGTTACGTCACGTTATGACCAACCTGGGAGAGAAGCTGACTGACGAGGAAGTAGACGAGATGATTAGAGAGGCGGATATCGACGGTGATGGACAGGTAAACTACGAGGAATTTGTCAGGATGATGTTGGCCAAGTGATTCCGACGTATATGTTTTAATACCCCTTCTAGCGATGCCATAATGATGTAGTTTGTTTATCTAGCGAGAACCTTAACCTGGACCTCTTGTTTCTATGGCATTGAAGAGTGTACAACATATATCAACTTTAAGTATCTTGAAATGCTAGAACTTCTGTCACGAAATTGGATCCTTCTGTATTATTTATTTCTAGACTAAATATTGGAAGTTTTAGATCGGTGGAATATAGGTTGGTGCCGTGCGTTTATATGAAGTGAATATCATATCTTGTAAAAGTGTTATTAGCAAACCGCACAATGTTCTGCTTGGTACTTGCTTGCCCGCACAATGCTATAGGGCGACCATCAGCCCGAGTATCTTTCACTGCGTGGGCGACGCACGGCGGCAGGCAGAGCCATAGGATGTTTGGACGCATAAAAATTTAAATACATGATAATAAGTTTTGATGGGCTTTACTAATTTTTTATTCAAATTTTTTAAATATATATTTTGAAAGATCTAAGTATTTACTGATTAAAAATATTTGGATCATTAAATATCTATTTAAACATATCAAATATCTCTTTTTTTTCATATTAAATATTTTTAATAATATGTATACATATTTATTATGGACTAATTTTACAAGTTTTCTAAATATACCAAAGCCGAATTGTTTTTCAATGAAGCTCTTGTATCTGATTATTTGTCAACTTACTATGTTTTTTGGTCAAAAGCAATTTACTATTTATAAAACATCCTAACATCTATAAAATTATTTTATTATTTAATTTATTTAAAAAGGAACTTAAATTAGTGGTAGATAAAGCGTCGTGTGGCTCCTCCCAACTCAACAAAAAATAAAATAAAAAAACCCAACTCATTACCAACTATTAATAAGTTGGCCATTGACCATCTCTCGCTCCCCTTTCTCCACCAAACTACATCCACCAAATAATAAGTAATAATTTCCCTAAACAACACAAACAATATAACTTCGTCAAAACTCTCTCTCTCTCTCTCTCTCTCTCTCTGCTGCCGGCCATCGTGCTCCGCAGAAATTGCTTATTAAACAAATTCTTTTCGCTATCATAATTACACCACCGATGTAGTCCTCCATCGTAAGCACAGAAACTCTTCCCCAGTGACCGCAGATTAATCGCCCCGGACACAAGCTTTCCGCATGCATGCATGCAAAAATGCCGTCGTCGTCGCCATCGTCATCTGCCAAGCGCTGGTGGCGTCGCGTGGCATACGCGGTGAAAGACAGGCGCAGCCTCTACCTGTCCGCCGCCGCCTGCGTCCCCCGAGGCCGGTCCCTCCCATGGCGTGCTGATGTCGAGGCGGCCGTCATCCGTGCCACCAGCCACGACGACCGCTCCATCGACTACCGCTCAGCCGAGCAGATTTTCCGGTGGGCGCGCGGCGCCCCCACCTTAGCTGAATCCATAATGTCGTTCCTAGCCCGCCGTGCCGGCCGGACTCGGTGCTGGGCGGTGGCGCTTAAGGCCCTCCTATTGGCCCACGGCCTCCTCCTCTCTCCTCCATCTTCGTCGCCGTACCTCACCGGAAGACTCCCCTTCGATCTAACCGACTTTCGCGACCGATCTCCGACCGCATGGGGCTTCTCGGAGTTCGTGCGCGCTTACTTCCGCTTCCTCGACCACCGTACGTTGCTCACCAACGGTAACTCAGAGTTAACCAACGATGAATTGATAAAGATCGAGAGATTGCAGACGTTGTTAGATTTATTATTACAAATCCAACCTTACGCCGACGGAATGGCGTTGGGGCTGGTGGTGGAGGCGATGGACTGCGCAATTATCGAGGTCTGCGATGTGTACAGCGCAATATGCGCTGCCATTGCGAAATTCCTCGTAGTTATTGCCGGCGGCGTCGATGGAGGAGGAGGAAGAGGAGGTGTAGAGAGAAAGAAGAGAGGCGTTGGAGTTCTCCGGCGAGCGGCGGAGCAGAACGCGAGATTGGCGGCTTACTTTGAGATTTGCCGTGAGCTCGGCGTGCTCAACGCGGCGGAGATGCCGCCGGTGGAGAATATACCGGAGGAGGATATAAACGATCTTGAGCGCCTTGTTCTCGGTTTCGCCGATGAGGACATTTCAGGAAATATACGACGAATTTCCCATGCATGCACAGGGGTAGAAAGGGAAGGGTCAAGTTCTGGTTGTAATGAAGGGGCAGAACGGGAAGAGAATGCTGGGATAAACTGGGAAAAATTTGGAACGGTGGTGACCGAAAATTGGGTGGTGTTTGAGGAAGAAAGTAATGGATATTTCGGGAATGAAAGCGAGTATTTGGGGAATAACCCTTTTGTGGATTGTGCTCGGCCACTAATGAGTGGGGCGCATTATGAGAATAATAATTTAATAGAGCTCATTTAAATAACATCTTTTATTTTACATTTTCTGATTGATGTGGCGTTTGGTCCTTTTCCAAATTTAAAATACTTGAAAGTTGTAAATGAGATGAAGATTTGAGTTTGTTTGAAAGTATATATATAATGTAATTATATATATAATTGTAAATATTTGGAGGACTCCCTCATCAAAAAAGAAGGCATTTTGAACACCTACTACTTGTTGAAGTCGTAGATATTTATTTATATTAGTTTATTCTATTTTTAAGTGTAGAACATGCCCTTTTTGTGTTCTGTCTCTTCAAACGTATTGAGAATCAGGGTTAGGAAATGGAAAAATGCCTTGGAAACATTAAATTGTATATTGCCGTGGAGAAGGGTTATAATCGGTAAATAACTTGATAATCTTCAATAACTTGATTGGTTTATATGTCTCAGCATGTAAGCTTCCTAAATATAATATGCATTTTAACCCTTATATTAACTAATTTTTGGAGACACTTAGTAGGACAAGTTTGCGCCCTATTAAGTACTTGTATTGAATGTTCAGTAATTTGTCCTATGCTTCATGATGTTAATGGAAAAAAAGGACGTAGGAATAATTCTAAGCAAGTGTTTTTCTTTTTTTCCATCACATGCCTAGTTGAGTTTTGATAATGTTTCAATCGATCTAAGAATAGCCGTGATAAGCTAACATCTCAGCCGTTAATCTTCTTGATCTAACGGCTGAGATGTTAGCTTACCAAATCTATTCTCAAGTCGAGCTGAGAATAGCATATATATATATATATATATATATATATATATAATATATATATATATATATATATATATATATATATATATATGTCTTATGTGTGTGTGGTAGAAGTTAATATGTCTCTATATTTGTTGTTTCCTACCTTCGATATATGGTTGCCATAGTTTGCATTCATACTCCTTTCAACATCATGATATATTGTTACTTAATGTTGTTGCACAATACTTACTGAGCCAGTAGTATTTCTGGGTTTCTGAGATAATAAGCAAAAGCTAAGCAGTTAGAGCTTGTGCACTTGTACGTCGAGACGCAATTCAAATTTCACACTTAGATGAAGACGGAGTTCAAATTTCACATTCGGAGAATCCCCAAAAGATAACTCTCTTCTTAGTTCTTAGTAGCCTTTTTGTCTTTTAAATATTTTGTTTGGCTATTGCTTGCTTTTAATGGTTTATTTATACATTCTTCATGGTTTATGTGTTGGTCAGTGGCTGTGTGCCCTTTGTAGACCGTGATTTTCGATAGCATATAATTGTGGACGTAGTTAATAGAGCCGTTATGACACTATTTTTTGGGATTTTGGCTCTCTTTTGTTGGTCGTTTCAAATCTCTTTTGAATAGGATAATAGTTAAGTGTATGATTTCATCATTTTACAACAACAAAAAGAACTACATATATAATAATAAGGCTCACCTAAGCGAGGTATGGAGATGATAAGATATACATAGTCATGTCTTAGAGGAGTCTTTTATCCGTCAGTCACCATTGTGGTATCTTTTAAAGTTTGAAAGCAATTCAAAAGAAATATTTTTTGAAAATTCTTCCTTATTTCTTTGATATGAGCATTTATATATTGGCAGTAGAGCTATAATAGTCTTTATGGAAGTGGCTGACTCTCTGCACTCTAGTTTTCATGTTTGAGTAGCTGCAGATTCTTTAAGGCATTGTTCTTCTTTTTTTTTTTAAGAAAAATAATATTTAAGGCATTGTTTTTTGTTTCTTTTTTTTTGTGAGAAAAATAATATTTAAGGCATTGTAGCTCCTTACAAGTTTAACCTTTTATGGCGTGCTATAGGTAAACTAAATATTGCTTCAGTTCGAAGTCATAATTGTTAGTTCGCTGCTTAATGATGACATTTAATGTTATCTTTGTGTGCCTCACTTTGCAGTATTCTGTCTGTTCATATATTTGATGATAAGACCACAGATATAAAGGCTATTCTCAACTCGACCTGAGAATAGCCTATTCTCAGCTAATTTTAATATTTAACGGAATAACGATTCACGCCGTTAAGTGTTAAAGTTAAATCTCAGCCGTTAGATCAAACAGATCAACGGCTGAGATGTTAGCTGAGAATAGTCTTTATATATATATATGTATATATTTATTTATTTATACTAATTAATGATCAAAATGGTTACAACTGCGATATGCACGCGCTTTTTTTGGCTGCAAGTTGTTGAAAATTCACCTTATTTGATGGATTATGTACTTGAAAAATTTCTATGACATTCTATTCTTGGAGGGCTACGCCCCTCGTTCAATGCATATTGTGGTTAAGGTAATATATTTGGGTACAAAAAGGTGAGACGGGTTAGATATATGCAAATGAAAGGTGGCTAATATGGCTTTTTTAATATCAAACTTGGATGCATACCATATTTAGTATTTGTCATAGGAAAAATACTTGACACTACGAAAAAGCAAACACGGAATCATGACGGACACGTGAGAAACGTGTTTTTCCACTGTGTGAAACATATTTTTCACACGTTCGTGACGATTCCGAGTTTGTTTTTCTATGCTCTGTAGCATGACTCTTGTTATAGTGCAAATCTAAAATTATCTCCGTTATTTTTTTTTTAATAATACTTTTGGAATTTTCTTCTATGTAGGATGGGAAATCATATGGGAAAAATGGTAGTGCCCCCATCACACCATTCATAAATCCACCAAAATTTAATAACCATATGATTAAAAAAAATGGGTGTATTTTTTTGGAAAAAAAATTCAATATAAAAGTGGTTGATATGATAAAATATAAAATTTTATATTGAGAGTTTTTACAGATAATACTTATAAGTAGGTATTATGGAGTTCTAAAATTTAACGAGTTTAAAATGGATTTAAGAAATAGTATTCAAACTGTTACAAATCCGTTAAATGTTGGAGTCCCAAAACACAAAATCTGAAGTATGTTTTGGTAAAACATTCAAATATAAATATTATAAATCTCATCATAAACATTCATATTATCTATAACTTTAATATTAAAAAAATTTCCCAAAAAAAAACCCTATAATTTGTTTTCTTTTAATTTTAATTAAACGAATTACATACTTGGTGAATTAGTTAGTGGATCTATTGCTGCATGTAGCGGCGCTCATCATATAGTTAGCAACAAGTGATATCACTTTATTGTACCATCCCATCACCAGAGGCAGATGTTGAGAAATATTGTGGGCAGTTTACACAGTAACCAACATAATAGCAAACAAGCTCAGGAGGACATCTTTCTACATGAGTTGCACAGTCTAATGATTCCCCTTACTATCAAAGAAAGGAATTGAAGCTGGATCTCGATTTATATCCAGAAATCGGATCCTTCTCTGACTCTGGGATTAGCATTTGCTGAGACCTCAAACGTCAGGTAACCTTCCCTTTCTTGTAAATATCCCTACAAATATCGATCGTACCAATAGTATTGTGCCGATATATATTTATAAATATATTTTAAAATAATAACTAAAAAATAAAATTAATTTAAAATTTTAAATATAAGTTTTTTCGATACCTCCCTTACCGATTCATACGGTGCTACTAACTGTCAGAACATGCACGTGCCACATAAAACTATCATTCCTAATTGGGGTACTTTGCATAAAGATGGGCCTTGATAATCAATTGTGGCGTGATGGGGCGTAGCCTATACTGCGGCATTGGCTGGGCCTATTTATGCAAAAAAAAAGTGCCCCTCCTTTTGCACCAAACTCCCTAGGTATTCAACATGTTACACTAAGTATTCAACATGCAATCCACTGAGGATAGGTAGATCATTATTCGAGTTGTGAAGAAGTAGAAGATTCTTCAGCATCAAGAAATGGCCTGACCCTTCCTTTAAGGGTTCTTATCACTCATGCACAATTTTGTAAGATTTTTTATCACTTAAGCCCGTCAAGGTGTATACATTTCGCAATATGGTGCCAAAACTTTGACATAGGGTGCCGAAAGAACCTACAGCCAAGGGCGGATCCACACTATTGCAAGTGGGGTCAAATGACCCCACTTGATTTTATAATATATATATATATATGTGTGTGTGTGTGTGTGTTTTTAGTTTATTATATGATAATTTTTTTATTATTCAAAAATTAAAAATATTAAAATTTTTTAGAGTTTGTATATGAAATTATCTAAAATATTACAAACACTTACAAATATCTTAAAACATTCACAAACATTTCAGAACATCCCAAAATTATTTAGAACACTCACGAACACCTCAGAATATTAAAAAATACTTACAAACACCCAAAAATATTTATGAACACTCTAAAATATCTCGTAATATATACAAATACTTACGAACATTCCAAACTATCTACGAACATCCTAAAGTTTGATTTTGCTGTTGAATGAAATTTGATTTTTTTTTTCATAATTTTTTACTTTTTTTTTTATATTTATTACGATTAAATGTAGAGTTTGAATTTATATTTTTGTGTGTTCTTAGACGTTCGCAGATATTTTGAACTATTTTATATTGTAGTTCAGAATTAAATACTTACGAATTTTCTAAAATTATAGTTAGCATCTTATTATTGTATTATCATAAAATATTATTTATTTTTTCTGACCCCACTTAACGAAATTCCTGGATCCTACAACTATGTTTATGATTTATTATGATAATTTTTTTTTTTTTAAGTATAATTGCTAACTGAAGTCTGATTATCAATTTTGCAAGGAAATCATTAATATAGTTATGGCTTGTTAAGGGGTTCGCATACAGGAGCCTGGTTCGAGCTGTTTGCTTACAAGTTTGGATCTGCAAGGTATGGCATCACTCATGAATTACACCATAATTCTCTTGCGACCCTACAAAACCCTTCTTCCCGGCTAGCTGGTTCCTCATTTCACCTGCACTTGCCCAAAAATTCCAGCAAAATAAACCAAACTTTTCATTATGATTGAATGGATGAAAAAGAACGGACTGCCTTTCGATTCGACCGCATCAATAGATCACCATGCAATCGGTGCAACATTGTGCCGATGAGTTCCAAGCATGTAGAAATGGTGGCCCAGATGATCGTCAATGAACTCAGGAAGTCCTAGTCAGTGTGGATCTGTGTTGCCCGGGCTACTTTTTTTTTTTGGATACTATTGTTAAAAATTGCTGTTAATTTTAAGTATTATCTGGATCCTGGTCACAAGAATTAAACTGGATGTATGTTGTCCATTTCTCTGGTTAGATGAGTATTATCTAGCCCGAACCCGGGATATCCCGTCCTAGAGGTGAAAACAAGCCGAACTGCTCACGAGTAGCTCGGACTCGAACTCGAACTCGTTTAAACTCAGCGAGCTTAAGTCGAGTTCGAGCATTTATTCAAGCTCAAGAAATTAAAAGAGCCGAGTCTGAGTATCGTATTACCCTGCTCGTTAGGTTCGCGATCCTAAACAAACTTTTTTTATTTTGTTCAAGTATATTTTACAACAAAATTACTTAAGCAAGTTCGAATTCGAGCTCGAATCGATCTTGGTCTAATTAATGCAATCGAGTCGAGTTTGGTTCGCATCGACTTAAGTTCGGCTCAGTTGATACAATCGAGCCAAACTCTAGTCGAATTCTAGCTTGAGATTTTTCGAGTCGAGTCGAGCTCGAGCTCAACCTCTGAAGTTCATCGAGCTCAAGCTTAAGTTCGAGCTCGAGCTATACCAATCGAGCTGAGCTTGAGCTAAGTGGTGCTCGACTCATACTCGACGACTTTTCAACCCTACCCCTTCCTAATTTCCATCTCAATTTTATATAATAACTGTAACACTCTCGTTACTTATACAATGTATGTGGTGGCATAACTCAAGGGTTGGGCGAGTGGAGCAGCCGCACGCACAAAACTCAAGCGCTAGGCAAGTGCTGCGGCCACGTTCATTTCTGTGTGCGGCTGAGCCCTCAAAACTGTGCCTCGCTAGTTACGGATCATTTTCCTTTTGCTTTGGCAGGGAGCACAGGCTGCTATTAGCCTTCTTCTATAAGATTGTAAACCGTCATGTATATCGTTGGTCAGAAACTATCTATTCGGTGAGGTTGGGCTAGGGCTGTCTAAAATTTTATCAATCATATGACACCAAATGCTCTACAGGTTTGAGGAACTTGATTAATTCGTAGTTCAGAAATCGTAATATGGTCAAGTTCGTGTCAACGCTGCTGTTGAGATAACTCAAAAAAGAAGTTTGGGACTGGGGGTGCTTTTTCACTTTTGCCAAGGGTTAATATTGGCCTCTCACTATCCAAAAACAAGAAAAGACCCATCAACTGCTGCAGAACCTAAAAGTAAGATATTCAGCAAACTGTAAACAAGGTTGGCATGCAAGTGAAAGATCAATTTACTCAAAAAAAAAAGAAAAAGAGAAAGAGAGAGAGAGAGATAAGGACCTTGTTGTATTGTTTGATTGTACTTTTTGGTCTCAGATTGAAGGAAACAGAGGTAGCAGTGGTGTTAGATCAATCAGTCCAAATAGGAATCAAGTGCAACAGACAACTGTTCAATTTTGTTTGTGCTGTTATTATACACATACACATTACAAACATACCACCAGCGACTACATTCACATTGGAAAAGAACGAGCTCTGTTTCCTGCCCTGCCAAGTTCAAAATCATTCATTCAGAGTGCAAGAGAGAGAAGGAGAAGAAAGAGAGGAAGATTTGTCTTTTGCTTGCACTGAAAACCATGCAAACACTTGATGTTATAATTACATGTTATATATGTTAGCTGTACTCTCTTCACCTTCTTATTGATTTTATTTTGTTTTCAAGTGTTTGGAGTCTGGAGAGAGACTTCAATGGCCCTTCTGAGATGAGATATCAATGACAAGTACTACAGAAACCTCTCTCTCTCTCTCTCTCTCTCTCTCTCTCTCTCTCTCTCTCCTGTTTCTGTCTCTACAGTCTTCATCTTTGTTTCTCACTCTATAATGAGTTTGTTGTCTGTCTATCAAGTGTAGCTTAGTTGCTAGTTTTAGCACAAGGGAAACCTATATACTGGATTTAGGTCAGTCTCAATTTTTCTGTTCATTCTGATCAATACCAAACTCCAACTGTATATTAATTAGAACCCTTTTGGAGAAGATCTTTCAGAGAAGGTGGAAGCTTTCAGAAACCAAGTCCATGATAACTATAAATACTTTTTTTTTTTGAGAAATATTTTTTTAAAAATTGCACGGTTCGTATGTCGTACCGATTTCATCCGGAAGAATATTATTCTGGATCCGATATCCCAATAAAGTCTTCCTCACATGTGAGAGGGCGCATTAACAAATACTCATATTTATTGATTCACTCTATTTATCACTTCCTCTTTTCCATTTTCCTCTCATATCTATGTAAAATGGATGTTCACAGCTACAGTGAACCCGAATTATTGTCCAACTCAGCGCCTCTCGGGATAGTGTAGAATAGGAATTAGTATAATTCATAATCTCAAAAATAAGTATAATTGATAAATAAAGTAAATGGAGCGAGAGAGCTAAATACAAAGTATGATGATAAACAGAGTGCCACGAAACATTTTTTTAAACGAGCATTGTGCCAGAACTTCTTGGTTATCCTATTTAGCATCTTCCACTATATACGTTGAGAATAGGTGCAACTCATGATGTCAAGATTGGTGCACGAGAAAGGAATGTCTCATTTGATATGGTGGTAACTAGTTATGCTAGCATTTCCTTGTATTGAATCATCGCAGAAGTTGAAAACTATAACAAAAAATATTTTCGATATTAAAATCGGTGTATCAATAGTTATTCTTATACTATCTAATGTGGAACAATTTTGGCACGTAAATCTCAAAAACTACGGTGCTTAATGCTAATGGCTAATTAGTGTAAGGCACCACTTTGGGGTTGTCAATCGCGGTCACGATTGTCACTCCTAACAAAATAAAGGGCGATTTTGTTCTGAGATAACGAAAAGAAATTCAGCTAAGATAACCCTATCTTAAAATTTTTCATGCACCCATATTTGCATGTTGCAAGACTTAAAAGTAGCAGAATGCTTGCACCGATATCAAACACTCGATCAATCCGTCCACCATGGGAATTAATTCAGAAAATGTTAGTTCATGAGATAAAGAACAATGCCCGGAAAATTGAAATATATCAAAATTGAAAGCAAATTTATTGTCAAGGCAAGTTTTACCAAAAAGATTCTTAAGTGCATGCATGTCAAGAACATTTCTTTTTCTCTCTAGTGGAAAGGAACTTTTGTCATGTGCTTGATTCATTGTGATTTATAAAAAGAGTTCCCCAAAAGCAACTTCTTTTTAGAATTTGTAAATAATTGCATCTATTTTCCATCTCAAAAAATTTGGATTCGAAGGAAGTAAAGATGAGTATTACAAAAGATTATACGATTTTAGTATATATAGGTTGCGATAAGCCAATCTGTTTTTACTTCGAGGCATGGACACAAAAGGTATTTTATTCTCTCTCTCTCTCTCTCTCTCTCTCTCTCTCTCTCTCTATATATATATATATATATATATATATATATATATATATATAATAGACAAATATTTTCATGCATCAAATTATATGTGTTATTAATAGTTTTAAAAATAACTTAGAATTATAAAGGACAAAGGAAAGATAAGACAAAATATTGGGGTTAAGCATGACGATCTTTTCATGATCCTTCCAAGCAACAACTTCTTACATTCTTGCCCTGAAGAAAGAATCGAAGACAGTGGAAAAAAAAAAAGTCCCTCCCTGCATCTAAAATTATACTAAGACCAAAGTACTTTCTCACCCAATCTCAATATCTTAAAACAAAATAAAATAAAATAAACAGAAATTAATAAACAAAATCAAAGAAAATTAACGAAAATCACCCATAATCATCATCACCTCCACCATCCGTAGTTACAGTACTCACTTGCACTGATCAAAATCCAAAAACAAAAAAGTAAACTTAGAATTGCATGGAGATTAGTAGTAGTAGTAGTAGGGTGTTAATTAACAGCGAACCTACAAACTGGACAACATCTTCACGATCTAATGAGGCATCGCATCGCCGCCCTCGGTGACGATAGACGAAACATGTCTTATTTCCGGTATAGTCGACGCTTCGTCAGTAGTATTCTTCCTCGCCACGAAGTTTTGCCGGCAACTTTGACAAGTTATTTCGAAGATTATCGAATTTATCTGCTTCATTGCTCGGTCGTGGAACGCCGCCGCCTTCGCGAGCTCCGCCTGGGCCTGTTGCCGGATCCGCCTCGCGTTGGCGAGCTCAGTAAGCGATCTCGATCTGACGGATGGCGGAGCTCCGCGCCTCATCAGCGAGCGCTTTCTCTGCCGCCGCCAGCTGCAGCTGCTCCCTAGCATCTGCCTTCAGCCTCTCTGCAGCCGCAGCTGTGCATTCTTCATCCGACGCGGCGACGGTGGTCGCTTTGCTAGTGCAGAAGCTTCGTGGTACTCCAATGGCGAGCTGTAGCAAGTTATCTCCCTCATCCATTCGGCTAGCATATTCATTAAAAAACTAAAATAAAAATCCAGTATATTATTATAATAACGGAAAATAATTGTTAAAATTTCTACCTCGACATATGGAGAGGTGATTGCGTTGCGGAGGATTTGAATGTAGTAGGCAAGAGTTGCAGCTCAACATTGGCTACAGCCCGCTGCGGCGGCGGTGGCGGAGGAAAGATGGGTGGCGGCCGGATTGAGGTGGCGACACCCCGCCAGGAGTTGATATTAAGATTTGTGTCACTAGAATGGCTAGGGCTGGATACAGGTCTAGCAATGCACGCCGGCGATGAAGTCGGCGTCGGCGGCTGCACCGGTGCCCAAGCTCGGCTCCCATTGCAAGCGTCCTGGTGCTCTATGAAACTCTCTACCCTAAAAAGAGTAAGAATCAAACGTCATAGATCTTTCACAATCCGTATATATTAATGTATTTTTTAATGAAGAATAAAGCACAGAAGGTTAAACTCAATGTAAAACTCGTGAAAATCAGTGTATGTCTATAGTGGATTGTTTGTGGATTTTCGTGATGGGGAATTCTAGGGTTTTGGATCATATGATGCTGATGATGATGATCAAAGCTGATATATGATCAAATATCAAGGTGATGGCGTTTGATTAGCAACCAATGAACGTCGATGTCAATGGTCTCCCCTGGGAAGTTGTGAAATACATGCTTAGAAAAAAAAAAAGCTGAAGAACAACAATAATGGCGTCTCACAACTCGCCGGATTTATCTGCAATATTCTATGTGCCACTCCTTTGTTCGGTCCGTGGTGAGATTTTTATTCGCCATGAAGTATGGCTTCGCTGCGGAGATTCATATGTACTCTCGGGATAGATATCAGAAGCGACCGAGGAGCTGTGCAAACTATGGTTTAGATAGGCTAATCTAGCACGCGTCGCTCCATCAGTCGCTCCTTTGTGAGCTGTGATATCAATTATCAGCATATTACTTTGTCGATTGTTTGCATCAACGATCATATATCGCTCCACGGTGAAGAGCGAGTTTCGGAGCGACCCCTGGAGAATTAGTTTACCTGGAGAAGACGCGGCCGCAGTCGCAGGAGTGACCGCGAGTGCCGCACGTTTTCAGGTGAGCCTTGTAGTCTGACTGAACAGCGTAAGCTTTAGAACAACGAGAGCACGCCCACTGCCGGTGAGCACTGTGCTTTCGCCGGAAATGCTTCTTTATTCCGACGAGATCCCCGAGCGCGTGTGCAGGATCGTGGTGGAGGCAACTCGGCTCCGGGCAGACATAAACGCGCTTCTTCACCGCCGCTAGAACCGCGGCGGTGCCGCCTGCTGCCGCGGTGTCGGGGCGTTTTAGAAGCTTCCACGGCACCTTGTGACGGCGGCGGTGCATCTGGAGGTTCTGGTCTCTCTGAAAGCCTTGGCCGCAGATCTCGCAGACGTAGCGGTCGGATTCTAGAAGTGTCCGCGGCGAGAGCGCCACAACCTCCGCGTCCGGGTCTGCAATCACCATCACCCGCCGCAGGTTAGAAGCTCATAATCATGATTCTCGACATAAACAATACAATTAAAATTAACACAGCCAAGATATACCTGGAGTTCCGGCGGGGCGGCGCTTCCGTTTGGTCCCGCTGCTAACGCCGTTGTCAACGCAAGGGAACGGCTGAGACGAAGATGGCAAGGTCCCCGGCGGCGACGCTGCTTGTGCTGCGGATGTGAACATGTTCTCTCTCTTTCTTTCTTTTCTATCTTTCCTGGTAGATTTGATATAGACAGAGCTCAACTTATAAAAGAGTGTATATAAAGATATGTAGATGTTTTTAATGGAGGGATCTGAGAAGGTTTGTTAGATTTGTGGGCGTGGTTTGGAAATTCAAGCTTGGAACATATATACTCACAGAATTTTCTATATATAAGCGAAAATTGTAGAAGATGAAGTTGATGAAGAGAGAGAATTTTGAAGCAGGTCTAATCAGATTACTGGAAACACGAGCCCACCACAATACTACAGTAGAAGAGAGAGAGTGAGAGGGGTGGAAGAAGAAGAAACAAAAGATCTAATAATTTCAATCAGGGAAGGTGATTAATTTCATGCATTTTGATGCCTGAAATACACGTGAGATATCATTCATAATTGCTTTAAACAGTAATAGAGTATTAGTTAGATATCCTATGTCTTTCTCAAGAAAATTGTCATTTATCAGACATTATTACTTATAGTAAAATTTAACATTATTTATCTTATTAGAATATATATTGGATTGAGTTATATGGTCAAGATTATGTTATAATTATAAAAAATTTCCTTGTAATAGCATGCTTTTTTGACAAATTAAACAGCTCTTATTATATAAAAGTTTACAATCGAGCATTGTTTGAACTAATATGTACATATTTAAGTGACTGTCGAAAGTTATAGTTTAAAAAATATGCCTTATTTTAACTATAGCTTTAACGGTCTATTTCACATATGTTTATATTTTAGAATCTTAATTTATAAAATTATAAATTATAATAAAATGTGCAATAACATAGTTCATCAATTCGTTTCAAAAAATATCAACATAATATTAAAAAAATGTTCTCAAAATAAAAATTTCTAGATATTGATTTGTAAATTTTTTTTTTTCCTTCCGATACGTCCATCGCAACCTCAACAGCTCAAGCACCACTGTCAAAAAATGCACAAACTTAACCTTAGGAACGCGAAAGGAGTCGAACCTAGCGCTTCGACCGATAGACACATCTCACAAATGCAAATACAAATGCACGTATATTTCTCAAATTGTTGGTATCATATATCTGATAAGATCTATCTATCCTCCCAGGATTTGCTTATACAATTAACCATTTATGGTACTAAATTTTGGCAAGTACTATGGTGAATGCTCTGTGTATAATTTAGGACTGCGATCCGTTCTGTTTCCATAATCAATGCTGTAAGAGTGTTAAATGTGTTTCAATTTTTTTGAGTGCTCGGTAAATTCTGTACGTCGCCAACTTTGACATGATATTGACCACTATCCCGTTGAGCCTCTCTCGTACTAAAATTAGAAACGGTTGATAATTTTAATTTTGTACATATTTTTCTATCTGAGTGATATTAGTCCTCTCAAAAATTCACTTAAAAATAATATTTAAAAATATTTTTTTAAAAAAAATTAATATTAAAATTATAAATTTAGATAAAAATTTTAGTTTTTATATTATAATTTTTAAAAAAATACTTCTAAATAGACAGTGAGGCTCCAAATTTTAATAGGTTTTAAACTAATTCTGAAATCCGTTAAATTTTTAGGCAGATCAAGATGGCGTTCGACATGCACGTTTTGTACATACGTGGTTGACGATATATATGGTAATATATATATATATATGTATGTTGTTATATGTATGACCCAGTCAGCTTCTATTCTCATGGCTCCCATATGTTTCCTACAGGTACTTTGTCTCCAAAGGCTACATGTTTTTTAAAACACTTAGAATTATTTGGTGCCCACAATGGACAGTCTGGACCTATTCACTTTTTGTTAACTTTACATCCCTTCTACTATCTTTATATCTGTCTATTTATCTTTGGGTAACTTATAACCTTTTTATTTTTTAATGTGGACGTAAAGGTGGATCAACATTTCCTTATCGCCGCTACCAACCTGCCATCGGTTAATCCCGGTTATGCTTCCAGCCCTGATCGTTTCGAAACGAAATTTTTAAGAGAAATTTGCAAAGCCGAAGGCTCGAGTAACTCGAACCAATTTATATGCTTGGTGGCGGTTAACTAATAACAAATTTGACTAACACTCGAGCACTACACTTGTACACAATTATACACAGATAAAAAGTTCAATTTTGTTTGCCTAAGTTTAAGCTCATTTTGGCACACAGTGCATTTAAAAAATTTAACATTATGCCTTTTGGAGTAACTTTGTGTTAAAAAAAAACTGTGAATTATTAGCTATAATATAAACTTTCTTTTGCATAAATTATTAACAAAAAAAAAAGTTTGAATTAAGCAAAGTAACATTGTATTCCTCAATTTAGAAGGAATAGTCAATAGGAATAGGATAGTTCTCTTATAGTAATTAATACAATGAGAATACAGTATATTGATACTGATTGATTGAGGTGGTTGATAACTTGATATGTAAGACTATTTATAGGACGCGGCTTCATCAGGATGTAGGAAAAACACCCGATCCTAGCCGTCCGTTCAAATTTGTACGAATTTTGAAAAATTGTAAAAAAATTTCGTCTGTTTATTTGATCTATTTTTAAGACTTTTTTAGAGAAATTTTAAACCGAAAAATTGTAGATTTTGATGAGATATATAATTTTATAGTTAAATATTTTTTAAAAAAATATCGAATATTGTGCCAAAAAGATAATCGAAATTTAAATTATTTTTTTGGCAAAATATTTGATATTTTTTTTAAAAAAAATTCAACTAGAAAGTTGTAAATCTCATCCAAATTTATAATTGTACAGCTTACAATTTCTTCAAAAAATACTTAAAAATATATCAAATAAGTGGATGAAAATTTTACACAATTATTCAAGATCCGTAAAGATTGCAACGGACGGTTGAAATTGAGTGGAATCGGACGGCTGGAATCGGGTGTTTTTCCTACATCCCGTCCCTATTTATCCTCTAGAGACGGTGTACGGTGGGGATGAGTGAGATTTACATATCTCAGGATGAAAACGTGCAAATTCCAATAGTACCCTATAAAGTGTTTTGGTCGGATGGGTGTATGTTTGCATTCATCGGTTGAAAAAGCAGGGTTTTGTTTCGAAATTTATATATTAGCGATCTAACCGAGGTTAGTGCCATAACCCTTCAATAGTTAATCATATAAACATTTTTTCCTTTTTTTTATCACTGTTGTTAACCAAGGGTACATACATTTAACGCTATCAAAGGCCCTGATAAATGGTATTTTTTCGAGCATTGTTGCTTTTCATATAACTACTTAATCTGGTTTTATTTGAGTGAACTGTGAACTAATTTTATCAATATTCAGTGCTTGACTAGCCATATTTTAACCAAACCGAGCCATTAACAGTATGATGATAGCCAATTAGAGGAAACATATATTAAAATAAAAATAATAATAAATTGAGAAGGAAAAATATATTAAAATAAAAATAATAATAAATTGAGAAAGAGGCATGGAATCTTGATCACTATCATTCTCCCAACATAGGAGCTTAAACCGAAAGGTGAAAGCTATCTTGTAAAAATAATTTAATTTGAGTGCTGCTAAATAGCTTTGTTAAAAGGCTAATGAAACATTTAACACTTTACACCATGACCAAGCTGTGGCAAACTCTAAGATCATTGGTCATGTTGGACGGTGGGGATGGATCATGTTCTATGTTTATGAGAACAATCATGCATTGAATCTCTAATTCGCCCATAAGATTAGTCTAAGTATAAAAAGTGAACTAGTTTTCAATTCATGTGAATCAAGAGATGCATTTAATAAAGGATATGATAAGCACCATATAAGTAAACATTTTTCACACAGAAATGCTATTCTGCCTAGTCATTTTGACGCTTCCAAATCAATCAACTTTTTATCGTTTTTATTATTAAATATATAGGAAATAACTATTTTCAATTTGATAGCTTTGCAAAGTAAAAATGATCCTTTTTCAAACCATAAAACTGAAAAATTTTTTTTTTTTTTTTCCAAAGCTTTTATTATTTTTTTGGCTGATGTGAAGGATGTTATGTCAGTCATGAATTGTTCACGGTCAAAATGATCATGACGAATAACATTTTTTTTTCCACATATTGATAAGTTCAGCCTGGCAAGGGCAGGGATCCCATTGCTAATAAAAGATAAAAAAAAGAAGAAGAAAATGAATAAAGAAAATTGCATATAGATCAAAATCTATGGTTTTTATCTTCAATTAAGGTATCTATCAAGTAGTTTTCATATGTAAAAGCTATCTACATGATTATTACCAACTTTATCATCACATGTAATGTCAAATTAATGGGCATCATTTAGATATGGACACCAACACAGTATTATAAGAATGATCTGCCATAAACAACACTGGTTGGTGCACACTGTTATTATGTTTTATGTCACCCTCAAAATACCACAACTTCAACTTCAAGGCTTACTCATATCTATAATATTTAAGCATAAAAGTGAAATTTAATAGTCATATATCCTCATATTAATTATCTAATTAATTTTATTATTAAAATTTATATTATGTTTCGAAATAATCCAATTTTTTTTTCCATTATTCTCCACTTATTACCAATTATTAGGATATATGATAACTAACTCTACTTTTCTCTCCCTCGACAATTAGCTGCACTTTCACCTCTCTTGTCATCCATTCTCTCTCTCTCTCTCTCTCTCCATCCATTAATCGATGTCTCCGTTGCTTCAAAAAGTATTATCCCTACCTTTTGCGTCACCGTGGTGATACGATCATATCCAAGTTCAAATTCTTCTTCAAAAGCAATTAATTGGGCTTGATTGACACCGCTAGCTATATAGTATATTCGATCATATCTATAATTTTTGTACTCAATTAATTTTTTTAATATTACTATTTTTGCACGCGTGCGCACAAGCGCAAGCGCAAACACACACACACACACACACACACACACATATATATATATATATATATATACACACACACACATCACTTGCGACTAGAATGGCATGGATAAGAGTAGTTTTGAAAGTCGTAGAATACTGTATGCGGGGATAAATTGTGTGTTATAGATAATATCAACCATGAATAAATCTTTGGTTTTTCTCAACAAAAAAAAAGTACAAAAAAAAAAGAAGAAAAAGAGAAGAAGAAGAATAGAATCATGGTCAGATATCTAATGACTACTCGAAAAGCAAAGAATTTTATTTTGTCGATTATCTCTAATAATCTAGTCCTATTTTTCAAACAAAAAAAAAAAAACAGATCATTTAATTAGTTGCTTTCACGTACCAATTACGCCGAGAGGTCCCTTAACTCTTTCGACTATTTGTTTTTGGTTGGCATAACATCCAGATCAAACACCTTAAAAGAGATAGTTTTCTTTTTGTCGTAACATAATTGGAGTCTTTATATCATATCATCATGTTTTAAGATTATGCAATTTTGATTAGACGTGAGCCGTTTACTTTTTCATGAAAATGATATGAAATAAAAAGGATAACATATTGTCCTTGAAAAATTCTGATAAACAGTTATATCTTAGGAGAAGATGCGTTTATATAGTATATACGAAGCCTCCATCTATATATGCCACAACAAGTTTATTTCTATTAGTTATATAAATTTTACAAAATCTCTATAACGCATTTTTATTTCTCGCAGAAAAATAGTTATTTTATTTTAGACAATTTTTGTCACTTTTCTTCGAATGTACATCTTAATATTTTCACTTGTTCTAATCTCAATTTCTTTCAAGACTAGATTTTTTTTTTTTTTTGTTATTATCCTTGCTTAATGTAGGAGATAAAAAATTAGTACATATTGGTAAAAGCCGAATAATCTACTGATAATGCAGTTGGTTTGAAGGTTTCAGCTACAATATGGGGTGTTGCTCGGTGATTGAGGCAGAGGCATGGGGTTGCCTTCAGGTTTTACGACTAGCGTGGAGCATGAACTTTCGTAAAGTTTACTACATGATTTTCATTGCCGATCGGCACAGCCTGCTGGACGGCACGTGTCTGTTTTAGTTGTCGGCACGGCACAAATCGACACGATACATATAAAAAAAAAATCTTATATTTAAATTTAAATTTTTATTTTTTAAAAAATAATAAATAAAAATATATCGGCACGGTCGGCACGGCACCATCGGAACGGTCGGCACGTGCCGGGATCTGAGTTTAACGAAACTCGGCTCGGTTCAGTACAAAAAATCTTGGTTTACTACGAACTTAGAAATGATGATTTGCCGGAAGGAAAATACAGAAATTTGGTGACTCAATACAAAGGTCTTCTACAGGGTGAATTGGAGGTGCCGATACAACATATCTATCGTGAGGCGAATGAATCATCTCGCAGATTTCTCTACCGTTGTGGATCCACTTCTTTGATGAACCTCCATTGAAGGCTCATGGCATTTTACAATTTGATGTAACTGGAAAAGGTTCCACACGATTAACAAAGTTGTAAGGGGCTCAGTCTCTGACCAATAAAAAAAGGTACCCAATTTGAGAGGTTTTATGCCTAATTTCGTGCCAAATTGTGTATGATAAATGTTATCTAAAACTAGCACATATCTCGAGGTTATTTTTCATTAAACACCAAAAAACATTTAAAAAAAAAAAAACTAATTTGTTATTCGAGCATAGCCAGACAAGTCGTAATTGTACTTAATCTATATACATATATATAAAACTGGGTGATATCGTTACGCCACAT
Source organism: Xerophyta viscosa (assembly GCA_002076135.1). Classification (NCBI taxonomy): domain Eukaryota; kingdom Viridiplantae; phylum Streptophyta; class Magnoliopsida; order Pandanales; family Velloziaceae; genus Xerophyta; species Xerophyta viscosa. The sequence continues at coordinate 1,243,127 of MJHO01000042.1, forward strand.
GACATTTTGAATAATTTTTTGTGTGCCACGTGATATTTATTTTTACTCTAAACAAACCATGTGGTATTTATATTAATTAATAGTAATTTATAAAATTATATAACATATTTAAGAATATAAAAAGGTCTAATATTATAAATAAATACTTAATTTAAATAATAATTTATGAAAATGTAAAATTTGTATAAAAAAAATTATATTATTATTATATAATATTAATTTTTAAATAAAACTTTATATATATATATATATAATATATATATATATATATATAAATATAATATATATATAATATATATATAATATATTATATATAATATATATATATATATATATATATATATATATATATATATATATATATATATATATATGACCTATAACCGTACATCATACGGGTGTAAAATTAGTTTATCATATATAAAGTAACTATGTATGTCATTATCGCTCCCTTTTACTTTGATTAAATGAAATAAAAAAAAAGTAAAAAGGTTGCATGGTGTGTAAGATAAAGAACAATAAATTGTAATTCAATAGATTATGAGGAAAGAAAAAGATCTTACAACACATACAAAAGGGAATGTCTGCAGCCTGCATTCATCATCTGTCTCAGGTGCCCTCCCTATTCCTTAAATTATTTTTTATCCCATCTATTCTTAATCTGCTATTTTTTTTTAAGAATACTACTATTCGTTTGAAATATTACTTCATATATATAAAGTTAAAAATAATAACAACAGAAACAAAATAAATTTATCACAAAAATCATAAAACAAAACTCAAAATTTCATCCTTCACCGAAACTAGAATATCAACGAAAATATTTTCGTGTAATATTCCTATCTTTTACTCCTTCGCCAGCCAGTGCAACGCCGTTAATGGGTTTTTTATGTGCTTTTTTTTGAGATTATTGTAAGTGCTTTTGTAAACATACTACATTTACATTTGGACCATGTAATAATACTTGTTCTCATTTACTAATTCGTCTAACCATCGCACCAATACTAACTAACGGTATATGCATGCCATGGAACCCAGCTGAGGTCTTCGGCCTCATTAATAATAATTTTGTTATCTTCACTACTGAGATCCTATGGTAATATGATCACTACGATGTACTATAGAAGGACAACTTTAAAGAAAGAGTAGGTGCCATTAGCACCATTTCCAAGTAATATCTTGATAAGTCTATTATTAAGGAAGAGTTTTCGGCGATGAATCCGTGGAGCACTATCGTAGAAAAAAAAAAAAAGCCTTATGAGGAGGGTGCAATGAAATCCAAATATAAGATCATATGTTTGGATTGCAAGTGAAAATGCATGCAAGAAGAATTGTCTAAATAGTAGAAACTCGATGGACATATTTGTGAAATGTCGTTATCAGACGCTTCATATATACTATATAGGATAATATTTTAGCGTATCTATACTTTCAGACGGTAGTCTGTCATCCCAGAAGACCTAATAAGAGATAGTTATTTAATGAGAAAATTGTGTTTGTCATGATGCTGCTTATAATGATAGCTAAGAACAAATCTTATTTTATTAATTGACAAGTAATTTGATTCGATGGCTATTGTGTTTGCTGTTTGATGATATTCTTAAGGATTACATTTTTAAGTACCCCCTCCCCCTCTCTCTCTCTCTCTCTCTCTCTCTCTCTCTCTCTCTCTCTCTCTCTCTCTCTCTCTCTCTATATATATATATATATATATATATATATACATATATATACATACTTTTTTTTAAGGTCCAAGTACTATCAGGTGTTTGGCGTTGTTGGCCCGTCCAGAAACCTGGCCCTACCCAAAAGGTACAAGTCATGTGACTATCTACACGACAAGATCTCTTGCATATGAAAAAAATGTACATCTACATAACTACTAGTCCAAAAACTAATTTGTGGTGACGGAAGTTGAATCAGAAAAGAAATTCCTAAGATTAGTCCTAGTATTGTGATATTCGCCATCCTCTGTAAATTATCTTGGAATAAAATTTTGGTGTACGGCTTGCATGGAATTTTCCAAATAAACTCTATATATAATTGGTGTCCAAATAGATTTAAATCCGACAGGAACAACGCTGGACTTAATGCCGGGTACTATGAATAGGTCCACTCAAAAGCAACACCACTTAATTTGCTCTCACCAATTTATTTATTAGTTATTACTTCATTTTTGCACATGTAAAATGATAATTATTGTATACTGTCAGAGTTAATATTCCTAAAGAGGAGGATACATCTTTTTTTTTACCATGATTAAATGCACGACACATCCACGATCTAAAGAAATCAAGAAGTACCATTCCACAAATTAAAAAAAAAAAAATCTAACCTGAAAATAATATAAAGAATAAGATGAGAAAAAAAAATAATTTTATAACTTTCTAGGAAATATAAACCACATAATATTAGAATAATAATCATATATAATTTAAGCGAGCCTGTAAACGAATAAAGAGACATAGCTGCTCTGATATTATTTTAACCAAAATGTAATAGTAGAAAAGTAATTTTATTGATTGTAGTATTACATTACAATAAAGAGACAGAAACCCATATTGGTCGAATTAGATAATTTACTAATTAACAATATATAAATTGCAACCGAAAAAAATTCTAACAAAAAAAATTATATTCAATAATATCCTACAAATCTATATTTGCTGCCAAATAAACATGGATCTCCGACATTATTCTCTTGTGATATATTGATTTCTTCTTCATATTGTTAGTTTTCGTTTCATTTCGTTTTCCTACGGCTTTTTAACGGACGTCAGGAAAAAGGAATATGAAAAGAATATATTTTGGTTGAATCTAAAAATTATATGCTTCAATATATAGTTATTAACAATTTACAATCTTCTTTCTCTCCACATGCATATGATGGATTTTACCATGTAGCCAATGTCCTATGCTCCATTATATACCATTCCATAGTCATACATAAGATTGTCATATGAGCCAGGCAAGAAATATTACCTATCCCTAGTACTATCCTATGGCTCTCACAAAGACAAAAAGAGGACCCTAAAAAGAGCTAAACAAATAAAGCTGTCCTAATTTTTACTTTCATCACAACTCAACTTTTTCTTCTCTTAGATGATGCAACATAAGAAACTGCATATCAGTCTTGATACCATTTGCAATTTAATTCTAATTTTAAAATTTTTACAAATTAATCTATATTTTAGGATTCATATAAGGAACATTTTGACTATTATATATATTTGGAGAAGTTTTAAATATTTAAAAAATTAGCTTTCGATATAATTGACAATTTTTGTATTAAAAATTTTGTTTTGAAAAAAATTTCTAATATGTGTTTTGAGCTTTCAAAGTTTTATTGAGTTTACAATTAATTTCAAATATACTAATTGAGTTTACAATTAATTTCAAATATACTAAAACTTTTGTATTCAAGGTCTTTTAAAAAAATTATTGCTAAATTAATATTTTAGAATGTAAAAAATAATTAATCATAAATAAAAAATTATTTGTAGCTCATGCAGAGCTGATATGTAACACTTACACTTATAATTAAGAGTGATTAGTTACCTGGTTAATGCTAGAGATCCCCTAATTTATACCAAATTTCGCATACAATCAAATAAGTCCACTTTTAAGCATGATCTATCTCATGTAGAAATTAAGGAAAAGTTTCGCAGTATAGGTGGAATGAATGTCCAAAGTCGGCTAGTATAAGTTCAACTGTAGGGGTGAAAACGGGCCGCTCGAACTCGATCTAAGTTGAGCACATATTCAAGCTTAATTAATTTAAATGAGTCAAGATTGAGCGTCGTGTTATTTGGCTTCGTTGGACTTACGAGCCTAAACGGAATTTAGTGTTTTACTTAAGTAGGTTTTACTATAAGATTATTTCAGCGAATTCAAGCTCGAGTTTGGCTAATTAATGCAATTGAGTTGAGCTCGGCTCGGCTAATATGATCGTGCATAGTTCAAGTCAGGCTCAAGCAAAAATATTTTTGAATCCAGCCAAATTGAGCTCATTCATTGAAGCTCAACAAGCTTGGTTTCGAGCTCGTTCTAAAACAATCATATCAAATTTAAGCTAAGTGGTGATATGTCGACTCGTTTTCACCTATATTTGAATGGCTTGAAAATATGCCGTTATACTTAATTCTCAAAAAGTCTTATGAAATTATCGAAGTCCACTTTGAGTGGAGTTTGGCTGCACATATTGTTTTTGGGACTAACTTTGGGACATCAAGAATTTTTTAAAATAAATGAATAGGTTGCTCAGTACTGTAAGTTAGTGGTAGTTTCTACCAAAATAATCACGAGAAAGGATAGAAATTGTTTGGACAATTTCACCCCTATGACTTTAGAGTCAAAGACCTCATTGACTCACCTATTTGACTTTTATCTTCCCTCCTCAAAAGGCAAAACAAAAGTGTATGAATTTTTTGTTCGCTTTCACTTTTTTATTTTTTAACTCGCCACAAACAAAGTAAAAAAAAATAAACAAAAAAAAGGAAAAAGAAGAATATCACGTGGGGAGGGTGCACCATCACGTGCGAAAGTGGGAAGCAGAGTGTAGTGGTGGGCCCCAAAGCACTTCCACACAGATAAAAAGGCTTCTCCGGCCACCTGGCCACGTGTGAGAATCATGACATCACGCCTCCTCCTATATCAAATATATAGAGATGCAGTTGGCTGGCACGTGCGATACCTATTTTAGACCACAGGTGCGAATCCTTCGTGTAGATAAACTTGGAAAAATATTGTTAAATTAGTAGATGAATCGATAATTCAAATACATAATTGTAATAAAAATATAGTATGTAATGTATACCCTGCTTGTACTTCTTATAAATTTCAAATAAGATTACTTGTTCAATTTACAAATCTCATAGAAAGAAACTGACTAACGTTGGTCCAGTTTGAAAATTTTTATCTATTATATAATACAAATTGGATATATCACAGGCATCGTTATCACGATTGTGGCTGACAGTCTCATTGGGATATTGTACACGTCAATATTGTTTGCGGAAGAACTAGGTTGTTGTATCGAGTTATACAGCACACTTGCTAATATATTTGGAATGCCAAACAAGGGATAGGGGCCTAGGGCTAGGGTTTGATGGCCGGCCTAGGCACTTGTCCATGTTTGTATCTCGTTAGACCAGACATTGGATGTTTGGATGTGCCACTATCCAAATACCTTTGTCTCTAATGGTCATGATCCAAAACAAAAACATGTTATGGTTAGGACTTAATTAGGAGCCATCTCATCTCCATCTCCATCTCCGACTCCGTCTCCGTCTGCGATCTGGTATCGTGGAGACCTACTTCAGAACAATGATTTTTATGTGACCCGGGTCGAACAAATCATGCTACAAATTACGAGGCTTGATCTTATAAGGTTGCCCCTGTGGAATTAACCCACCCCAAAATAACCACTCTAAGATTTTTTTATTTTTATTTTTATGGTGTGTATTTTTGAAGCTCTGATGGCCCAAGGATAAGATTTTGAAATTTTAAAATATATTTAAAATATTTTTGAAAATTTTTAAATACAAAAAATATAGAACATACAAAATATACCTTGGTATTCGTTCTAGCACCATAATCCCATATGATCGATTCTAGGGATCAAACTTTTTCAAAACTTGTTTATGATCTTTTGGGGGAAAATATGATAAACTATATTATGGTAAACTTACTTATGTTTTAAATTTTCAGTTGAAAATTTAGAAAATATGAAACATATGTCTAATGACTGAAAATTGTAGTTTAAAATATGATTACGGCTTTGAACTATAACTTTAGCCGTCTTTAGACATGTCTCTTTTATTCTTCAAAAACATTTTGATTTTCTTTTGGTTGTAGAATGCTATAAATACTCTCGAACATCAACGAACACCTCCGAACACTCCAAACACTCACATGCTCGTGGATATTCACATATGTTCGTATATTTGTAGAATAAAGAAATTAAGGCATTTTTATCATTTCAAGTGACAAATGGACATAATTTCGCCAAAACTGATTAGGGGTACAAAAATACTAAAATCAATTAAGAGGCATAAAAATACAAAACGCCAAATAATTTTGTTTTGCACTCCACTATCTGTTGGTATTCTCATAATAATCCAAAATACAATGATATAGCAGAGTATCTAGGATGAATTAGGGGACTGTTGTAGCATATGGGAGGAAGCAGGATATGTGGCAGGGAATTTCTTTCATGCAGATATTTCCAAGCACAATATTCTAAGAATTGTCTTCACAATTGGGACCCTCCAACTTTTTGGAAATTATGCATTGGCCCTCCATGTTAATCTTTCAACAATGGTGTTGGAGATATCATTGTGTTCATGGAAGCCACTTGGTTGGATATCATCACCACTCTTCCCCTCCATCTACATGCTTACAAACTTTTAAGTAGTAAAAGTAACTTTTCTTTTCTTGTTTATTTTTATAAATTTGCCTGGTTATAGATCTAAACTTTTCCTATAATCGGTGGAGAGGATGCTTATAAATTCTGTCCGGATGAGGATAATTTTTGTTCGTATACGAAATGTCCATTGATCGGTGGAGAAGTCGTGCATTTTTTGTTTTATTTCAAAATGTCGCTATATACTCCAAATTATACATACATAAAGAACATAGCTCTATAAACAAACTCTTCCACCTCATTTAATGGGAATGAGTACAATTCAAAAATTCGGAACCGGTGCGGGGGAAAGAAGGGGTGATACATGATAGAGCGTAACGGGTGATAACTAAGATGACTCGAAACAACATTGGCTTACACTGTTGGAAGGAGACCATAGACATGGCTTATGTCTCTTAGAACAAACAAACAAATGAGTAGAGCTAATAACTATAACAAAGCAAGCCTAATAATACCGAATGCATGCATGCACGTGTACGCAACGATGTGGATCCGATAAATTTATTACAGTGGGGGTCAAATGACTCCATTGTTCCAATGGTCCACCACTTGCTCAAGTTACGCTAAGACAATGACAAAGCCTTCCTCCCACCAGATGGAATTTTATACCACTGTGTTCTTTATATTTTAAATATCTCTTTTTTAAGCTCCGAAAAATGGTATCATGTCAAAAAATTTCCTACATTTCAAAACTCGTTAAAAAAATCCTTTTTTTTCCTGACAATTACTTAATCAAGCCAAAATGGTATAAAAGTATTTTTTAGAAAAATTTTAAATATGAAAAAATACATTTTGATGTGCTCTACAACTTTTGTATTAAACTATTTTTAAATATGTGTTTTATAGCTCAGAAATATTTACTGGTTACATTTTGTATGTATGTTTGGAGTGATTTTGTATATTTTTTGGAAAAATAGTGATTTTTTATATCACAATTTTGCAAAGCAGAGGCTTTTTCGACAACATCCACTGAAATTATGTCTTGGTTTTTTTTTTTTTTTTTCAAGTAAAACGGGTAATGCTCAGCCCTAGGCTTAGTCTCATTTATGTCTTCGGTTTAAGTTGTATTGTTAGAAAACTTTGAACATTTTTAAATAGTCAGATAAAAGAGAAGTACTTGACCAAAAAAAGTAACAAATAAAAAAAAAAAAAAGTATTAAATAAAACTGGATAACTAGATAAAATCATTTAATAGGTAATTAATTATTAATATTTAAACCATTTATCATTATATCTCGATTATTGAGAAATCTTTCTTTATTCGCCACTACATGTACATAACCACAATGCACGTAAAGCTTAATGCCATTAGTAGCTGTCAAAGATGAAGACAACTCAAAGTACCATTATGTACAAATGATTTGAGGAAGATTTTTCTTCATCTTCAATCTACGAATTATGAGATTCCCACTTTGAGCACAAGACATTATGTCTTTTGTATACATCGACAGACCAAAAAGAGAGAGAACAGTTAGACAATGAGATACAAATGGGTCCCAAGATGCAGCATTATCTCATGATTCCTTTTCAATCTCCAACTTTTGCATCACCCATCCACCTCTTGACATATTTATATGTTTAAGATTTACGAGGATAAAATATTATTTTGACCTATAAGACAGCTAAACTCACATATGACGCAGCTTTCCAGCTTCTATCGCTAGATCATAGAATATAAGTGCCATTGCGCCTGCACCTCTACGATTAGATTCGCAGGTCACGAGACTCAAACCTAAGAACTAAAGCATGCTCGCAAAGGAGCATTCCCGGTCCCTCTACCCACGAGTGGCCATCCATGTTGAAATTTCTTCGAATCTTTTGCGTTCCCTCCCCCGCAATTCTCTTTCTTTTTCTTCAACTTCTTTTGGTTGACAAGTCCCTTTTTGGATGAGCCACCACTCCATGTGCTCCCATCAACCTCACTCATGTTGGTGGATCATCTCTCATGCGAGACAACAAAATAAAACAAAAAGAGATGGTGAGGAAGAACAAGTAAAATCAAAGGATTATGAGAGGATAGACAGATGAAGACATAGATACGAATTATCCTTGGATGAATATTTCTTTAACCCCCCCCAACAAAAAAAAAAAAAAAAAAAAAACACCACCCAAAACAAAAAAAACAAAAAACAAATTGTAGTAAAAAGAGGGTTGTCAGAGAGGTTGGTATCCTGGAGGAAGGAAGTAAAAAATTGGTAGTTTGATGGGAATTATTTTAATTCTTAAAGTACATGGATTGACATATTAATTAATAATATATGGGGATGTCAGTAAGTTGACAACTTAGACTATCATCCCATACATGGTTGCATAAAGTAGATTATAAAGTGATGATGTGTACCGCTTATATCGTAACTTACATATTTACTTATTTGGGGGCAAACTAGTGGCGCATCGGTTGGGGTTTACCCTATATAGTGCCCTGATACAGATTCAAATGTTGTCAAAGGCGAGGGAGACATGCTCCGTGAGTTAAAGCCTTCCCTCCCTCCCGAAGCCTGGATAAATACCGTCATGAGCAAAAGTTGGTGTCGGAAGTAGCCTCCACGTCCTGGGTTCGTCTTTACATATTTACTTGTTTGATATTTTGTCTACACAAGATCAACAAAGACAATCAATCATTCTATGACGACATGAACATATAATTTGTTTTGTACGTTTTGAATTTCATCAGTATCTTAAAAGTCACAGGGCTATATATTCGCATTAATATCCGAAAAGAGATGCATCACAACATCAGTATATACTAAAACCCAAAAGCACGAAAGGAAGAGAACACGAATATACGACCGAGAAGCTATAATGAATACTTGTGACTATTATTTTTGCGATCTTTACACAAAATTGGTGATCAAGCAAGCTCAAATCATTAAAGGGTGTGATCCTTCTATTTGGGCATATCATGGTCCATGTCCAGTTGTTTCCTTTTATCAACAAAAAGCTTATAACAACACTACTTTTTTCTCCATTAGGGTTTTTTTTAACTTTGCAGAAAAGGCCTTTGTGAGACCACAAATACACTACCATAGAAGAAACACTCCATGTGAAGCCTCTAGCTATTTATAATGCTAAAGTCAAAACATTGGAATCTTTCAGGATGAAAAATATGAACTCTTTTCTTCTTCTTTTTCTTTTCTCAACAAGGGACCCTCCCAAATGTTCACTCAATAATAGCTTATCAATCACTTCAAAGATGGATAGATACACCAACAAAAAATAAATTAAATAAATCTAAACTAATTAAAATAAATAAAAATAAATATGTCAAAAGATTGTGAACTTTTCTAAATTCTGCATAATTGCTATTCAACCTGTCATTTCTGCTTTACTTTTTTACTAATCCCCCAAGAATAATACTAAGCCGGCTGGGCACCCACCTGCAAGCGGACAAACGGTTGAGATACCCGCCCCAGGAAGCGAGCATCATACGGTCGACGCTTGCAGCCAAGGTTAAAGTGGTCAATGGCCCCTCATGCACCTAACTAGAAGCACCGTATTCTTGGCAGGCACGAGGACGGAGTTTTAGATGGTCCAGCAGGACGGGGTGGAATCGGGTCCATTTGGTTTGTCAAACGAACCTATCACTTTCCTGAGGCTGATAAATCATGCGCTGTTGTCGTTTAACAGAAAGTTTGTTGCTCTTGTCCATAGATGTTCATTTTGACAAACATCTACATTTGGTTGTGGATGATACAAATTAAGGTGCAAGTGATTGTCGATCGATCGATACCAACCGGTAGTTCTAAAGTTCCTCTCTCAGTTCTTTTTTGCTACCGTTTTAGCAACCGATGAGAAAGACTATCATCAACAAGCTCGGCGATGATTTACCGATTGACCACTTCTTTCTTTTGATGTTCTAGAGATCGACATTACGATTTTGTTTCTATAATTGTTCAAAATTCGTGAACTTATTTAAATCAATCCAGGAGAACGCCATGTTTTCTACTTAAACGCTATGAAATTGTCAGATTAAACGAATCTAGCGAAGAGCCACACTACCTTTTACTTTTTATTATCCTCTTAATTATAGTATTTATTTATGATTTTAATACACATGGAGAAGGATATTAGAATGAACTCTAATATGTAAAAGCAACATTTGTATATATTAGATTTGATTACTAACGTTTAAGCATTTATTATCGCGTCACTAACATACAAAACATTAGCAAAGAGAAAGTAGCACATATTCCTTCATTTGATAAAACTTTACTAAATTACATATAAAGTCAGAACCTAAAAAGACACATATAACGTAACAAATAATCAAGAATAAACAAAACAGAAATGTTATTGCGCATGATAAAACAGCTCGAAAATAGTCCGAACGGTATTTTTTCCGTTCTCCGGAATCGGTAAATCGCATATTTATCGATCCCGTTAAGCGAGAAAATACAAATCGGATTATTGTTCGGATTAAATGTTCGGCCCAATAGTTATGGGTGAAGGAACAACATAACTGAAGTCTTACATATCGAGTTCATCAACAACCCACCTACAGACTAAATACATGATCAGTAGTGCATCATTAGATTTTTTTTTTGAAAAAAAAAAAAGACCAGAAGAGTTGGGCCTAGTTTTCGTTTCTGTAATAAAGAGAAGGTACTGCTAATCTCGGCCCAAATAGAATTTTTCTCCTGCTCAACTAATTCCTCATCTGTTTCAAGTTCAAGTACTAACCTGAGATCCGGGTCATAATCACTTAAATTTCTAACAAAATACATCATTCTACATGTGCTGCACTCGCCAGTATGCATGCGTCTATGTATAAATAGTATATGTATGTAGTTTTTTTTATTATATAACGAGTCAAAACCTTTTATACGACAAACACTATATTATTTTACTGGATATAATTTTCTAACCACAATCCATTAAAGCGTGCTCTGGAAGTAAATCCCATGCATTTGTTGCCTTCGACATGCCGTTGGGTACATGCATATATTTACCACAACCTTCAAAACTTTTTTAAAAATCCAAAAAAGTTTTCATCCCGCATTGCAATGAGATAAGACTCAAACTCGTGAGTGATGATTCATGAGCCATCCACTCTACCAGTTGAGTTACTACTCTACCAGTTGTGTATGATATATGTATTAGTACCTCCATTGCGTGTTGTAATTGCTGCTTGAACATGCTGAAGCCTGAAGCTTGATGCCGCTTCTTTGATCATTTATTCAAGTGTAATACTAATTACTGATAATACGGTAATTCCAAAGCAGATTGAAATGCTAAAATGAGCTAAATCTCAATAAGAACTGCCAAATTGAGCAGAGAAATTAGCAGATCGAATGGCGGACCACAGGTGGGCCAGTTGTGGCAGCCCCCACTCCGAAGTTTCGGTGTGATCAATATATATGTGGTCGCGTTGAGCATTCGAAATGATACCCACGCGACGATTATTGCATTCATAGATTGCTCGTAGCGGAGGTCGTTGCTTTCTATCCGCTCAGCGACCACTCGCAGTGGTGGATGATGCTTGTCCATGCAATGACCGCTGGCCGCGGTAGTCATAAGATTCTATCCATGCCCCGATCTCACACGGCAGGGGTCGTTGATGCCTATCCATACAACAACCGCATACTGCTACAGTCATTGCTGCGATCCTTCTCGTTGCGACCGGTTTCGGTCCAGACTGACTGAATTGATAATAAACTCTGTTGTAGTGGATCATTGGTCCAGACTGACTGAGTGCACTTAGATCTGCAGTAGCCGAGAACGTTATTCCGGCTAGTAGTGTTAAAAACAGGGTGGGGTTTAGATTTGGCTTAACCAGGACGGGACCAAAAGGGTGGGATCGGCAGTAGCCATGAACTATCTCGGATTGAGCATTTTCAGCGGGTCAGGTAGGGGTGATGGGTCAAAAAGGAAAGAGAAAAATAGGTATAGCAGATAAAAAAAGAGAAAGCCTGCGGCCGAAAACTATGCCGTTCGTTTAATGTGCACGTATTACGAAATTTTATATTAATTTTTATTAATTTATTTGATCTATTTTTAAATATTTTTACGAAAGATTTTGAACTATAAAGTTGTAGTTTTTTATATTCTTTACAACTTGAAAATTTTTCGAAAAAATATCAAATAGTATAACAAAAAAAATATTCAAAACCTTGAAGGTGAACGCTAAGGATACCATCCGGGCATACTGCTACAGTAATTCAGATGAAGTTAAACGATTTTGTGCTAGTGTCAGATGTCCCCGAGCAGTTTTTATAATGATAATGTATCTCAAACTACCAGAAAATATTTCTCATAATTGATCAGCGCATTATATATATATATATATAATATATATATATATATATATACACAAAAAGATATGGTTTGCCTGCATGATTATATATTCTTAATCTGTAAATTGGCTGCAGATGTAAGCTACTTGTATGATTTTCGGAATATTACTGATTGTTGCGAAAACGACCACTGTAAAATTCTTGCAGTGCCACTGCTACAATTTAATTTCAAACTAAAAGTTCAATTTTATCATAAGCTTTGTATTCTTATTTTCATTGATTACTACATGTCTTCATATCTGAAAATTCTGCTAGCCAATAATAGATCTGACAAGAGCGTAATCAGATCTCCCCATCCCAAAATTCTTCGACCGTCTTGTATTGGCCATCAGGAGTAACCAGCTCTGATCCTCTGTATATCTTGCGTTGTGGTATCGTGCCAATTTTTTCCCGATCTTGCTCGCTCAATTCCCAGTCGAAAATCTGGAGGTTTTCCTTCATCCTCACCTCATTGAAGCTCTTTACTGCCATGCTGACACCCTGCTCGTATAACCACCTTAAAGCAATCTACTAAATTACCAGATAAAACCAATGTTAAAAAAAAAGTAATTTTTCAAATTTGTAGGCCCAGAAATATTCGAAACTAATTAGATGAAAATTGAAAAATGGAGAAACTTAAACTATTTACGGCAACTAAGCAAGCCTGTGCAACTATTGCAATTACCTGAGCAACTGTTTTGCCCTTATTATGTGCGATTTCTTTCAAGATTGTGTTTTCCATGACTGTCTCCGCTCCCCACGGAGCACCGAATCCCCCGAGCGGTGACCATGCGGTGACATGAATTTCATTCTCCGAGCAGAATTTTCTCAACTTAGCCTGTTGCCAGGATGTGTGCATTTCCACCTGCAAAGTTGTATATGTTAGTACAAAAGTTTCCTACTATTGACAAATATTAATTTTATGATTAATGCCAGAGCTCGCAAAATTACAATTAACTTGCATACATCACACCGTTCAGCGTTCCCTTTTGAGCGTTAAGTTTTATTCGTTCAGGCTAGTAGTGAAACCTTTCGAGAAGTTTTGAAATTAGAATATTGGGCTTGGTCCATATGGACAAGCATCCATCACAAAGCCCACTAAGGTTAAGTAACTTAAAACCATGTATATGGAGAATATACTAAGTACGCAATAGCGGTCCTCGCAACTGACGAGTCTGTCGCTAACGAATATGAACACTAGCACAAGCAAGATACGCTCCCGCAAATGAATAATTGTATATTTTTAGATCTCTACCAGAGTAGAAAGTCTGTCTAGCATTCTTGATTTTCCATTAGGGAGATCGACCTTTTTTTTTTTTTTTTTTTTTTTTTTTTTTTTTTTTTTTTTGAGCCGAACCTATTTAGGGAGATTGAGCATTTGCGAACAAATTTCTGGCCCCAAATGCCCCAGAAAGCCACCCACTTTGATGCATGAAAAAGATCACATCCTTGAATCAAAATTCGTAGGTTTATCATTCTTTTTTAATTGTAATGTAATATATGCAGTTTCGAATAGCAGACCTGGTTAACCGCCGGAGGGATAGTAGCATGCCTCAGAAGATCGGAGAGCTTCTTGGACGAGAAGTTGCTGACTCCTATGGACTTAACGAGGCCTAGTCTGTGGCATTCCTCCATTACCGCCCATGTCGACTTCATATCGAAGGGAAGAATGTCCTCCTTAGGGGGAGGGTATTTCATGGGTTCAATCTCTTGATGCCTCAACCTCGCTGGCATATGGATTAGGTAGAGATCCAGATACTCTACTCCAAGTTTACTGAAAACAAGAATCGTCAACTTGCATATTAGTTGGTCAACGACTCAACCGGCACAGAGTGCAATACACTTCCACATATTTCACCAAAAACTGATTTTATATTCATTTGCAGACATGTTAGATTTAGCTCCTTGCAGTGCCCGACATGACCACATTATCGATACGGCCGAATACATATTAAATTTGTCAAAGAATAATCTGAAAAATAAAAAAATGAGAATTTACTGTTCAGCCCCCTAATTTTAGGGTGTCGCAAATCAGCCCCCGAAACGCCACGTGACGGCACGCACGCGCCGCCACGTCGGCGGGAAACCGGTTTCGGGAGGCTAAACAGTAAAAAACGGAAAACGGGAGGGCTGAACAGTAATTTTTCCATAAAAAAATTTCAGACATGTTCGCCATATTTATATTATTTTTATTTTTTAAAGAATTTTTTTTTAATGTTTTGATTAAGTAAAATATTATATAATACTATTAGTACAAAATTGTAAGTAAAATAATATAGCCATTTATTCTAATATTATATTTTTTATTTTTGTTGATATACTTTAAACTTTTGAGATTTAAATTTATCTAAATTACATAACATATTATATTTATGCATATTTTTTATAATTAAATATTATTATATTCTTAGATATTTAAATATTTAATATAAATTATTTTTAAATAATTTATATTTTTATTATCGTGTTCCATTTGTACTAATATCTATTTTTTAAAATTATCGGATTGTATATTTTTGTTGCGTCTCCGTGCTCATGCCTGCATCTGTATTTTCTATAATTGAACTAAAATTATGTAAAAAACAAATGGTAGTTTTCTTTAAAAAAAAATTCAAACATGCGTTCTTAATTAAGTTATATAATTGATCAATTTTTTCTCCTGTATTAAAGAGTTTTTTCAAAAGATAAAATTTAATTATTTTTTCAACCAGCACAGTGATAGGAATTCAATTTTCAGCTATCAACATAGTAAAAAAATGAGCACCTATGCTTATATTTAAATGTGAAAAAGGTGTGTAGAAGTTCACCTATTATTAGCCGCAAAATACTTATTTTGATCAAAGAAATGTTTGCAAAATTACAGGTGACGTTTGCGCTCGTAATGATCAGACATCTCAAATAATGTATTACAACATATCGGAGATGAATCATGATCAAAGGCCTTGACCATATAAGACTGCTATTTTTTTAGTTTTATTTTTCATTATTTTTTATTTTTATTTTTTTGGCAGAGAATTAATTGAACAACTGCACACCTGAGAGATTTCCTGAGAGCAGGGAGAACAAGATCAGGATGATTCTCAGTACACCACAGCTTAGAAGTAATGAACAGTTCATCTCTGCTTCCGATGATCCCTCTTTTCAGAGCCTCTGCGATGGCCTGCCCTATATGCGGCTCTGTTCCATACAGCGTCGCCGTGTCGAAGTGTCTGTACCCCGCCGACATGGCGGAGACAAGCACTTCGACGAGGTTGTCCGGCCGACGGCTGCTGGAGGTGCCCAATCCGATCACTGGAATCTCGTGGCCGGAGTTCAGCCTCGCTCTTGGGATCGTTGCCATTGCGCTCTCTCTCTCTCTCTCTCTCTCTCTCTCTCTATGTTTGTGTCTGTTTTTTCTGTGATGTACAATGGGGGTTCCTAGTGTACTTGACTGTTTTTATAGTTATAAGGTGACACGTGGCAGGGACAGGATTTAATAACTGTTGAAGTAATAGTAAGTATCCTTCCCTTTTCTTTCCAAGTTAATTACATGGTGAAATGAAGCAACTCAGTCGCACGCACGCGATGGGTTTTAAGTAGATCGGTTGGTAGAAACTATCTTTTAAAGATATGTGTTCACTAATAAAAGAATTTTCTATCGACCTCAGCTTTTGCCGAGTGAGTTTCGACCTTAAATTTGTTACAACAACAACAACCAAGTACTATTGCCACAGTACCAGTACACACATTACGTGAAGAAGCCTTCATTTGCTGTATGTACTCCGGTGATCAAGTCTTGCAACTGCAAAATACAATTCTTTAGCATGCATGTTAATATGTAGTATTCTAAGCCGCCACGTATGTATGGATCTAAAATATATGACCTCTATTCTAAATTTAATAGAAAGGGAATATATAAGTGACATTTTTAGCTTATGTTTGTTTAAATAAAAACTAAAGATATCCAAAAAAAAAATGAAATGGTTAATATTGTTTGATAAATTCAAGTATATATGATTTTTCGGCGAGTATTAGGTGGACAAGTAACAGCCACGATCATTTCTAAGAATATGTTAGACGTTGTTTCTAGATAGCTAACAGCAACATTGAAAGTCCATCGAAAACGAGCGTCGGAAGTAGACAAAAGTTGTGGATAACTTCCATGGAAATTTCGTTAAAAAAAGAAATTCCTGCACTGTGACGTTAAAATATAACTAAAATAGTGACGCTAAAATATAATAATCTAAATCGGTCAAACCAATCACTATCGGCTTACAATCACCAAGAGTTTTTTCGTAAGATAGCAGGGATATACGACTATAGAGGTACCATACGGACAAAAATATAATCATTTTTACAAAAATAAGATAATAATATAATTTGGATACAATAATAAAAAATTTTAAAAAATTTAAAAAATTAATTTATATTAAATATTTAAATATTTAAAAATTATAATATTTTATATTATTTAGATAAATTTAAATAATAAGAATCTAATTCTATTAACAAAAATATATATATATAATATTTCACAGGCCAGCATTATATTTTAATGTCACTATTTTGGTTATAATTTAACGTGACGGGCAAGCAATTTCTTATACAAAGAAATTTCTATGGAAATTGTAGATGGACTTTGAATGTTGCTGTTAGCTATCTAGAAACAACGTCTAACATTCTTAGAAATGATCGTGGCTGTTACTTGTCCACCTAATACTCGCCGAAAAATCAAATATATACTTGAATTTATCAAACAATATTAACCATTCATGTTTTTTTTTTTGGATATTTTTAGTTTTTATTTCAACAAACAAAAGCTAAAAATTGTCTTACTTATATACTTGCTTTCTATTAAATTTAGAATAGCAGTCATATATGCATTGCTATAAAATAGTATTTTGCAGTTGCAAGACTTGATCACCGGAGTACATACAGCAAATGAACGCTCCTTCATATACCGTTTCTGCGGGTACTTTAAAAATAGTTTTTGGTACTCTTGTTGATCTTCATAATTTATATATACATATTATTTTTTTTGCTAATGCACAATTTATCTACATACATATATTGTGAGTATGAATCTAGTATGTTAAGATAAGCGAAAAGTAAAACACCTTATATTTTATGATCGGCTATCAAATTTGCGGTCAAAACTCACTCGACATAGCTGAGGCTGATAGAAAATTCTTTTATTGGTCAAAACTCACTCGACGTAGTTGAGGCTGATAGAAAATTCTTTTATTAGTGAATATATATCTCTTAAAAATAGTTTCTACCATCCGATTGTATGGATTTCTAACATCAATTGTATGATTTATAGAATAGACGGGTCAATTTTCATCAAAAAAAAAAAAAAAAAAAAAAGAATAAACGGGTCTTGGAATTAGTAGCGAATTACCAATCGGTTACGGGTCAGGTCAACGTTCCGGCAACTTATGAATATTGAACTGCAGTCCAGCCCGAAATTTGCATCCAATCAACCAACCTGAATCCGACGCAACGAAAATTCAAGTCGATCCGATCTAACACACTCATCCAATAACCCTTGAGACGAAGAAACCAAATAAAAAATCCCACCCCATCCAACCCAACCAACCTGAATATGACCTGACTAGTGACTAACTAGAACGCGACTCGCTTAGAGATACATGATATGTCTTAGACACTTGATTTTTTGTATTTTTAAAGTTCTATATATAAGAGCCCTATCTGTATAATTATTTCTTATACAATAGAGCTTAATAAAGAGTGATTCTACTTGATCCACACTATAATTTTATTCAGTGTATAGATCCTAGTAGGCGGTGTAGTTTTACACATAACGAGTAATGCTTAAACACCCAAAATTCGTCCCTAAACAAGTCAAGTACACTATCATCAGACAGAGTTCACTTTCGTGCAGATGTTTGGGATAAATTTGGGGAAGTACATTAGCACTTAAATACATAACAAAAAAACCAAATGCAAATATCGTTGTTCCCCACAGTTCATTCACTGCTGTTTGAATAATTATCATGCCAACAGATTATAATTGCCACATTTTCTAGAGTGGTACCAGTTTATCGGCGTTCGAACTTCAAATATTTTGTGACATAATCGGACGTTACTCCAACTTGATAGATTTGTATATACGATGGACGAAAACGAGAGAAGCGTAGAAGCCGACGCTTCCCAGCATCAGGAAAAAACCATAGCAGATGCAAGCCATGTACCCAAAGAAGAAGGATGTTTGTAACAAGCCAGACATGTTGGTTCTGAAGTAATAGTAGTAGATGCAGTAGCCGTACATGTATAAACTGGTCGATCCACCGCGAAGGAATGACCTGCATTATTACAAACATAAAAATTAAAAAAAATTAAAAATTTTTTTTCCAAATTCTGGATAAGTAATAAAATGTATAGCTAATGGAAGAAAGTCTTTGTTAAAAAAAAAAGAAGTAAATTCATAACGTCAAGACAATTAAACAGGATGGAATAGTTATAACATGATACTGTATAAATATTTGGACATAATAAATAAATTCTTGATAGACCAAAAATTAGCCAAAAGTTCTTCCCAAATTCTGCAGGAAAAATTTTGTGCAGCATGAAATTGACATAAGCGTCTCTGAATTCAACTTGATTGATTTCAAATAAACTTTTTGTTAAATTTAGGAGATCTAACATTATTCTAATAGAAGTAGAAGATGGAAAATAAATAAGAATATGCTTTTGTCTTAAACTAAAAGAGAAAAACAACAATGACATGTCAAAATTGTCGAGTACTATCATCAGATGCTACACTAGTAGACAATTCGAAGTCTTTGTATATGTGAGATACAGACTCCAAAACTGTTTGCTTGTATGTAATTTCAATAGTTGTGTTCAGTCTTGTATTGCAACAAGAGAGAAAGTAGGAGTTATCAAATATTTATGATCATCCGCTATAGGGCTCGTAGGAGTTATCAATATTTATGTCCCATCCATACAGATTTAGAAACTTTTGTATAACAATCAAATGAATATAATTTGGAAGGGTTTGCCTTTACCTTCCACCCGTACTTACGGATTTACTTGAAAAATTCTTTAAAAAAAAAAACAAAAAAACAAAAATCTTATAAAGCTGTTTCAAGCATAATATCATCACAAACAAATTAGTTCTTTTCTGTTACTGTTAAATGCTTCAGTGTTTCAGTATGCTATGTGATTCACTTGCGTATTAGAGGGCTACATTTAAGATTTGTGTCGAAGGGAAATATATTTCTATAAACTTTAAAAAAAATATTGACCAAAACCCAAAAATCCTCTTAAATTCAGCGGGAAAATGAGTTTTATGCTGCAAATTGTACTAAGAAGAATCGACTAACTGATTTAGAAGAAACTTCTAGTTAAGTTTTGGAGAATAGCATTGCTCTAACAGAAGTAGAAGATAATTGGATCTAAAACATCCAAGTATGACTATCGCCCTAAGCTTAACTGAGAATGAAGAAAATAACAGCTCATTAAAAAGAAAAATCTCCTTATAAAAGTCTATTTGTAAGAAAAAATAATTAAAAGTGAACTTACCTCCACCACCAGTTATAGTCTTCTGCTGCTAGTTGAAAGTACGTCAATGACACGGTAACGAAGGCCGTGACAAGTATGAGAACGACGAAGACTGCAGACAGTACTCCATACATAGCATACACTTTGTAACCCCAGACGCTGACGAAGACGTAATAAAGTTCGATCCAGATAGAACAGAAAGGAAGAATTCCAGCAATTGCCATCTGAGGAATGGTCTGTTGGTGCCAGTGCAATTTTGGAATTTCTCTGGGAATATTATTGGTTCTGCAAGGAGCTTGAAATTTTACCTTCCATTTTTTACCAACCAGACCACCAAATAGAAGCAGAGGGCATACCACTAACATCCATGAAATTACGATTGACAAGATTGTGTTTGATGATACTGCTATATTAGCATTATATTTTATAGCTATGGTATTGAGGAAGCAGAAAGTCAAGAACAGAGGCAGCACAAATAGGCATCCAGTCAAAAGCATTCTCTTTACCTGGATCAGAAACAAGAACTTAGTCCTATCAAATACCGATGATAATCTATCAACCATCAGAGTAAACTATAAGCCAACATTCTAAATTCACTGCACTAAAAAGGCGAACCCAGGGCACGCGAGGATTTTTTCCAGGCTCGGAGGGACAGCTTATGCACCCGTACTCGCTACTAGCAAATGATGTATTCATCCTACCTTGGGCTTGATTTGAGCCAGCACCAGTGTCGTAGTGAGGGATAACCCTTACCGATGTGCTGCTAGATTCGCCCCTAATGAAAATGAAATATAAGAAGCAAGAGAACTGAACATTGGCAGAGAAAACAAGCCAAACATACCCCATTTATTCCTTCAACCCTATTAGAAAAGGACATAGTGGTATAGCCAGCTAATCCAGATGTTAAAGTGTATAGTAAAGCCATTGCTGCAACCACGGACCCTTGATTTAAGGGAGCAAATGCACCACATAATCCAAGAACAATTGTGAAGACCGTGCTGCAACACACATTTAAAACAACAAGATAAGGAGGAAAAAAAAAGAAAAGGTGAAAAAATAGACCGACAGGTAGCAAATAATTTCCAACGAACCTGCAAATGTCAAATTGTGAGTGGAACGTCTAGACGTTTAGAATTTGGAATTAAAAGAAATACTTACAGTATGAAAAGCTGAGTTCCACAAGCTAGACAAGCTGCAAATAGTAAGTCATTCTGTGGGTGCCTGAAAACATCACCATGAATGTTCTTCCACCCTGTAACTTCGTTGTTGTTGGATGACTCCTCATCTTGAGTATACCTTTTCCAATACGCAGGTAATATGAAGCACTACACAATCACTAAAATGGGACAACCATATAACAAAGTAGTGTGAAATGATAAATCGTACGATGTTAGGCAAACGCAATTTCAGACAGATATGAAGTACTAATTGTATGTTTGGAATGTTTCTCTAGGTTTGTATAAGACTATGGATTTCGGTGCCGGTCGGCACAGCCCGTGCCGGACGGCACGTGCCTGTTCCGGCAGTTGTCGGACGGCGCGAACCGACACGCCACGTGTCAAAAAATGTTATATTTAAATTTTATAATTAATATTTTATTTTTATTTTTTATTTTTAAAAATAATAAATAATATAATATATATATATATATATATATATATACATATATCGGCAGGGTCGGCACGTGCCGGGTTCTGAATTTACCGAAACTCGGCTCGGCTCGGCACAGAAAACCTTGTATGAGACCATGATGAACTTTACATTAGATTGGTCAAAAAAGAAGAAAATTATGTGATTATAGAATAGCAGTAACCAGTAAAACATGGCTTTCAAGTACTTTTTCTGTATCAAGCTTGGTTGTAATGGAAGGAAGTTAATGGTCTGAACTTAATAAGCTATACTAAAATGGTAACAGCGGTAGCATTGCAAATCTACTTGGCATTTCTTGAAAATGAATTCATAAGTTTCACAAACTTATAGAATGCCATAATGTACAATTTAGGAGCCATAAACCTTGATCAATTGCTGAAAGAAAAAATATGGTCACTTTAACATATGAAAAAGAGAGCTGAAATATCCAAACAGTGACTCTATTAAGTATTTCAAACATATGAAAATAGCAAGAATCTTAGATACTTAGTTATCTTACTTGACTAGGTCATTCTTCAGAATTCGCAGAAGAATCATGACGAGCAACCCTATTATAAGGAGAACTGTAGCTGATGAATTTAGAACTGGATACAGGCGAGCCTTCCTTAAGTTAGACTGTAACGAGTAATATAAGTATCTATCCATCCTCTTCTCAAAGGGCGTGCTTGTTAGCTTCCACTCCACCGAATACGAGAACTCTACCTCAATCTCCTTATCTTCAGTGACATCCACGAAATCATTGTGCGTCATAAGAACCTCAATGACACTGCCATTGTTATAGTATATTTCAAAATTGGAATTCTGGGAGAGCGAGTACTTGGCTTTGCTATATTCTCCATAAAAATTTCCAACAAATCCCCAAATTGGGAGGTCATCATAAATCATCTTAAAAAAATAATCTTGAGAAATCGCATTCCTAAGTAACTTCAGTTCAGACTTTGTTAGCTTCTTCTTGCACAAGAGTTCCTTACTGCGATTAACTCGAAAGTTAAGTTTGTAAGGAGCATGGACCAGGCGATCCCCGTTTAATATAGCCATAAGGGATTCTTTCTTCTCCTTGGTCACATTGGCTGCATTAAAATTCATTCTCTAGATCAAAACAATACTAATACGCGTCAAGATAATCATATACAACGACTGTAGATTTGAAATCATACCTGGTGGGCAAAATGGCAGACTGTAGAAATCATATGACTCTCTGAAATTCAACTACAGCAATTCAGGTTCAAAATGCAAACATCCTCTATTAAACATGCATAAATTCAGCATTTTGCAGACACATATGAACTACATTATATTTGTTTTCATTCAAAAAAAAAAAAAAAAAAAAAAATGGAAATTTCTTGGATGTTTGATTTCTACATTAACTGATCCTAAAAACATTAACTGACTCTCTGAGATTGAAACACAAAAACTTGAGGTTCAACTTGTAAGCATCATCTACTAAACACACAATTCATCACCTAAATTATGTCTGATTCCTTTAAAAAAAAGCTTTAAAAGATTCATAGGTCTGTCATTACAATATTACTTGCTCTGTATTAAAATTAAAAACAATAAAAAGGAAGATATATCTTTTTAAAAGAAAAATCATATATAGGTTCTCCGCCGGTGGTTGCAACGGCTCGAACATATCATTTGCAAGCAAAAGGTTCTCATTCGAACATCTACCACGAATAACATGGTTAATTAGGAGGCTGGGCCTAGCCGGAGTGGGAGGAAGCCCCACCCACTCCGACAGGTTGCAGTGCACCTGGTGGACTTTGAGCAACCGAGATTATGTAAGAAAAGAAAAAGGATCATACGTAGGATTCCTGTAGGGGCCTGTTGATGCAGCGAAGATTGGCACAGGATCACCGGGCTTGTACTGGTGATCGGACGGCTCGGATGTTACTTTGCTGATCCAGAGGCACAGAATCGAGAATGCGAGAAATATAGCTAGCAGCTTCATTGTTGCTTGCAGCTACGGCAGATTCTCCCTCCGTTCTTATGGTCAATCTTCTCATCAGATGAAGATGACGATGGTTGACTAAGACGTTGACTTCTCTTTGGACTTTCGCCGATCAAATAAATGATTCCAGATATGATGAGAATTACGGTGGATGCCATTTTGGTCTGGGGCAAAGAATCGAAGAGCTTAACGGCGTCTAGTTTGTTCGTCAGGCTCCTCATTAGCAGCATCACCCAATTTATGGATGGAGAAAAAAAAAAATCCTCACAAAACATGCCGCAGTAACTGTTTCTGCAACTAGAGCGTAACATTTATTTTAAGTTTTTGACTTTTTTTACAAAATTTAAAGTATAACTTATAAAATACATATAAATGAGCGGCTTTGTACTTTGTATATCATTTTATAAAAATGGAATTACCTCAAAAGCTCGCACTTATTGATTGATCAAATCTTAGTCAGGATTCAAAAAAAAATTTCTTTTTGTGGAACAGCCATCTGCTAATCCAACTACATTTTTTCCTCCATCAGGACAGTTTGCTAGTGTATATCTGAATATAATAATAATCGTTATATAGCAATTTGTACGTTTGTGAGCTTGCCAAGTTAAGAAATCTTTCAATTCATAAATTTGGATCATGAAAATGGGGGAGAGGGATGGCGAGGGTAGGACAATGAGGGATTAGAGTGAACGGAACGCGAGTGCAGAGACGGGAAAATGAACTGGGTTCTGAGATGGATCGGCTTTTGAGGTTTCATTCACTAAATTATTTCAACCATCCTTGTGAATGTTTGTGTTTAGTAGCAATAGAGCCGAAAAAGATTGTCTAGAGAGCATCAAAAAGATGGATCTCACTTAGAACAAGAAATGTTATTTATCTTTTTCTTTACAAATAGAAATAGATTACTCATCTTCTTTACTTTGAATTGAAGAGTATTCTCAAGCTCGCAATAAGACCTCCAATCATATACTTGCTGATCTTCTTTTAACTTAATTGTGATCAAAATAATCAACCGTGTATATTGTAAAAGGTATAATAAAACATTCTTCTTGTAAGATTATTATCAAAAACTTTCTAGATTCTGAGTCATTTTTTTATTATTTGACATTGACTTGTGCTTAATTAGGGCCGTAATAATTGTCCAAACTATTTCGATAACGCAAAATATAGCTAAGAGTTCTAAATAAAAGTGTAGCCAAGAACTAAGAAGATGAGCATAAACAAAATTTTGGCAAAGTTTCAAACTCAAAAAGATTTAAAATTTAACTCATTCTAACCAATTGGCGCTTGATAGTGATAAAAGTTTGGCTACAAAATTTCGTTTGGAAGATAGAATACAGGTGGAATTTGTGAACTTCTCGCTAAATGTTGCCATTATTGATTTTTTTTTTTTTAATTTTTAATCCATTACAAATAGCAGAAAACAAACCTAACTTACCAACTTCTTTCGAGATGTGTTGGCATTAACCGATCTAAACGTTCATACATGCCTATCACGTAAAGGGATACGTATTCCTGTTACCTATTACTTGTATGTATATACTATAATTTAGCTTTTAAATGAAAAAATATACAAAAATTTTATTTGGAAATGATGGGCCTTAAACCGGTCCATCATTTGTAGATAGAATTGAAGTAACAAACAAAAAATTGAAGCAACTGCCAAGCCAGCAGTTAGCCCTACATGGGCCGACGGACAGCCCGACTCTGGCCTGCGGCCATTATCACCACCGTAGAACTCTGTATTAACAACAAAAATAAATGCCGAGGACGGCTAGCTCTTGATCGAAAGCACTTCAGAAGCGTCAGCATCCACGTTCGAAACTATATAGGATAAAATTCTTCGCATGATTTTTTAAAACTCCTCTATATTCCGTGACAGGAGTTTCCTCATTACTCGGATCCAAGAGCGTCGGTCGAGACTGTACGTGGAAGCTTCCTGCGAATTTAAGGTTCCTACGGAGACGTGTGCTCGCATTATGGGTTCTACTACGATAATCTAAAAAAAAAAAACAAAGATCCTACTATCAGAGCCGTCCAATCTCCATCCAACGGCTAGATTCACGCTTGGTCTAAATTGGAAAAGAAATAAAACATAAGTTGATTATTTCATTGCGGAATCAATCAGAGCAGTCGAATGGAGTTCCCGAGATCAGACAGTGGTAGGATGGACTCGAACTGTCCGAGCGACGACGGCGATGATTGCGCGGAGTATACCCTTGAGTATCTCCCCGCGTTTTGGGATGTACCGCGGGTGGACTTTCGGGCGACATATCGGATCGCCACCGCGACTCCCATCGAACTTCTTCTCATCTGCCGCGGATTTTCCGGTCATCTGCGTCTGTCGCCGGTGAATCCTCTAGAATCTGGTGGTGGTTGGCGAAGGCGGCTATACTCTCAACTGGAGCTACTAGCTTTTTTGAAGAAGTGCCGACACGGTTTTAACGACGATTAGTTCGGGTGTCCCACTGGGACACGTTAACAGCGGACGTCACGTTAATGATGTCATCACATGCGGTTTTATAGATATCCATGAATCCGCGTCTGCGGTAACGCTTATAATAACGATACGCGGTAACAAATTTATCAATATCAAATTCATAAATTTATTTAAATAAAAATTTAGAAGCACAAATTATTTAGTTCATATTCGTTTTTTAAAAAATCAATAGTAAGTTGTAATAGAAATATACAGTACAAAATTTCTTTACTAACTAGAATGAACATCAAAACATATTTTAGGAAAACCTAATAATAAAGTATGACTTTTATCATAAATGTTGGACAATAAGGTATAATACTTAGATATAATATATTAATAATGATCTATTTAGGAAAAGTACTTGTTGAGCAACTAAGAAAAATAGAGCAGAGGGACACAAGTTGTGTCTTGCTTTGTCCATTTATATTAGTGAAAATGATGACTCCTTACTATTTTGCTCAAAAAGGGTGCTTAAAATTCATGCTTTTTCTGAAACTAATATGTTTGAGTCATTTCTTTTAACTGCTTAATTTATTTTTTTTTCATAACTTTTGCATGTTCAGCTAGTTTTAAATATAAAAATTGTGGGGCTTTTAGAATAAAAAAAAAAAAACCACAGGAATTTTTCTATCTGCAAGTAACGTCTTTCTAAAAACATATTTAAGCCGGAAAAATGATTGTTTATACATCCCAAATATTAAATTCTATAACTCTCGGTGATTCTCACTAAAATTGATTTTGGTATCCATGTGGGCCCCAGACAGTACACATGAAATATCCTTTTTCTGCATGGGAAAGAAAAAAAGAAATAGAAATTGGTATAATGAGATATTAATATCTAGTGGCTTTTGTAAAGTCCCAAGTATTTGTGCATATAAAATCTGGTGGTTTTTACTTTAAAAAAAAAAACAAAAAAAAGGACTCTATGAATTGGCCCTTGGCAAATTGAAATTGATATTTATTTATGTGTATAATATGTATCCTATTTTCTCTTAAATTTTACCAGTCTTACTGTCTTTTATTTAAATATAAGGAGCACAACCGAGTTTTGAAATTAATTTTTTTAAGCTTTGCTGGGATACTTAAACACTCTGGTTTCTGATTATTAACAAGCTTTCTTAAGTACATGTCAATTATATCTATTTATAAGGCTTTGATCCACTTTTTTCCGCCTAATCTTATCCAACCTCTTTTTTTTTTGTTTTTTTTTTTTTTTAAATTTATTTCTGGCTTCTTTAACTGCAAAAGTTATGTCTTTTTTCCCGGAGCTACGTAGGTGCAGCGATGGAATGGATGCCAATAGTCCAAAGTATGCTGAGACAATCCATTCTGGTTGTCCCTGATCTTATGAGATTTGAAGAGTCTTAACTTCTTCTCTACTGGTCTTGAAGAAACCAAAGAAAAGTTTATTGCTGCCAAAGTTAGTTGGGTTAAATCAAAGAATGGTCTATTCGTTTTAATTTTTTTTATTTGTGAAAATTTTGCTGTAATATGGTTCTAAAAGTTTTTTTCTTAAACAAAATATAATTTCGTAGTGATCATTATAAAACCGCTTGCTTTAAAAAAAAAATAATAGTGATCCATTTGAAATATATATGTTAAAATACACATATCAGCACTATCTTGAACAACCAACAATCGACTAACATTCATAAAGTATTAACATTAAATACATTATTAAAATACAATAATATATAAATATCAACTTAATTCCACTCGAGCAAATGATATTATTTGAGTATAAATAGTGGTAAAATGTCAAAATGTATAGGGGCTACTATGCCTTTTTAATAAAAATAAAAAATATATCTCATGCGTGTTTAGGTCCAAAAGTACCGTATGAACCGGTCCCATCTATTTATCTGATCCGGATCGGTATTTGAACCCCGATAAAACACACTCCTAAAAAAAAGCCCTTCACTTGCTTCCAAAGCTAAGTCTATTTAGCCCAAATTAGAACCCACTCAAGAAGTATCTCTATCAATGTCACCCAGCAAAAAGTATTAACATGACTAAATACAAGAATTACTTTCTTCTTCTTTTTTTTGTTTTTTTTTTTATTATTTGACATTTTCCAACAATTTATTCTTGAGAACGTGATGTATAGGCAACCATTTGCAAGAGAATATTCAAAGTCAAAAGTTTTTACTTCTTTTGGGAGGAAATTGACAAATGTTGAAATTTTGACTGAACTTTATGAAAATGTTTATGTTCAGACCAACATTTATATAAATAACATATTTGGGTGTATGATTGTATTAATTATACCCTCTTCGAATCTCATTTGGACTAGGGATGTCAATTTACCCCGGATCCGACGAAGAATCCGATTTTCGCCCTGAAAAAATCGGGTTTGGGGTCGGAGATTCCCCGTCGGGTTCGGGGACGGGGAATAAAATGAATTCCCCGTTTGTTTCAGGGTAGGGGATGGGGACTATACCCCCGCCCCGCCCCGACCCGCTCTAAAATCCGAAATGATATTTCTAGTAATGATGTTTACTAATGATGTTTTAGTATATTACTGAAATATTATCATACAATGGACAGGAATAATGAAAAAAAAATATTATAAATTTCTATTTTAGTTGTCTAGAATACTATTATATATCATAAAAAAGTAATTTTAATTAGTAAGGGATTGGGGATTCTCCGTCCCCGTCGGGGACCCGATGGGGCGGGGATGGGGAATAAATTTTTCTCCCCGACGGGGACGGGGTCGGAGATGGGGAACGTAGATCAAATTCGGAGATGGGGATGGAGAATAGTCCCCCGTCTATTCTCCGCCCCGTTGACATCCCTAATTTGGACGAGCTGCTGGAGAGGGCAAACAAAAAAAAGTTTGAAGAACCTTCCAGGACGGCCTTCTCGAGATCTGATATCATGTGGTTAAAATCATAAAAGATCACCTGTGAATTTTTAATCATTATTTTGATATATTATTTAATTTTTTTTTTGAAAAATATTAAACTATAAAATTATATACGACATTAAAATCTATACTTTGTAGCTTAAAATTTTTCATATAAATACTTAAAAATAAATAAAATAAATAGACAAAAATTTAATGATACATATTGAACCTGACGAAGATCACGTACCACAGAGAATCATTTGTAATTTTTACCGCAAGTCCGGCCTTTTCTATATCTGAGCCACATCATTCGAATGAGTTCTATCAATCGCAGTTACTGTACATTGTTTCCTAAGCAACTAAATGAAGGAATAGTTGGGACTCGTAGCAATTGCTCTTAGAAAAAAGTTGTGTTTGCTAGCGACTAACGTTTAGTATAGGTTAGGTTTAACATTGAATAGATATTGCGTTATTCATGACAGCTAGGATAGATAATTAAGCTTTCATTGTATGAAATAAATATATAATATTCGAATTTTATAAGTATTATCTGCAATAATGTAAAAATTCTTTTTAATATTTTATAGATAGTTGCACAAATTATTGGACATGTCAATATTAAAATTTTGTTGCTTTCAGATGAAAATGATTTGTTACATAATATTTTCAAGACATGTTGAACAACTATATACCAACGGAAAAATGTCATTTCAATCACTAAATGAGCATAGGCTTCTGGAAGCCCAATTGTGCATTTAAAAATGAACGCTGCATTTAAAAAAATTTTGTAGATTTTAATAAATATAAAATTTTAATGTAATTTTTTGAAACTATTTCTAAATAAATACTTTGGAATTCTAATTTTAAAAAATTTATAATGAAGTTAAATTATTTTTAAATTCGTTTAAAATTCGTTTAATATTAAAAATCATAAAAATTAATTAAAAATATTTTCTTAAAATATTTAATATAAAAATAATAAATTTCATCAGATTTTATTATTAATTTTTAAAAATAGTTTCTAATTAATTTCTTTTTATTATATGAATATTTAATTTTTAATAGATTTATGTGTGGGTGCGGTACAGTGCAGCAGCCAGCATTAGTGTATTTTTCTTTAAAAGCTGCACATGGCATATACTGACAGGCTTATAAAAGTAAATTGACATTTTATTATATTTAATTCGCTTGAAAACAAAAGGGCTTTTTCCATTATTCCATACCACTCACGTCTCTTTGAAAAAAAAAAAAGCAGCCATGGATGGCCGGAGAGTTGGTGTCGGTATGGACTACTCTCCGACGAGCACCGAAGCGTTGCAGTGGGCTGTCGATAACCTCCTCGGCGCCGGCGACTGCATCATATTAATCCATGTATTGCCTTCCAACTCTAACAGTACTCAGAGACCTCTGTGGGAGGAATCAGGATCACGTACTTACTCTTTCTTCTATAGTTCTTATTAAATTACTCAGGATTGTTTTTCTTCTTTGTTCTTTGGATTATTGAGAGTATTTTAAATTTGATTTTTTTTTTTTCAGCTTTGATTCCTCTGAATGAATTCAGAGAGCAGGGCACATGGAAACAATATGGTGTTAAGCCAACTCCAGAGGTGTTGAGTATCCTTGAGGCTGCATCAAGCGAAAAAAAGGTATATTTGAAAAATTAGTTTGGAATTTGATGTGTTATTTTAGATATAAAGATCAAAAATAAAAAGTGAAATCAATATTTTGCCAATTTTGTAATAAAAGGTCAAAATAGAATAAGGAGAAAGGAATTGTATTGCCTAGGGAGCCAATTAGATAAAATTGTTCCAGATCGTTTGGCAAGTTATATGAGAAATCGATTAACGCTCCAGCTACGAATTATGAAGTGCTGCAATGATCCTATCAAGAGAAGTAGCAGAAATATTTGAATGGCATGTCTCTTTTCATAATGATGTACAAGGATCCATGCAGCCGACTCCGCAACAGGAGGAAGTAGCATTGTCGTTGAAAAAATAAAATAAAATAAAATAAATTTCACATGGGTGCCTGCTCAGAAGAGTAATTATGTGATGTTGCTGGACTTGTATAATACAAAAATTTTGTTTGTCTTGTTTAGGGAACTTTTTCGATTTCGTAATATATTTTGGTGTTCATATAACAACTTTTTGTAAATTGGATCTTGCCTGAGAATCCTTGCTTGAATCAAATGCTTAGAAGTCCCACTTTTAGGTCCTTTAAAAAAAGGAAATAGTTAAAGAAATCATACTTTGGATCAGGATTTAAAATGCCGGACGGCACGTGCCGGATCCGGCACCAGCCCGTTCGGCACGGACGAATTTCGCCCGTGCCAGACGTGCCGCCCGAAACGGAGGGGCGTTTCGTCCAGTGCCGCCCGGAACTGCGGCACAGGACGAAACAACTTAAAAAGCCCGTGAAGGGCTGTCAAATCAGCCCTTCACGGGCATTTTTTTTTTTTTTAATTTTTCTTTTCTCTGTTTTTTTTTAATTTTTTTTAATCAGCCCTTCACCTGGCTGTCAAATCAGCCAGGTGCTTCTTTTTTGTTTTTGTTTTTGTTTTGCCTTTTTTTTTCTTTTTTTTTTCTTTTACCTTTTCTTTTTTTTTTTGTTTGTTTACTTAATACTTTATTTTTATTTTATTCAAATTTTAATACCATAAAATCGTACTTTCGGCACGGTTGGCACGGTCTCGAGTTTGAGATTTACCGAAACTCGGCACGAAACGGCTTTTAAAACCTTGCTTTGGATAGCAAATGGCTAGCCTGAAATGTTTGTTTTTCTAGTTTTAAAAAAAAGGGAATATTAATGGATTTTCTATTAATTAAAGGTAAATACTGTTGAAATTTTCATTAAAACTTAAGGTATGTTTGATATTTAACAAAATTGGGTTAAATACAGGTTAATGTGCTGTCCAAGATATACTGGGGTGATGCAAGGGAGAAGATGTGTGATGCAGTAGAAGATCTCAGATTACACTCCCTTGTTGTTGGCAGCAGAGGACTCGGAGCAGTCAAAAGGTCCAGTTTTCACCCTTCATTCTTCTTAAAAATAATGACTTTTTTTTTTAGTTTGATTTATGAAGGCAATATTATAAATTGCTAAAAGAATGTTGGGTTTCTTCTGTTTTAATAAATTCAGGGTTCTGCTAGGGAGTGTGAGCAACCATGTCGTTGCAAATGCAAGCTGCCCGGTGACTGTCGTCAAGGGTTCGGCCAAACCCTAATTATCCTTATTTGCCATGTCTGATGAGCTTGATGATGTTTGATTGCTTTGTTCCTACTAGTTTTACTTATTACACTACAATAATGTTTGAAGATTCTAGAGATCCTAAAGTTTGCCCCAAATTTTCACTCAACATTCATACATGAGTTACACTGATTAGAAATGCCATTCTTTAGAGAACCCTGATAGTCTTGAACAAGCAGAATTATACTTAATACATCGGGATGTATATTACCCACATCCTGATTCACTATGTGTAATTCTGATCATATCAGAAATCCAGATAGACTTGATGAATAATAGTTCTCTTGGAGGTATATGCTGTTTGAAAGAGTAGGTGATGTGCAAAGTGAACTCGATTGATATTTGAGTGAATTTTTGGGAAGTTTTTGGAAGCTCTAGCTTGCTATTCACCTGTGTTGTAATTACTAGCAAACTCTCTCTTGTATCTAGAAACTCGAAGTGGTGGCATCCCATACTATCAAATAAACAAGCTCCTACATTTTTCTTAAAATATACTGCAACATTTTATTTAATTAATAATCTGAACTTTATTATTATTTTTTCTGTTATGAAGTTGCTACTGCATGGATATTTGCGGTTTGCACATGCAGAATATACATCCCCAAATATTTGCTTCATGAATCGCAGTTTTAAAGAAGCTTCATTACAGAAGCAGCTTCATCGATGTTTAGATACATCATCGTCTTTGGCCAGTCCTACTTACAAAATCTGTATGATTGAAAGTCAACGATATTCTATCCTGTCATGTTTTGTTTGGTCATCTTTAATTCTCCCAAAATTCATAAGTAATGTTACAGCACCCGAAAAGCTTCCAAAATCAATCTTGTGCTTTTGTAAGTCATCTCGAAGGACTCTGGTGTGCCAGTCTTTGCCTTAGACAATGCAAAATTCACCATGTTCGACGTTCCAGAATACCTGAGACAGTGTGTGGACTGTGTGCGCGTACACAGAGAGGGATCACCAGAGCTGAATCACCAGAGCTGGAGGCATCTTGTGTATCGATCGAAAGAAGATTAGTGATGTGTGTGCCGAAGGGAATGTCTATGTTTGCCGTGCTAGTCAAGTGGTGATAGTTGTAATAACAAGGTGATGTTTTGAATGTTTGGTTCCACCTCCATTATGGAACTCCAAGGTTTCAGTCCAGCAACTATTTGCACATACAAGGCATGCTTTATGAACTCCATCGTTTGTTTTATGGACCACTCCTTTGATTATACGGCCACCTCACCCATTCGGCATGATTTTGAGGGGAATTTTTTATAAATAAAAAATAAAAATAAAAGCCTAGTACTAAACGGTAGTGTTTTTAGTATCTTCTAAATCTTTGCAGTTCTCTTTTTTTTTCTTTTTTCGAAATAAAAATAAAATTGTTAAAAATGTATCAATTTTGTAGTTGAAATACTTATAAACTATATACTTCTACTGTCATTTTGACATGCATTTGACAGTTCAAAACATGTTGAACTATATGTATAAAATATAATAAATAACAATAATACTTGATTGATTTTTTTTTTGAAAAAAAAATTGAAAGTATTATGGTGAAATCTGTAATATGAACGCCCACTCCTGTAGAAATTTTAAACTCATAGAACTCCCACGTCGAGCCCTGACCGACGCTCTGGATTCGAGTACAAACCTTTTATGAACGAAAGCTCCCATCACGGGATAAACTTTTTTTCAAAAAATCGTGCGGAAAATTTTAGCCCACATGGACTCGAACCTGGATAGTAGCGCTTCTAGGTGCCTCTCATCTACTCAAGCTAACCGCACTCATCAACTTTTTTTCTAAAAAAAATTAGAGATTGAAGAATTTTGAAAAAACTTTTTGTATAAATAGCATATAAAGTAGAATAGAGCCAGCTCTAGTATGTTCCACTTTCCACTGCTTGGCGTACACCATGAATATTTGAATCATTACAAGGGTTGGGATGAGAAAATGAAGGTAGAGATTGAAGAAAAGTGAGAAGTGAAGAACGAGAGTTTGGAGGTACACAAACTATCATTCAAGTAGAACCCACCATAATCCCACAACACCGAACCAAATGCGGTCAAAATTCCGAATTTGAGAGGGAATCGAAGGATCTGTTTCCAAATTTGCCCAGTCGCTCAGCGTTAGAAACTCATGCCTGTGACCGTGAGTTCCTTAGCATGATGGATGAAGGTATAAACCATACTAACAATGATAACAGCATACTTTAACACTATATCTCAGGTGAACAGAAAAAAAAAAAAAATTATGATTTTCAAATTGATTCATGCCATAGAAATGAGGACAGTTGTTCTACAGAATCAAAGACCATGAAACTATATTTTTATGTCAAACTAGTCCGGTAAGCACAGTTCGTAAATGTTTAGACAACCAAACGCGGATGACAGATGGTTATTTACAAGCTCAAAGAGAGGATACACATGCCTTGGATGCTTTTTTTTTTCTAAAGGCGAAAAGATGAATCTTGGAAAAAGCTTTTTATTCCGAATGCAGAACAAAACATACCTAAAACATCTTTCCGGTGCCATCCATGCGTGGAATAGCATCATCAATATCCATCTTCCTCCAACTGCCAAGCATCGACGACATTTGGTCAACTTTGTCAAACAAACCAAGCAGGCCACCGGTGTGAATGAAGAGCACCCTCCGACCTTCCCACTTCGATGGATTCTGTGCCATATCCTTGAGCAGTCCATATGCAGCTTTACCACTAATAAAAAAAAAAGGGAATTTTTAAAAAATAACCAATCACGACAAAGAAAAATTCTTCATAAAAGAAATATAACATTCAAGAGAATTATGGCAACTAATGGTCATATTGTGCAAGCTAAGAAAGAAGGCCACGCTGTGCCACATCCAATGATATCCACTTGCGCATATTAAAAGTTCGGAAATTTGTGAAAGCTTAAATACCAGCCTAATTACAATTATTGTATTTGGCGTTGCCTCAATGATATTTATTATTAGCATCTTTCTATGTACCTATGATAATCCTTAACTACGATCAACTGGATAAGAGTTGTATTCTACCATGGTAGCAATGGCAAGAGCGATGCTAAACCTCCCAAAAATTATTCCAAACATTTCAATCAAAAAAGTTGATATGCCTGACACTCAGAAGAGAGAGAAGAGAGAGGATTCATGGAGTGAGGAATGAGTTAAGACTTTGGGCGATCATTACTATAAGTTTGGTGTACCGTATCTCCAATGATATGCAAACTTTTGGGTAAGATTGTCTAGCTATTACCAAAAGTACGTTCACAAAGCATTAGATTCTTTCAAAGCTATCTATAACGCTATGGTCGACACAACTTGCAAGGGTCTAAATGAAATTATCACCCTTATTGTTTGGCTACTTTGATTTGATCATGGATTTCCTCAATGTCCAAGGAAGTATCTACAAATCTTTTTTGAAATATGTGGAGAAGGGTAAAGTTCAGAGAATGCTCAGATGTGCCCCGATAAAACAAGTAAATGCTCTAACAATATCTATGATAACGAGAAAAAACGTTGGATTAGGAAAGCAATAAACCTGTAAACTGGATCAAGAATTACTCCGGTTGCAGCAGCTATATCTTTAACGAATTGAAGCTCCTCTGTAGTATTCATAGCATAACCTAATCCCTTGGCCTGTGGAATGCATAACTTTTATACAGTGAAGACAAATCAACCAGACAAGACTTTCAAGTGTCATTTGGAAAGAAAAACAAGAATTTTTTTTTACAAGATGAAGTAATACGAACCGCCAAACTAAACGATACAAGAAACAACTGTCGAAACAAAGTTCCATTTCTGCAAGTGAAGAGTTGACCCTAACATAATCGACTGTTGCATGGTAATCCTTACACGTATATAATGTAATAACCATGCATATCACAGTATAATGGACTATACTTCTCTAATTACATGTCTCAACTTTTATCCCAAGCCCAACCAAAATGGCCAAATCCCAGCGGCAAGATAGTAACCAACAAGGCTTCGACTTGTGTGTTTAGCTTAATGTCAATGGCTCGTTCCTTCGCTAGTTGGAAGTTGTAATGACTTTGAAGAGTTATTTGAAAAGAAAAAAACAAAAAGGAACATTATTTACGAGGTGAAGTAACACACACACACACACACAAAAAAAAAAAAAAAAAAGATTATAGAAAAACAATTGTACACATCAAATTCATGTATATACATATCATGGTTTTACGTTTCAGAAGGCACGCGCCATGCCATCCAAACATGCCGGATCCACAAGGATCTGGCACCGAGCCGGTCACACGGCGTCTCTCTTCTCTTTTTTTTGTGTAAATTGCTGTAAACTACATTGTTCATCTTCCGCGAGGAAGATGAACAATGCATTGTTGGGTCACGCATCATGTGTGCGTGCATGCACGTGCAGATGCATGACTCGCTAAGGTCACATGCCTGTGCGTGACCCATTACATGTCCGCACGCTGCGCGCGGGCCTCTTTCTTTTTTTTTTTTAAAGCTGTTTTAATTAATTTGTATTAAAAAATTTAAATAATAAAATTTGATTTATATTTTTCATTTTTATCCTAATATAATAATTAATAAATAATTACATGTCTCAACTTTTATCCCAACCCAGCCAACATGGGCAAATCCAAATTTTCAAGCTAGCATCTATCAAGATTTCACTCTGTGTCTCTTTCAGATTAATGGGAAATGGCTCCATGCTTACTTCTTGGGAGTTGTAATGTGAAGTAATTTCTATTAACTCATGACTACTTACCGGACACATGAAAATATTTAACAAACTGCACCATCACAGCTAAGTTGTCAGAAAACTATCAGCAGTTAGAAATAAGCTAATGGTAAACTTTTATTTAGTTCATTTCCAAGTTGTTTCTAGCGAAGATCCTAATTACATATTAAAAAGTATTAAACTAGTGATAAAATAGTTTCCAACAATTCATTGAAGTTTATATATTATAGGTTATTTGTTCAAAATCACGCATGAAGGGGGAGATATTTGAAGTAAACACATGTTGTTGGGCTTAACTTGGCCCATTAAAATCATGACCTACATTTAGTCCCACATTGGATACGAGTAAGAAACATAAGGGGTTAATATATGCTTGGATCCTAGAACCATGGTCGATTGGAGGTCCAAAAGGTGTGCATTAACACTTACACATGCACGCTGTCAAGTACGTTTCTCCTGACAATATCTTCGTGAACTTATAAGGTACAAAGGCTACATAACAATGTAAAAGATAATGAGCAGTATTTTCTGTTACGCACGAAAATGAGCAGCTACGTAAAAGATAAGTAAGGGTTGTGTTCCGCTTCAATCAACCTAAATATATTTTAGATACCTATAGCATGTTTTTTTTTTTTTTGGTTAATTATTAAGTTGACTAGGACGTTCGACGCTAATAAACAGAATTTTTCAATGACTATGTCAGCCAAACTACCCAAGCACCTTAATAATTGTTGATGCAATAGAACTATCACCAACCTTCCATGACGCTAGATATGGGACACAAAAACAGCACATGAAATGGTATAAAACAGATACATAAAAAAGAAGACCAGTCTCTGTTTGTACAATGATTTTGTATTAGAAACTTAAAAACTGATGGCAGTCTACTCACATCTTGAATATGGACTATATCATGTGAATCAATGCCAGCTTGTAAACCATCAATGAGTCCTTGAGTAAAGTCATAGAAATAGCCGGGATCATCACAAACAGAATATGCATGAACCTATATATCAATAACTTGTTAGAAAATAATAGCAATCTCAAAGTGTTTCCATTAAGAAAAAGAAGCATAGGAAAACCTACTTTCGCCTTCAAATTACTTAACCATGAGCCTAGTGATAGTCCTGCAATAGTTCCCCCACTGGAGAAAGAATTAAAACTTCCAACTATCAAAAAGTACAATAGTAGACAGAAATTTTGATTAGAGACATTAATTGAATTCAAGTCTTACATCTAAAATTATATAGAAGAAAGTGTAACAACTTTCGTGTAAAAATGCTTGATCCATACACAGTCACCTATAAGATTACAGGACAATGCAATATCCAAGTCCTAGAATCTGTAATCCTTGCAACATTCACATAAGTACTAGACATTATAAGACCTTCAAGATTTTCCTAATAAGAAGCAGAACTTAACACAAAATAGCCATTCAATAAATTTTACAAGTCAGAAGCTCTACAATTCAGTTGATAGTTGACACTTGAGAGGGCTCTAATAATAAGAATTATGAATTGCAAGTAATAGCAGCTAACCCTACCTAGAAGGGAAAATGCTTTGTCATTGTTGTAAGAAATATAATTTATTTGCAACTCCGTAACAAGATGACTGCATGGAAGAAGAATAAGGTTCACCTGCCACATGCAACAACGATATCATCAAATCGACTTCCCTCTTTGTCCATCTGAATCTGCTGCTCAAGTTCCCTTATTGCTTCAATATAACCCCTAAAAGATAACAGCATCATTTAACAATAGGACAGTAAAACACTAAAGCAGTGGCAGCTGATACTGCACAAGTGAAAGTCTTATCACTATTAGTTTGTTCAAATGCTTTACATTGCAGCAGAACTATGCAAATTCCTATATTTAAAACGGATGAAATTGCCAATTTATGTCCAAACGCATGAAGATTCACTGTGTGAAAAGAGGTAACCTCATCTAATGGAATGTGCTTCTGATTGTCTATACTCGCTCTCATGTTATTATAGATGAGATTCATTAAAGCGCACTGACGAGAAAACTAGAAGCATCTTCCACAATTGCAGTGGATTCTACAAATTTTGTTGCTTGATTCATAAGGACATGGTCCAAAAATCCACTAGTCGTTATATTGAAATCAGGTGCTTCTTTTACAATGTTTCTGGCCAAGAACATTGCCTAGAGGTTAACCCCGTAGTTGGTAGGGTTCAGTTTTTTAACTGAACCAAGGGCCAAAAAACTGAACTTACTAGAAACAAATGGAACTTCGAGGTTAACTTCTGGACTTCATGTCCTGTAACAGTGCTCTAAATCCAAACTTCACAAACGACCATATGGAGAAAAAGAAAATATTGACTCACCAAGTTCCAAGAGAGTTTGATCCACCAACAGGAATGACATACGGCTTCCTCCCCTCATTCAAAAGCCTCTTCTTAAGAATTTCTGCGAGTGTCTAGATGCAAATAAACGACCGATAAATAGTGATTCCAACAACTAAGTAAATAACAAGGAGGGAGAATCAAAAGCAAGGAATTTGGCAATAACAATTGAGTAAATTAACAAAAAAAAGGAAGATGCCATGTGAGTCGAAACAAACCACACTGCCTATTTTTGAATATTCTTCCTTGGAGACGAGATCAATGTGAGCTCCTACCAGCCGCTCAACTAAGAGGTTGCCTGTCAAACCAGGATCTTTATCCAGTAAAATCTGTATCAAGAATAAATGTGTGTCATACGTTAAAACGGCTTGGACAAGTATCATCCAGAAGTAAGCACTGAGCACGTTGTAGGTTAAACTTTTATGCAAATAACGACTACACAGAGATTAACCTTTGAGGTACGAAGTATCAAATAGCAGTCGATATTCATATATCTTGCAGCAACAGCAGTTGCACGACAGTGATTACTTTGAATTCCTCCTACAGTAATAACACAGTCTGCACCATGTGCCACAGCATCAGCCATCAAAAATTCTAACTTTCTAACCTTGTTACCGCTTAATTGCATCCCCGAAAGATCATCACGCTGTCCAACATGCTTAGTATCAAGAATGCATAATGATGATTGAACAATTGAATAAAAGAACATACAGTATGGGAGTTAGCAATCACCTTTATCCAGACTTCTGTATTTACTGGAAGGTTAGGTAGGTTCCATTTGTGTATGGGAGTTGGAAGCTGTATGGTTCAGCAAAGAGGATAGAAAGTTTAGCATCAAAAAGAAAAAAAAAAAATGCTTCAGTTCTGAAGATGGAAATAAATGATTCTAAATAAAAGAGTTTTTACAGGTAAAGGACACCTAGAACAAAAAACTACAATGTGTCCACATAACTATACTAGTTCAAGACCATAAACATGTTTCTTTCTATATTTGGATACCAGGAACATCACCAATAGAAGTGCTCAAATACTGGTCCAGACTGACTGGAGACCAGTATCTCGCTAGTCTGGTCATGTCTCGGCCTATTTTGGTTCGGTCCTTATACTCCTACTGGGGCCTA
Source organism: Xerophyta viscosa (assembly GCA_002076135.1). NCBI lineage: Eukaryota > Viridiplantae > Streptophyta > Magnoliopsida > Pandanales > Velloziaceae > Xerophyta > Xerophyta viscosa. Next base: position 1,283,698 of record MJHO01000042.1, read on the forward strand.
AACCGATATTTGGTCCAGTTCAGTTCAAACCAGTCCGGTTTTATACCGACAAACATTCCTAAATTCACATAAATTACTGTTTAGCATTACACTGTAGTTCAATCAGCAAACACCTACTGAAACTTGACTCAAATCAAATTTCCTTATAAGTCGACTGACCATAATTACGAGCAACAAAGACTTATCTTGTGTCATATCTTTTCTTCCTGTTCGTTCTTGCTAATTGTGCGCTACAACACATCAGATCATATCTGGATATCTTCATTCTATTTTTTCTTTTTTACACTTTTTATTTGGTGATTCTTTATCTAGCTTTCTATTAATTATATAATTAACTTATTAAATTTAGGTGGTTAAAGTATATGCTAGTTGTTTTCTAAGTTTAAACTTAGTCAATAAAATTATAACTTGCTACATTTCCAAAAGTAGAGAATTGACGTGATATATTTAGGTAATTTCTATTTATTTCAGAAAAAATTCTTTTGTGAATTTCTTTATCATAAACTATTTAAACTACCTAAAAAATATATTAAAAATTAACTTGATCTTATCATGACAATATAATTTGGTCATTTCTATTTATTACTACCACTGCGACACCTGCGTGCCCTCTTACAAGCTAAAAAGACTGAATCTTATTTCTTTCTCTTTTTTTCATTAGGTCTTCCTATATTGTGCACTACAACACATCAGATAAAATCTGGATATCTTCAATCAAAAATTTGGTATTGCCATTTTCTAATTTTCTTTTGAGATAATAGAGCAAATCTCAGCAGCCAGATGGTACAGCGGCAGCAGCGCACTTTGTTAGCATCTCGACCTACAAAACCTGCATCGTCACTAGATCCTCTCCACCATCGGACCCCATCCTACACATCGCTGAACGCATCAAAGACCCTTCACTAATCATCAAAAGAATATGATGCAACCATGTAAGTGCTGAGCAGCAAACAATTACCAAGAAACGAAATCAGGCAACAGTAATCGTGCATCAATCAATCTCTCACGAATGTGAGAAAATTAGCAAAAAAGCAAAAAAAAAAAAAAAAGAAATCTTGATCCCAACAAAAACTGAAGTCAGATCGAAGATAGAGAAGAGTGGGGCACACGTGGGCGAGAGAAAAGGTGTGGGAGGGGAGAGGCCGGAGATGGGCTGCCCAAGACGGAGGCTCGTACGGTTTCTGAGACAGAAAACCACGGACTGGCTCCGCCATGAAACAGCAACGGGTGACGGCGGCGGCAGCGATCGTCGTCGTTATTCTTCTGGTAGTAGCAGTAGTGACAGAAATTGGCGGAGGTAAACGGAAGGACGCCAGTGAGGAGTCTCTTCTTCTTTTTTTTTTTTTTTCATTTGTTTTGTAGGGTAAACTCCAGCATCTCCACATTTACATTATTCTTTCTTTTTTCAAATATATTTTCAAAATAGAAATATTATTAAATTTATTAAAAATATAATTCGAACGGTATTTTTTTTATTTAAAATTAATATAAATATATAATTTATCGATTAGAAGTGTAAAAAAATATAAATTAAACTATTTTTTAAATTATATATTTGTATCTAATAGTATTTTTTTTTTTTTTTGACATGGGTTATAACCATTTTAAGTGCTTTCAATCTCTATAATAGATGGTATCAATGATAGGCGATGAAATTTTAAATTATTATTTAAGACGACCTAGGGGTATTAAGTCGAAGCTATATATGACAACAAACAAGGACATTGCAATTAGACCATGAAAATCAAAAGATGACAACAACGGTGAAAGACTTCGTATCAGTGCTCAAGGCCACATTTGGAAAGACGGTAATGGCGACAAAAAAGATTGCTATTGTCGACAGTGACGATAGATTGTTTGAAATTTAAGTTTCTCAATAGTATATTCTCACTGTAATCTTGAGAAAAAAAAGAAGAAAAAATAGAGAAATTATGAATGTTGAAAAAGAAGAAGGATCTAGTAAAAGAGAAATATGGAAAAAAAAAAAAAATCTAGAGAGAGAATGAGAGAGACAAACGTCGCAGTAGATAATACATCGCTAAGTATGAGAAGAAAATGTGAGGAATAATTTGGCCATTTTACTAGTATAGGGTTACTTTTCGCCATTAAAAAAATAGGGGCACTGTTTCACTATTCTACATCTTTGGAGCATTATTTTACAAAATATCCAAGTCAATAATAATAAATATCACATCGAACCTCTGTATAAGACACATTATTATAAAAGGAAAGAACAAATATTTTAGAATCAATCACGTTAGTCCTATTTTTTAGATTTATATTATCGTCGTTCAACTTAACCTTAGTAGTTTTGGAACTAAAATAACGTTATACATGAAAGGAGACCATAAACCTTCTCCTCAAGAAGAATATATTTCTTTTTGTATATTTTTGTACGACTGTTAACCGATAAATCTACAGATATCGACCTACATCTCACCAAATGAATAATCGTAATTTTTTTTTAATCTGGATGGAGTCATGTTACTTTTTTAATGATACAGAAAATAAATCTCATGCACTCTTATAAACGACATTTTTAAAATTCAAACGTAAGATATTTACTTCATAAAATAAAAATTCTAACAATCCGTACTAAATATTCTGAAACTCATAAATAAGAAATCAAAAGTTTGAATTCTAAAAATATATATTAAAAAAATTTTATTTGAATATATATTATTTTTAATCAAATATAAAATATAAATTAAACTTTGCAGCCAGAAAAAAAAAATATTAATAATGTTACATGCAAGGGAACATGAAACTCCGAGCGAGATGGAAAAGTCCATGGTGCGTGCTGAGCTAAATTTGATGTGATTAACAAGTAATCAATAAAGAAAGCACTATTATCATCCAACTTAATAAATATTGCGTCAAGTGATAGAACCGGTTCAAACAGCCTGTACTGGCACTCAATTTACAAATATACCCCCATTTATCTGCCAAATTAACTAATTTTACCAACAACTGCACCATGCTGTGCCTGTTCTTTTTTTAAAGAGAAAATGATAAAATAGTCCTGCTATTGCAAATAATTTCAAATTAACCCTTTTTAAAATTTGAGATTATTTTTCAATCCCTATTTTACTGACGAGGCAGCGATAAAAAATAATAGAATACTCCGTACTTTTGCAATTTGAAACCATCTCAAACAATCTCTTCTAAAATTCTGGGATTTTATTTCAAACTCTATTTAACAGATGGCTAAAATAAGGAACTCAATTGGGATTTTGCTCCTTAGAAAAAAAAAATCTTTAAAATGAATAGTATTTATTGTTTGAATGATTAATTGAATATTGGACATATTTGACTTGCATAGTTCTTATATGAATTAGAGGTTGTGTTCATCTCGTCGTTCAATCTTATTTGTCCATCTCTAACACCCATCCCAACAAAAAAATAAAAAAACAAAGTAGCTGATATGTATTTGTAGAGTAACCATTATTTAATAGCCAGTTAGCCACCATCGACATGTCATTATAATATATATAACAGTCGGATTGAATTTTTTAAATATCTATTATTTATATATGAGTAATATATGTGAATTGTACGGGTGAAAGGACTAGTATTTACCAATGTTAAAGGTCATAAAGAGCAGCAGAATATTCATAAAATCATAGAAGATTATTGTTTAAAATATGTGGTGCAGTAGCACTATTTGATATTAATATTATATGATATTAGAATTTATATTAAATGCTTAGATATTTATTATTGACAAGTAGAAGACTGCTACCTAGTTAAGAGAATAAATATATTAGATACAATTTATATTTTGGTTATTACGATGACAATTAAATTATCAAAAAGAAGACAGCACTAGCGTCCACAGCAACCACACCACAAACGTTGCCAGACGAACAGCCTGTATTGCTGCTAATTACCGTAATACCCCTCAACCAACTAAGAGATGCTCATGTCTAGGATCAATGAGGACCACTCATCTACATCATGATTTGCATCCGACGCAGATAAGAGGTCCAGATTGATCAGGCCCAAAATTGCCGCGGATGGTCAGAGGGTCAGGCTAGTGGTTCAGTCTCCAGAATATCCAAAGATCTGACAATAAAATTAGAACGAGTGTTATATGAGAATTTATATATTACGACGATTAAATAAAATGGACAATTACTAGTATAATTTTGTTTTATAAATTCAAAAGATTGCTGCTTGTCTAGTCCTCTTTTTTCCTGCACCCTCACATAATAACGATAAGAGAATAAATAATGTAAGACCAACATCACCAGCCTATAATTAAAATGTGTTCCACAATAAAAAGTAATTTGTTCAATTTATCAATGTTAAATTCCATTTAATTTAAAAAAATGCAAGAAAAAAAAATCAACCATAATTCATCATAGATCCTTACATTCATAAAATTATTAGCGATACTGGAGCACCCAAATTGTGGCACCAATGGTTAAAATTATTTTAAAGTAATAACCTTACATGATTAGGCTAAAATGCTACTATAATACATAAATTTAGTTACAAATTAATGTAGAATTTCTCATTATCTATTCACGGCCAAAAATTGCGTTAAATGACCTTGGAGGCTTACTACATACATAGACCAATATAACTTCTGACGCTATAATTACTTACAGTAGATCAGAATATATATAGCATATACCATAAGCAGAAATAGTCCAGTCATTACTCATTCGAGACAAACTTTTTGGAGCTCTAACATATTTATGAAACTGTTGCTCTCAACGAGAAAGCTCGAAAAAATGCAGAAAATCAACTATAAAATGAGCTTGGATGCATGGACTAGTATGGATGACACTTTATTATGTTCAGGTTTTTATTCAACTGCAATAGCAATTTCTAACACTATATTAGACCACAAATTAATCTTACAAAATAAACGATGTTTTACTTGGATTTGACATACAGAAACATTACAAAAATTATCAAAAATAATGCAGAAAATAATATAGCTTTTGCAGTTGCACCGGTATCATACTCGATATGAACAGCTTCAGAATAAACATTGATCAAATCACACCCTGTTCATTGCAGCGGCTCCAGCCCAGTATTTTGCGATTCCGTCGCCGCCGGCGGATGGTTTGTCTGGTCGAGCAAGCTGCTGATCGATCGCGCTTTTTTCACCACCCCCATCTTATTCCTCTTCTTCTGCGGCACCGTCGCCAGCTTCCCCTCTTCCTGTTCCAACTGGTCGCCATGAAAAGGTACTAAGCAGAGAAAGATGCATCATCACATTACTAAAAGATAGAAACTGAGCATCTAACCTGAAAACCAATCTGATCGGATGATTCCGAGGCGTTGTGATTAATTACGACAGGCTTGCTGGTGCCGAGCTGACCGCGGACGCTGCTCACGCTCCGCATTCGTCCCTTGCCGAGATGGTGCTCGCAGAGCGAGTACCCTACCAGCGTGGGCTGGCAGCACCGCCACCCGCGGCCGTTCACACGGCTGCACCGGGAACCTTCGATCACCACCGCCGCCGACGGACTATTCCTCCGTTTCTTTGTAATTGTACTGCCATTGTTAATACATAATCAGTGCTAGCATGGAGATGACAACAGTGGCGGCTCGCCTACATTGTTCGTTTATCTCACCATTTTTTACCACAACAAAGAAGAAATAATTGTGTACCTACCTTTCGCTATGCTTGTTGGAGTTACTATTAACCCGATACAAATGACCGCTGATCATCGTCTCGTCCGAATCCAACTTCACCTTCAACTCCAATCCCTGTAAATTGATAAACTAACTCCTCTACAGATCCTTACAACGATGTAGGTAATAATCTCCACGTTGCACCCACGGGATTAGGAACAGATCTAAGCAAACTAAAGAGGAAAACGAACTCACCTGTGAAGGAGTGGGTAAATCGGCGGGGGTAGGTAGATCCCCATCTGGGTGCAACTCTCCGCCATTACTGAGCTTCGAAGCTCTTGGTAGTTCTCCTTCGCGAGCTTGGAGATTGTGGGGAGATTGATCTTGGATTAATTGAGGAAGAGCACGATTTCTGCCTCGAATTCTCATGGATTATGATGGTGACGATGAAGATAATCGGATGGGAGTGGTGGAGGGAGACGAGTATTTGGGGAGTGCAAAACCTCCTCTCCTCCTTTGCTTTTGTCGCTGTATTTTCTTTTTCTTTGGGGGGGGGGGAATATTTATTTGCTATGGATATATAAAATAGCTTTTAATATGCAATTATCCATCTTAAAAAAATACAAATAAAAAGAGTGAGTGGGTTGTAATGCGTGCGGAACTGGAGGGCGGCACGTGCGGAACAAGGAAATTAAGCTCTGGCCTTTTTTCTTCTATTTATGATACTAACCAATCATCAGATAACTGTAAATTTAGTCAAAAAGATTACAGGCCAGTTTGCTGATATAATTACTCATATCTATACTTTATACTAGTTTTGCAAATTACTCATAGCTATACACAGTGCCAAATCGAATATATTCGTATACACAGTGCCCAACAATTTTTTCTCCAACATAACCGTTGAGTGGCTTAATACTATCGGGCTCTGATACCACATATGATCGATTTGTCCCACTTAAAAAAAAATGCTCTAATTCTCAAAGGTACGAACTTACATATAAGCGTATTATCTTTTAGGATCCGGGGTAAACCCAAAAAAAGGGTGAATTGGATCTTTATATAAACATAATTCTTAAGTTGATATAAACTAAATTTAGCTAAGAAAGTATAACTATTTGCAAATAATAAATGAGTTAAGATAGAGAGATCAAATACAAGATTGATAGTGATTCGATGCAACTGGCCTATATCCATTCTCCATTACCTCTTCTTGAGGTCTTCGAGCTTCACCAATCTAATCGACTTACAGATGCCGATTAAGCCGTACAATCTACACTATTCTCAGACCTAAGTGGACAGCCCTTACAATCACACATTCATCTTTTACGGGCAAGAGGAATCGTCGATTTACAATGGATATGATTGACAATTATAAAACAAATATCAACCTATACCTCTCCACAGTGATACCTCTTAAGAACAAGAGAGATCTAAGGTTTCAAGCTAGATTTTACAAATGTAAGCTCAATGAAACTTATAATTTGGGGTTTTGATCACTACTAAGTAGTTTATCACAGTTAGAGCATATAGAATAGTTCAGAAAGATGATAGGACTCAAATGGGGTATATATAGGTTTGTCTCAACGGCTAACTTAACGGCTAGTTTATTCAGACTATCTGTTGACCGATCCATGTTAGGGTCGACCGAAAGTGTTCTCTGTTTAAGCCAAAAAGTCATGCATCTCATGTATCAGTCGACCGTAAATTCTATCCGTCGACCGATAGTTCATACATAGATGTGGGCATGTATTTTTTAAATTATCGGTTGACCGAATTCATATATCGGTCGATCGATACATACTCTCTATTCAGGCTATTTTTAAGAAAAATTAATCTTTTATATTTTAAATAATTTTAGCCCTAAATTATTTTTAATAAATGAACCACAAAATAAAATATTGTTTAGAACTTTAGCTAATGAAAGATAACACTCACCAAAAAACAGATACAAAATTTCTTTGAGTGCTCGGAGTTGCGCCTCTTTGGTTGGGTCTTCAAAATAATATCCAAAAGTTCCGATTGCTTTTCTCCATCATTTTGAACTTTATTGCGTTGATATAAGCCTTCTGTCTATCCATATTTAACTTATGTAGTTGGCTTTACATATTGAGCTTTTGACGAGATATTTTCAACTATGTTTCAAAAAGAGCTTCATCAAGTAAGTTAATAATATTTTTGCTAATCATTTTGTTATCATCAAAATTACGCTATGTATAACAATAATAATAAAATTAAGTATTTTACTTCTTTTAGTGACGCGTGGAGGTGATAAAATTAAAAAAAATGAAAATCAAAAGACAAAAAGTGAGCCCTTTTGTTTTGCTGAAAAATCTGCAAGACCATTAGCATCATAGTAAAAATGCTTGATCTGAACTTTCGAAGCTTATCTAATCAATCTGTTTGGTTCGAGTCCGTATGAAGTGAAACTCCTTGTATAACTTTTAAAAAAAATTTTATATCTCATGGCAGGAGTCTCCGTTCATGAAATATCTATATTTAGATCACAAATTATCGGTCGAGACTGAACGTAAAATTTTTTCGCAATTTTAAAATTTCTACGAAATTCTGCGCTCACATTACGAATTTCTTTACGATAATCTCAAAAATAAAAAATATCCTAATTATTTCATCTCGTTACACCCATTCCAAGAGATTGAGTCTCAACTATCATATCACGACGTTAAAGCTCATCGATCCTGACCGTTCAACATTCTAGCGTCCATACATTTCAACCGTGATAGTCGTTGACCAGGAGATAGTAACACAACCACACGTGTCGCGTACGAGGACCCCACCACCAGCGTTGGTACACGCAGCCACGGCTTCACCTACTAATCAAACTTATAATCCGTCCACTTAAAATTTAAAAATAATAAATTAAAAAAAATTCGAGTAAAACTCTAACATTTAACAAATTTATAACTTATTTCAATATTATTTTAGAATCTATTTTAAACCCATTAAATTATAAAATTCAATCATATCTATTTAAATATATTTTTAAAATTTTTTATTATAAATTTCATCAAAATTTATATTTTTTATATTAAAAATCTTAAAAAACATTTATAAATACTTTTTTAAAAAAGTAGATTTTTATTAAACTTTGGTTAATTTCTTAGCGCCATTTTTCACCGCACTGCACCCTGTCTCATTATGGTTATTACTATTTTGCTAAGTAATAGTTTCTCTATTTTGTAAAATAGATAAATAGTTATAAGTAGACAAAAAATAAAAATAAACAAATCCCTGTTATGTTATTAATACTTAGAGAAGTTTGCACAATCAGTATCTTAGCAATTGATTTCTAGGACACTCAAATCCCGTTATCTCATTTTACATTATTGACCCCTCATTGCTTCTAAGGTCCGATTTTGCTCGGTAAGGGTTAACCAAGCCAAGCCGCTTCTAAGCAGCTCGCGTAAAAAACTCCAGCTGGAGCTACAAATAATGAAGTCAATTTGAGCCGAATTTCAAAGTCTTCCTTGTAAACAAACTTGGAGACAAAGTCTAATGAAGCTCGGTGCGACTTGCGGGTTTTTTAGGTCCTATATTATCAAAATACTTATTGGCCGAAAATTCAACAGCCACGGACTGTAAGTTAATTTGTTCGATCGGTATGATCATCCTTATATGCGAATGCGCTTGAATTTCCGGATTAAAGATCTGAAATATGGTGTAATTTTCTCGAATTACTCGGTTATATGTGTTCAGCTCGGGTGCAAATGAATCTGAGAGATTGAAGAAGAGAAGAAGAAAGTAGCAGATGAAGAGGTGATAGAGATTCGAAAGGCAGCGAAGAACACCTGCAAGAGTACCACCGGTGGCGGCAGTCAGACGAGAAAACTAGTAACTACGACAATAAGAGGAGGAGCGCTCCGGCGGAGGTGGTGGTGATGGAGGGTTCTCGGTGCAGCCGTATGCACGGACGAGGATGGCGGTGCTGTCGACCGTACTTTTTCCCTCCTGATTGACTCACTTTGCACCATCCCGGCAAGGGAGCGCAGGCGGATCATGAGCAGCGTTCACGGTCAGCTCGGCACCAGCAAGCAACGTCGCAATAAATTATACTACAACTACGCTAGCTCTAATTGGTTTTTCATGTTGATGTCCAGTTTGATATATACATTTTATTTACTACTATGTTTCTAGTAATACTTCGTATTTTAACAGCAAATGGGAAGCGGGTGGCACCACCGGCGCGATCAATCAGCAGTTTGCTCGACGAGGTCAACCGTCAACCAGCGATGGAACCATAAAATGATGGGCTTCGGCCACTGCATGCCATGAACAAGTGCACCAATAAACCATATGACCACTGCTATTTTTCATGAACCTATGATGATTCTGATATCATCAACAGTGGTATATATATATATATATATATATATATATATATAACACAACTTCTGAATGAATATATAGAAAAATGCCCGACTTTAGTGCTAGCGGTGGCATCACTCCCCAACAGAATTAGGTTTGCATATCACAATCTTTACTTTCTGGAAGAGGAAGTGCCGTTAGAGCTCCCAAATATTCGCCCAAAATCAATCAAGCTCATCGAGAAATTGACTCACTGTAATGGGGCTTGAACCGTGTGAGATTTTGTACCTATACCTTATTCTTCAACCATTTTCCGGCTTGTAGATCTCATATGTAGCAAGATAATTTACTTTTAAGCAGCATATGGTTCTAAGTAAATCCAGAAGTTTGAAGCACCATCTGAGGGGTTACGATGGTTGTACAAAATGGGTAGCTTACATGTATCATTTTCTCTCATAAAACTCGAAAAAGCTGGAAATTTCAAGAAAGCAGCTCCGATTCGCTTGAATTTGATAGATTTGGTGTCTCAAAATGGGACAATAAATTCGTCCAAACCATATCATCCCTGCCAGGTTTGGATCTTATTTTTTATAGGCCCGACTCATAAACAGGTCTAAGGCAATGCATCGTATAGGCCCAACTCAATAACAGGTCTAAGGCCCGAGTCGTATAGGCTCCAGTCATAAACATCTCTCTTTAAAAAAAAAAAAAAAATTGTTAGCAATATATCACCTTAAAGAATTTTATATATATATATATATATATTATATAATATTTACTTAATATATATATATATATATATATATTCTACGTTTCTTTTAATCTTTCTACTTATACTTTTACTAATTTAAAATACTTTTTGGGATCGATTATGTGCGGTTCATGACTGAGGTATAAAATTGGGTTGGCTATCGCAGAAAATTTTAATTATAATTTCAATATAAAAATACCTTGGTATCAGTATTTATCATGATGTACCATTTACACTTCGGGCAGCTCATTTGTTTTGTTCTTTCTATTTTTGCTTAATTTATTATCTTTTACGTTAAAAAAGTAGTAAAGTACTTTGCAACTTGTGTCATAAAAAATTTACTTATTTTACTTCCATATATTAAAAATGTTTAGAACAGAGCTATAAATTATAAAGTATAAGAATGTATATTAAAGGTTATTAACATTATCAGTGGGGCTGGGGATTAAGTGGTTGGTTAGTAGACCTAGCAAACGGGTCAAGTCGACCCGACCGGTCCGCGGGTCGCCGGATTATTGATTATACAGGTACAAGTTGATGGGTATATGCCTATATAAGGGCTCAAATTTTTGGCCCGTACCCGCCTGCAGGTTTTGCGGGCGGGTCCGCAGGTACCAGAATTTGGACACCCCTGTGGATTGCAATTGGGGACAAGCAGCAGTTCTCCAAGCAGTGGCGATGCTGAGGCGAATGTCGAGGTGGAGAGGGGACTTGCCAGCGGAGGGGGGGGGGGGGGAGGTTGAGGAGTTGCTGGTTGAGAGGGAAAGAGGAGAGAGAGACAGTGACTGGTGAAGCGTTCCCTAAAAAAAAAGATTATTGGATGCGGGTATCCGCGAGTCTACGGTACCCACATGTGTTACCCATATTTTTGCGGGTACGGACGGGTGACACCTGCATTCAATAGTTTTTACTAAAATTTTTATCCATATCCGTCCATTCGAACGGGTACCTGCGGACCTGCGATACCCCGTATATAAGTTTGTCACATCTATTGGTTAGCAAGGTTATATTATATGGTTATTGTGCCTCAGCATGATCGGTGGTTGACATGCCTGTTAGAAGAAAATGTATTGTAATTGTTCTATTCCTGAGAGAGATTAGTCTATTTTCAATAGGACTGGGGACACTATGGAAAACCGAAAAGAAGCATTAGATAGCTGGAGTGTAAGTAAAAATTAATGTTATCAAAGTCATATGTGATAAGATGGTTTTCTAGATTCCGCTTGCTTCTTCCTAAATTTAAAATGAAAAAAAAGGAACTACTATTTTCGTAATACAGCAATTTTAGACATGAGGCTTTTTTTTTCTATTTTTTTGGGTAACAATAAAAGAAAAGGCTGGTTTGTGCTAGAATTAGGTGACCTCAATCAATGTGTATCATAATAAGGGATTTGCCATCAATATCTCCATCATAATGTGATATTCTTTAGAAGATCACCATCAAGACACCTATGATCCTGTAAAAGCTTTACCCCTAATAAAAAAGAAAAATCAAATTACTCAATCATTCCATGTTTTAAAGCCACATAATGGACAATTATGGGTTTGAAGTAGATGGCCAAAGGCGGATTAGGACTCTTAGTTCGATTAATTCGAGACATTTGTTTTTGAATTTGTGACGAGGACGTCGGGTCTTAACCTAGTAATTTGGCACCGAAAGCATGCATCACATGCTTTTGCCCATTTGTCCTCTTGGCTTCATCAATCTTTGCGTCGTTTAAAAGGATTTTATCGTCAATATATCTCCATTAAGGTTTTGCTCAATCATTCCTAATTTCAATGCCATATAATGGACAATCATGTATGTGAAGTAGATTGTGAAAATGAGAAGGACAAGCACTTATATTAATTCATGACAATCGAATTAACAAGTAATTCATGATAAGGCATATAATCTTATCTTAAGCATGTTTTAACAAGTAATTAATATAACATTGAAGCATTTTTTTATTAAATTTAAGGTTATATAAAATTATGTCGCTGAAATGCTACTAAGTTTTTTATCAATATGTGGAAACTCGACGTCTACGCTTAGATTGGTCGATTTTCGGTATTAGATATAAATTTAGTTTCCCTATCCCTAGGGGTGTGAATCCGCAGCGATGCTTATTGTTTAAAATTATGATTCTGATAAACAAATCCTTTCATAAATACTATAGCTGTTATAGCTTTCTCAAATATTACTAAATATACCACATAGCTAGTCAGGTATTAAAAATATTTGAAAATCAATCGTATGATCCGCTGAATAGGGAAGATATTCGTATTTCTAGTAATATAATTTTTTTTCAAAAAAAAAAGGAAAAAACTGTTAAAAAAACGTTTGATTTGCTCAACTCTTAAAACAAATTTGGTTATCTATTCTCATCTCAAATATCAACTGAACCAAAATAAACATATCAGCCACTTTACTTCCATTGCTGATATAGAACAAAGAAATCATGCTAATAACAAAAATTTGATCTCTGACGTAAACTAATTTAATTTCGGTTAAACTCGTAAACGAATCAGAACTACAAGCATAAACTAATTTTGTTTGGATATTTGGATTTCGAAAATATGACCTTTGTTTTTTTGAATAAAAAAATTCAACTTGGTACAATGTTATCTAACAAAAAGCAAGAAGAAAGAAGTTAATTTCTAAGGATAATAATAATTCTTTTTTTTCTTTTTCTTCCAAACTTTAAAAAAAAAAAACTCCTGCGGGGTATTCCCGCCAAAGTCCCACACAACGTAACAAGAGAGCACAAACCAAAAAGCCCCCCCAGCTTCCATTATTTACAAACGTAACCACCTCTGCAAGGTGACATCCTACATGGCAGCGGAGGGTTGCCTGGCCGGAGCAGGGTGCAGCGAGAAAGGGAAGAGCCGAGGCTGCGATTTGATGATTGGCGGAGCGAATTGCTTACTCCGGCTACGATCAGAACCGGCAACAGTGGAGGGCGGCGACGAGGTGGTGGTAGTCTGAGCAACGCGCTCACATGATGGGCACATGGACAGAGTGGTTGCTGGAAGATGGGAGAAGAAGGGGTGGGCGGCGGCCTTGAGCGCGCGCAGCTCAGCGAGCTCCTTGTGCAGACGCCGGTTCTCCTCCGTTAACGTTTCGCAGCACCTTTTCAGGTATTCACAGTCCACCTCCGTCTGCTTCAGCTTCGTCCTGCAAACGCCGTTAAATATATTTAGAGTTTAATTTCTAAAAATATAATTGCTATAGTTCGTGATTACTCATCCAGTCGCTATTCCATCTCCCAACACCAATCCTCACCGTTCATCTCCTGAGAAGCGAAGGATGGAGAGACTCGAGTCAAAATCTTACACACCTCCAGTCGCTCCTCCTCCACTTACAGTCAACGTACTCATTTGCCATTGCCACCTCACCAGCGGCAACCGATGGCGTTACTGGAGGTGCGACACATACTCTCTATTAATTAATTATATATTTATCATTTTTTTAAATACCTTGCTCTTCTGTTCTGGAACCAGACCTCGACTTGGCGCGGGCGGAGATTAAGCTGCTTCGCAAGCGCCAGCTTCTGCTTCTGCAAACCAACACATAATCAGATTACGGCTGGGAGTGATTATGGAGAGACCCAAGGAGCGACGCGGACACTTAGATTTTGACTGGAAGAAGCTTACTGGATTGAGGGTGTTGTGTTCCTTGAAGCTTATTTCAAGGAACGCAGATTGTTCCTTGGACAGACGCAGCTTCTTCCTCGCCGCAGCAGCGTTCTCCTCCTCGTCGCTTGCTCGCGACGACGAAGGCTCCGGCTCGCCGGGGAATCTGGTAACTCTTTCAGCGCTTCCACCACGGCGGCTGTGGATGGAGAAGTCTATTTGAAGCGACGGGACAGGACTGCTTGATGACGCCGCGCCGTCGTCGGTATCCAGCGCCTGGTTTACGTCGATATCTCTCACCGCCGCCGGCGATGACTCCATAACCCCTGCTTATTTAATCATCAAAATTACATAAGTTGCATTTTTCCAAACTTGTTTCATCTCAATCTTTTCTTAAACCAAAAAAAAGGGATAAGTTGAAATTTTTGGGCATAAGTAACTCTAAAATTTTGAGAAAAAAAGGCAGCTGAAGAAGTTTGGAATTTATCTTGCATAAATTGCAATTTAAAAAGTATGAAAAGGGAAAGAACCACATGTAAGAGTATCAAGTTCCTAGGATTCGACAAACATAGAAAAAGGTAAAGCAGATCTTCTTGATCCAAGATAAATCGCCTTAAAGATACTCTAATTACCAAAATAAAAATCCGTCAATAGAAAATAAGACTAAATTAAATTTCAAAAACAAGTTAATGTCACATGCAGATAAGTTTTTTTTTTTTTTTTTTTTTCAAAAACTTATCTCACATGCAGATAAGTTTATATATATATAAACATTATAATTATAAAAGTAAGAAAAGCAGTTAAACAAATAAAAAATACAAGTCATGTAAATAATGAATGAAGTGTTGTGGAGGAGTTTTACCTTCTATAAACAAAAACATGCAACTATTGAAAAAAAAAAAAAAAAAAAAGAGGAAATCGTAATTTCACAAACAAAGTTAATTCAAAAGTTCACAAAAATAAATATATTAACCTACCAGATTCTGATGAAGGCCAAGGGAACCCTAGCAGCCGAGTCGTAGGCGCTGGAGGGAGGAGGTCAAGTTGCAGAGGCGGCATCGGCGTCTCCGGCGATCTCCTCGTTTCCCAACAGCTTTCGCTCTCGTTTGCCCCACTTTCTTGATCTTCTCCTCCTTCCTCCACCTCACTCCTCCCAAATCCTAGCCCAAGTCCGACCTCGAAGCTTACTTTGAGTCCTACAGTGCGTCCCG
This sequence comes from Xerophyta viscosa, assembly GCA_002076135.1. NCBI lineage: Eukaryota > Viridiplantae > Streptophyta > Magnoliopsida > Pandanales > Velloziaceae > Xerophyta > Xerophyta viscosa. Next base: position 1,299,193 of record MJHO01000042.1, read on the forward strand.
CCTCTTTGTCACCCATGCATAAACGATCTCCCAAGCTCAGCCCTAGCTCCATTGAAGAGAAATATTGGGGCAAAAAACCCCAGAAAAAATAAAATCAAGAGTGAAGACGATGATCTTAGTATTATAACTTGACAAAGTACAAGATCTAGTAAGAAAGGTGATATGTTTTTGAAGAAGATGAACTGCACACAAGATTTGTATGTAAAAATGATCAGAAATAATGAAAAACTTGAATGAAGCTGAAGATTTGAGAAGATGGCCGGACAAGAGAAGATTTTTTTATGATATACTAATGGAGAAAAGAATAAAAGAAAGTGTCTTTTATAGATAGAAGAGTGATAAAGAGACTAGAGAGACAAAGAGGCTAGAGAGAGAAAGATAGTGATGCAGAAAAGAGTTTGACCGACAAGCGCAGGTTGACAAACACACGTGACCTACCCAAAAACTCATTAAAAGAATGGAAATTATTCGCCCAATTTTCAACTAATAACATAAACTCTTAAATTTAATAATATATATTATGAGAAATATTTAGTGTGTTGTAGTTATTATAAAATTGATACGGTTTAATCATCAAAAAGTCGTTGAACCAAATTTTTAAGTTTTAATGCACACGCAAGCACAAGCAACTTATAAAGATATGTAAATAGAGAAAATGATATAATAGATGTACATAAAAATTATAAGCTAAGGAAAAAAAATAGAGTCTGACGAAGTATCGGAGTAAAGTACTTTAACATAAATGATAATAAAATGATGTAATACAGCTACAATAGAGAGCTAAAAATTCTTTTATAGTAAATGACAAACTATATATAAAAAACCTCAATAATAAGATCATTATAAATAAATTAATGGATAATTAGCTGTTACATAATATAATTATAGGGGTAATATCATCCTTCATGTTGATTTTGGCTTATATCAACGTGATATCAGCATACAACTTTGACCTTACATGTGAAGGGCTTGAGACTAAGACGTGGCACTTGATATGGTTGATACACTTGGAGGTTAAGCCTTAAAGCTTTGGTATGTTTAAGCCTTAGCGGCTAAGTATTGAGTCATTCGCTATGCTTGAGCCTCGAGGGCTAAGCTTTAAACCTTGGTATATTTAAGCCTTATGAGCTAAATCTTGAGCCCTTAATATGCTTGAGCTATGGGGGTTAATCCTTGAGCACGCGGTAGGCTTGAGCTTTGGGAGTAAGCCTTGAGCCCTTGGTAGGTTGAGCCCCACCGGCTAAGCCTTTGACCCTTGGTAGACTTGAGCATAGGGGCTAAATCTTGAACCATTGGTATATTTGAGCCTTAGATGCTAAGACTTGAGCCACGAAGGCTAAGGCTTTTCCCTTAGTTGCTTGAGATGAGGATAGTATTGTCAAAGGCCTAAAGGCTCTGTGACTAAGAGTTGTGACATTGCAAGGGGCTGAGGGGCCAAAGTTTGAGGGCTTGTATGACGTGTTGTTTACTTAAGTTGTGCTTAAAGTTACGATCGCTAGTTTTTGTCAGGTACAGGTCCCGAGGCGTGTTCCATCCATATGTTGATGTGTCGTCTATGTAGGAGTTGTGGGGTCATCAGCTAATGAATAATCAGGCACGTTGCATAGTGAATTTTTTCAGTCATAAAAAATTATTCAAACTAGTCCACAGTTGCGATTATAGGTGAAAACGAGCAGAGCACAACCAAGTTCAAGCTTGGCACGATTGGTTTAGCTCAAGCTTCAGCCCGATGAGTTTCAGATGCTGAGCTCAAGCTTAGCTTGATTCAGAAACTCCCGAGCATGAACTCGGCTCTATTGTGTTGGTTGAGTTAAGCTCGAGTCGTACTTTTAACTCGAACTTGCTTAGATAATCTTATTTTAAAAGATACTTTTAAAAACAAAAAGATCATTTACGCTCGCGAGCCAACAAGCGAAGTAAAACAATGTACAGGTTCGACTTGTTTAATTATTCAAGTTTAAAACCGTGCTCGAACTTGCCTTGAGTTTGGTAATGCTCGAGCTCGAGCCTAAACTGATTGTAAGTAACTCACTCATTTTCTCTCATACTTTTCGATGTTTTGTACTTTTTTTGAGACTAATGTAAAGTATTCTTTTCAAAAAAAAAAAAAAGAAAAAAAAAAGAGATTAATGTAAAGTAATTTTGTCCATAATTAGTCTACTTCATACGACTGATATAAAAAATAAATTTACGGATGATATCGATCAATATTCCACTACCTAGTTTTTTAATCCGAACATTTATGAAGGTCAATTGTTTCCTCCACAAAATATATAGAAAGATAAATTCTCCATATCCTTACGGACAATGTACGTGGGATTTAAATTTGAAACCTACGCTTTCTGGTGCGAAAGTCCTAACTTCTTGTTCTTGACGCGTGGGTTTTTTCTTGGTATTTTTTGCAAATTAATTAATATTGTCTTAATTGTGAGGTAACTAATAATATGTGACCTCACTGATGATTATTATATGAGTTGCCGAAATATTTTTGAAATCATTATGAAGAAATTCTACTAGTAAACGTTAATATTTATAGCATCTAATAACAATTAAATTCATTCAACGATCCATATCTATTAACGGAAAAAAGCCAGTCTCTACTGGATAGATCTGACAATCAACATTATAATTTACACATAAATAAAATTTATTTATAATTCTTTGACAACATGAATACCTATCAGAGTCAGCTTCTGTTCGCTCTCTAAGTCTATTACATTTACATTATCACAAGTGGCTAATCATTTAGTCATCAAGTGTGTGTATATATATATATATATGCTAATCTCCACTCTACATGAGCATGGCTCGCTCCTGTCGACTCAGCAGCCGTCGGATCGCGATGATCCGACGGCTGAGATCGCGCGCGTGTTTTGTAAGAGCTCTGATCGGTTTCAGCCGTCGGATCACCTCGGCGATCCGACGGCCGACATCACGCGCGTGTTTTTGAAGAGCTCGGGTCGGATTTCAGCCGTCGGATCGCCGCGATCCAACGGCTACGGACTCGACAGGAGCGGGCCGAGCTCCTGTCGAGTGAAGATTAGTCTATTTCTATATATATATATATATATATGTGTGTGTGTGGGTGGTTTTTTTGGACCTAAATAGATGCGTGCCTGATTAGGGCTCAACCTAACGTCGTCGTATTTTGGGTTCAGCAGTTTTTAAGTGAACAAGATCGATTGAAGCTCATATTTTGTGTTTTTAAAATATATTAAGAAAATAGCTCAGATGATGGCTAGAATTCATGGAGGTAAAAGACCATCATGAAAATCGTTGCCCATGATTAGCACCTTTGTGTAATTATTAACGACTGAGGGTCCTTTATGCACGTCTATGAAAATGAAAGAAATTGAATTTATTAGAAATTTCAGCCTTTGAATATTACAAAAAATCTACTCTAGGTGTTCATGACATTTAGGATGAATAGTTAGAATTTATATATCATAAAATAAAGTTTTTATATTCGAATGTCTCAGATACAACTGATAAGGGTATAAAAAATTTACCCTCTTTATATCCGCAGAAGAATAATGCAGATTTTTGGCTTTAGGTCCATCCAGATGAATAGTTGAGATTTCTCAATTGGTGGAATATGAGATGATACCATCTATAGATTTATCTGTAACGTCGGTCGCACGAAAAATAGACCAATTATGGATTTTCTACATAATCTAAAAAACAGAAGAAAACCAATATACTCTTAAGTATAAGCTTATTGGTATATTGGAGAAGTATAGGGGATAGAGCAAGGATAGTTTTACTTTAATTAGTATTTTGCAAAGACTTGAAACCTGCATTATTACAAAAAATTAAAAACTAGGGAGTTGTCAAAATAATCTCTATTTTAGTTTGAATAAATAAGTCTCTCAAAATAAAAAATTAAATTAGTTGTTCAAAATATTTTTTAGCATGTCCAAAATACTTTTTAGTTCATCCAGAACATCTTTTCTTTATCTGTGAGAACACTATTAATTCGTTCGGAATATTTCAATCCAAATATTATGATATAAATATTAATAATACTAAATTAATAATTTAGAATATTGAATTAATAGTTTAAAACACTTTTGGCATTTTAAAAAAAAATTATAAAAATTTAAAAAGACGTTGCTGATTTGTAAAATCAGTTTTTTTTTTTTAATTACCATTATTCCGAACAAAAAATATCACCACCAGACTGCAAGACTCACAAAGAGACATCATTGAGAAATTCATTTCATTGCATTCATTGTATGGCCTTCTGGTCAACACGTCATCTTTTTCAAACACAGCATCCATTTTATTAATTCGCCCAGTAATGACCCTTCTCGGTTGAACCTTGACGTGCCCGGCCTTTTTAAGTTATTTGTCAAGGTCACCATGCGCCAGCCAGCCAGTCAGTGGCTTGGGCGCTCGGCTAAATAAGTGGCCGGTCGTAGGTTTGAAAGTATTTAAAATACATATTTTAAGACTTCAAAATTTTTTAACAAGAATTTTCGAAAGCTTAGGATAATACTTACAAATATTTTTAAAATAAGTTTTTAATATAAAAATTATAAAGTACATTAAATTTACTTTTTGTTTTAAAAAATAGTTATACATACATATATCTTACGTTGAAATAGTTTTATAATTTTAATTATATATTTTTATCATAAAAAGATAAAGTTTATTTATAAAAATGGCATAAAGCGGGACAGATTTAGACTTTTTTTTTCTTTAACCACACATAGGAATAAATAATGAAATGTGGTATAGAAAGAATGATATGTAATAATAATATACAAGAGTAGATATTGTTCTATGGGAAGGAAGCGAGGCGGGCAAAGTAGACAAAAAATATTATGTGCATTTAAAAATTTATATAATAAGTTATATATGATAATATAGTAATTTGAGAATTACAAATTATAAAAAATATAGATACTATTTTGATTCATTGTCAGAAATACAAGATAAATATATGATAAATGTTAAATTAGTGTAAATTTGTTATATGGTTTATTAGGGGTAGTTATTATTTTCCAAAGTTGACTGCATGCGCTCATAAATAGCGTGCGTACATCAAGATCACACCATATCCGCCAACACTGTACCGATCATCTCAAACAAAATCCCAAACACATCCCCAACCAAGTACAATACCATGGCCAAAAATAGCTTAAACACCCAAAAAAAATACAACTACATCAAAATTTTTATTGTATATAATATTTAGCACAGATACATGATAGATATAGTCAAATACTTCTCAAACTCGTAAAAAAAAAAATATTAAAAATAAAAAAACTTAAATACACAAATCGGACACGTAATATAGTAATATATATAAATTGTTATGTTATTTTTTATTTTTAAAAATTAATTTATACAATGTTTAAAAGTTAATGGCTGATGCTCAATTCATCGGAGTTTTGAAAAGAGGGAGTTGTCCAATCACGATGATAACTGCTTTAAAACAGAAGATCTTTGGTTGTGATTCTCTCTTACTATTTTCAGACCAATACCTGTCACGTAGCAGGAGCAGTCCTGCATCCTGGTTCCTGCATCCTACTACCTACATCAACAAATCCTTACTGCATACAATACGCAGGGATTCTCAATCATGTAGGCCTGATTGATCTGCCCATCGCCGTCTCCATTTGTCCAGTTCTATTCTCAGTTTAATATATATATATATATATATATATATATATATATATATATATCTCAGTTTAATATATATATATATATATTTATAAATGGGGGCAGCTTTACTTTTTCCCAGACAGCAAACACCCTGGAAACCTGTTTCTAATCGCCAAAATGTCAGCTTTTGTTTTCCTATCTTGCTTGCGAATAATATTTGTTCACAATAAAAAAATTATAAATCCTCTATAGATATTTAAATTTAAAAATATTTTCAACTTGTTAAATTTAAAATTTCAAAATAACTATTTAAAAATACTTAATATTTATAATCAAAATCTATAATTTTTATAGCATAAAGTTGTTTTTAATTAAAATTAGGCAAACAATGTATATTTGCTTTCTAAACTTCAAACTAAAAAGCGTGAACTCATGCAGCATCAGCATCAGCTACTAAACAGCAATCCAAACAGTAAACTCTGTTAGTCACACAAAAATTCCATGTTAATCACTTCTAATTCCTCCGGTATCATTTGCTTCAGCCAAACAGATTCGTCTGCCATTTGCTCTGGAGCAAAATTACATATGCAACTAAAGAAAACACAATAAATGAGACAAAATAAAATGTGCACGGATCACAGTATACCAGAGAAACAGTGTATCACAACTAACTATTATAGTATTTCAAAAGATTCAACCCACATACACTATTGACTAAACTATATAATCGCATATTCACGGGATATCAACAACATAATTATATCAAAATATTATTAAAGGAACCTTACAAGATGAGCGGATCTGTTCCGAAGCTATCGCATACAGACAGAGATATTTTCTAAGAGATCAACTGACGACTCACTACGGGACTATTGGTTACAATCGGAGCAGCGAAAAGAGATATTATCCATATTAGAAAAAATTATTGCATCAGTGAGCTGAGAAATCAAAATGAGAGGAGGAAAAAAAAAGAGAAGAAGAATAGGTAATTAAAAAAAAAGCATGAAACAATTTCCGGTGAACAGGGGAAGACTGAGATGCAAAAGAGAATTGCTCATTTACATGTGAAATCGACTTTTAGCGGCGCGACGACAGATACGATTGTTTTTATACAACTCATGCTTGCTAGAATTATAATATCTTAACCTACGTTTTAGGAGAGATAAACCGTGATCTTATTTCATACTGAATTATATTAACTAACTGGACCACTGCCGATTGATATTATTTTATAAGATAATTGAAACTTAGATAGTGAAACAAGCACATATAGTAGTGGGGACGATGGATGGGTGGTTCCATAACCGGCGCCTTCAAGATCCAAACATTCTCACTTACTTTTCACCACCGACAATCATCACCTGTTTCTTACGAATGATTAGTACAAGAGCAACCATTGAAGGGAGACAATAAATCATTGGTTGGTAGGATGGTTGTTTCGGCGTTAATTATGAAATTGATGAATCCGTTGCCATAATACAAATAACGTGACAATTCAAATAAAATCCCATATGAATTCTTGTCGGAATCGATTATTATTATTACACTATGCAAATAATAATCATTGTTGGTCTTAAATACAGTTATAGTAAGAGCAGTTTAATTTGTGAATAACTTTATTTATTAACTCTGCACCTTCTATATTATGTGGAGGATAAATTACACATCCAGACATATTTATACTGAAATATTATAATTTTTTGATCGATAGAATATGAAATAGTGTCACATATAAATTGTCAGTTACGATAAAATATATATATAACACTTTTCAGAATCTTATTATCATCCATTACATTTTTCAGAAATCCTAAAGTGGTTGAGTCTTTGATACTTGCAAATTAATACACTCTCAAGACTTAGCCGTATTCTGGAGAAGATATTGCCGAAAACCCATTGCAAGTGTCTATAAGGGACAATAAACTCTCTAAAGAAAGTTTGGCACCTCCAAGTTGATTTCTTCTGATTGTTTTCATCTCCAGATTTTTTCTTACATTGCCATTTACAAACATCCAAAACTTTAATAGTGCACATCGGGCAGCACATGGGATCACATTCGAAAATTGCAGCTGGCAAACGTCCAAGCATAATACACTAGACAAAACGTGCATGTCTCGATTCGAATCATCTGTGCTCATAAATGGGCAGGAACCCCTGTGAAGCTTGGAACGAACCTCCACAATGTTCTTTACGGCCGGTGACCCAAATACATAAAAAATGGTGATAAGGGAGAATTTCTCATCATGTCTGAGAAAAAAATGGTACAATTTCCTTTGCCTCCACCAAACAAAAACTAGAAAAAATAGCTCAAACCTGTACAGACAAGAACAGGTGAACCACTCGCAAAACAGTTCATAAACCGATAAGCTTCATTTTATTCAGCTTAGCAAAAATGAGAATACGGAAAAAAAAAATTAAGCAGGTGAGTTACTGAAGCAGATAAGTACTATTTGTCATAGGAAGATAAATCAAATTCAAAAATTACTTTACAGAGCTGAATACAAAAGTCATCGGACAAATAGTTGCACAATTGAACCATAATATCTAGATCCAGCCCCCGAGCAACACAAAACAAAGCTACTAAAGATCATCGAGTCGTTAACATTGGAATCTCATAGCTCCAAAAGAAAAGGCAAAAATATCAAAGCCCGCCATGGACGAGTATGTTTTACTAAATACCTATCGAAAGATGGGCATTTCATTTTTGCTCCTTAATCACACACTCATAACTAAATAACTGTGATTTGATCCAAAAAATACTGTAATGAACTGCAAGTGCTGTAAGTACTGTAATTTAATGTCGAGATTACTGTTATTTGATGACATAGTACTGTAATATATACACTTCAGTACTATAATCTATAAAATTAAGCAGGCGTACAGAGCTGGAGATAATTTCAGTTCTACAGAATTAGGGACGGGTTCTGCTCAAAAGCAAAAGCCGCATCAGCTAAGGCTTTCTCCCTTTTCTTCTATTTTGGAGAGAGAAAAGGAGCAGCTACGGTTGTAGTGTATAAGCTAACGTGTTAGGGTTCTCAAAATGTAAACAAGATACACAAACGTTGCGTAAAAAAACAGTTTACACTAGATGCGGTTCAGGAGGTCACGTTATGCAATAATTTCATGCGGTGCACAGCATTGTTAGTTTAGAATATCATCTAAGCTCACTACATAGCCTTCAGCTACAGTGTGACCGCATCAAATAGCAGTAACTTTCAGAAAGTTACGATCATTCAGCAACACTGTCATGTCAAAACAAAAATACAATTCTTTGCACAAAATGGTATCAGTTGTGGTTCTTAATAGCAGAGATGGACATAGACATGAGACTAAAAATGTGAGGAAAGCTGGCACAAACGACTTTTAAAGAAACTCCCCAAAACTGCAAGGGAAACTCTAGAAGTGGCGAATTCCCTCTCCCATATTGGCGGTTTCAATTATCCACATTTGCAGCTCGAAATGCCAGAAATGAGAATGGTTGATAAATTCGAGCCATCACAAAGAAACACCCAAAGCTGCTTAAGGAGATTTGAACATATAATAAGAATAATTGTTCACCGGCCAACCAAGAGGTGTAAGATATTCAAGGCAACCCTGTCGAGAGAAGCAAGAGCAAACCAAATAATAATTGGGCATAAAAACTCTTACGAGTGATCATGCTTTGTTTGACTTGAGTGAAGAGAGGAACTCTAGATGGAGCATCGTAGCATACAAGATCCTAGTTACTAACCTCACCTACTACAAAAGACTTTGTCGTTGCAAAATGAGTTAGGAAACCAAGTGCAGAAAGCACACAAGGCGTAGACCTTCTTAAGCGGTTGCAAAATGAGAGAGAAACAAAATTTGAAGGACGTGGATCTAATTAACTAAACAGATCCCATGAGGTCTACATTAAGAACGACAGATGCAGTGTTAAGAAACCGCGCATGAGACGTGCAATTCAAGGGTTCTGTTCTGTGCTTATCATATCAAGATGAAGCAATTTTAATAAAACGCAAAAAATGCTCAAGGCGTAACATTCTGTAGCGGCTGCAAAACAAGAGACACAAAAATTTAAGTATGGCGTGGATCTAACTGAAGAATAAATTTTCTATTTAAGAACAAAAGGGAGTAGGCAAATAAGAAAGAAGATAGTTCAAGTTATTACTACCCTTAAGAAAGAAATATGAAATACGATAGGGTGAAGGCTTTCCAGTCAGCTGATAGAGATGTCAGCGACATTCCCTTGCTACAACAGGATGGTGATTATCTTTGAAGATTATATACTTTAATCTTTACTTTTATGCCTTTTGTAATTGTTATGAACATTCTTATTTCAATAAATATATGTATGGTGTTAGTGCTTTTGTACGAGCATATGTGATATTTTTTGATATACAATGAATATATTTATTGATTAACATGCGTGCTTCAAAAATGTGCACATTGTTGTTTCAACGTCCACTATTTTTTCTAGGCTATAGTTAGCCCACATTAAAAACATAACGCATTTCCACTTTTTGTTTAAATTTTCCAACTCTAATTCAATTGACAACAAAAATAATACAACTGGAATGAGCTTATAGCAGCATGAAACATCAATATGTAAGTCAGGTATTGAGGAAAAGAAACCTCCTTATTATACAACTGAAAAGAAGCATGTACACCATCACTATTAAACTAAACCTCAAAAAACAAACGTAAAACAAAATTATTAAGTGGCTGCTCGCTTAAATAAAAAGGGGACAGCATATTGAGTATCCAAACACTAAAATCCATGGACTTCAACATTAGAATGTAAAGAAAATTTTGATACATTCCCTCCCTTTCCATACCTTTTTTAGCTCATGAATGGTAGCATAGAGTAGTACTAAAAGACAAGGCTTAATTCCAATTAAAACAGATAAAGCACTCGCCTTGGGTTAGATCCCCGATAATTTAAAATGTTTAGATTCCGAACCCAAACACCGCCCGAATCTTGTGGAAGATCAGATCCCTCCATCCTCTTTCTGTGTTTTCAACCACCGTCGCATTTCCATACCTTCACCCAACATAACAATAAAAAATAAACAAATCAAATTTAATCAAGCAATTATAAGAAACTCAAAAAAAGTACCCCATCCAGACTATATATATATATTCAACCATCATAATAAGCCAGCAAACACAAGTTCAATCAAGCAAATTATTTTTTTTTAAAAAAAAAAAAATCTAAAACCAACATCAATTCTATTACAAAAAATTACCTGTCCTCTTCAGGTACGTTGGTGTGCGTCAGCTTGATGACGGTCACCCCTGACTCTGGCTCATCAAAGACCAATCTCACCTGCAACTTACAAAATCAGACCAAAATGAAATAGCAAAGTAGAGCCCTATAATAATCTAGAGCAGGACATGGCTCAGTCATGCCAAATCAATAAAATTCACTTTGAAATCACATGGTTTGTGACTAAAAAGAAATGTTCAATTCATAGATGAATTTCGTATGACGTATTAGGAGAAATGTTATGAGCTCCAGAATTTCGCATGAAAGTTTGACAAGGATTAAACAATAGTAACTCAATAAAATAAACCAACTCAGTATCGGATAAGCCCAAATTATTTCAGCCTGACCATGGCAATCCTCATGCTCCAAATTTTTACCCAGAATAAAAAAAGAGTTCAATTTTAGCATCAGCAGCTCCACTTTTGAGTAGCACAGGACCAATTCATACATTAATTGCATAACAAATTACATGGCATCAAACAAAGCAAACTACATAAAATCAACAATCTCACCGTCGAATAAACACCATCGGGCCAGCTCCCGAACCGCCATTTCTGCACAATGAGTTTTCCGATCTGCAAATCCTCGTTCGATCCGGTAACCGAACCATCGAACAAACTGATCTGTCCGCCAACTTCTCTACTAATCCTCGCGTTACTCTGAGTGAATCCCTTCCATCGGTTCTCATCCATCAAAATCTCATACAAGTCCGCAGCCCTACAATAGAACTTCTCCGTCATCGTTATAGTCTTAAACCCTTCTTTCCCTTTCTTCTTCTTCTCCTCCTTCGCAGCCACCGACGCGGCCCCCGCAGCAGGAGTAACATTCTTACTCGGCGCCGTGGCTGCTGGCAAATTCGAATTCGTCTTTATTGGCGGCTTCTTCACCTCGAGGTCGTCTTTCGCCGGCCCGCCCCTCGCCATAGCCTGTACATAAAGCCTAACTTTCTCGTAAATAATCGGCTTACCCTTTGCGAGAATCGCCTCCTTGATTCGGTTCCCCAAGGGTCCGTCATCATCCCGAACAACGACCCTAATTTCGGGATCTTCATCAGCGTTCTCATCCGCGAGGTAAGGGATCTCGATCGTTCCGGAGACCTTCGCGCCTGCTACTTCAGCTTCGAATGAGATCGAGATCGAGAGCTCGTATCCAGGGATGATCTTGCCCTTGCGGATGTTGACGTAGGCTTCGCCGGTGAGCTTATCGACGGTCTTAGTGCGAATCACGAGGCCGCCCTCACCGTCGAGGAGGGTGAGCCCATTGAGGTGTGACTCGAGGAAGCATCTGGACCACTCGAGGCAGTCGCGCTCGGACCAGTGCCAGTTGTGGACGTTGGTACCATCGGGACGGTCCTCCACGATCCATCGCTTGTCGCCCTCGCCAAACTTCGCCATTAATGGGGATCAGAGAGAGTCTTTCGCGTATAAAACTCGCGGGAGAAGTGTTCGACGGATTGGCGAAGATATGGTGTTGGAGATTGTAAATAAAGTAATAAAGGAGTGGGAACAAATTCTAGATGGTTCTTTGGACCGAACGATCTCGAACTTTGCGGTTTTCTTACTCTTTTGAAATCTTTTGCATAAATGAAAAATTTTCTAATAAAATATTTATGGTATGTTAGTATATATATTTCGTATTTAAAAATTTAAAAATTTTGATAAAATTTATAATTTATAATTTTTTTTAAAAAAATATATTTATAAATAGATATTTTTGGACTTTAAATTTTAACAATTTTAATAAATTTTAAAATAATTTTTAAACCTACTTTAAATATATTAAATTTTGGAGTCACAAAATATATTTTTAGAAATATTTTTTGAAAAAATTTTAAACATTCAAATTATAGATCTCGTTAAAATTTATAAATTTGATGTTGATATTTTTTCAAAAAATAATTCTAAATAAATTTTTTTAAACCGTTATGCGAAATGACGTGATATAACCGTTATATCCAAAAATCTCTCTTAGCCTTGGAACGTCGATTCCACGTAAGTGGAAGTAAGAAGTAATAGATTTTACTATTAATTATAATTTAATGTTTAAAACATGATTAGATTTCACTAGTAATTTTAATTTTAATATATATATATATATATATATATATATATATATATATATATATATATATATATATATATTAAAATCAGATATCAACGCTATTTCACACAGTATTATTTTAAACATATCTTATATATGTCATGTGGTATTTTTATTTAATCTAGTAAAGCCATGGCATATATATTAATTAATCGAAATTCTAAAGGTAATATAACTTATTTTAAATAAGATAAAATTATAAATTATAAATTAAAATATAAAATTTTAAAAAAATAATACTTAATTTTGCATTAAAATAATCAATGTGTGTGTGTGGTGTATATATATATATATAACTACATTATAATTTTATCTAAATAATAAAAATTATTCAAGTAAAACTTTCTATATTTTTAAAAAAATTGATAATCTAAATGAATGTAATACATATATAAAACTGGATAATAAAAAACGTAACCATCACGTGATATCTACTTGAGAAGAATTTTGAAAACAATGTAGTATAATTGTACAAACATAAAATGTCTAAAATGAAAATTAAATAAAATATTATAACTTAATTAATATAACTTTGTAGAATTTTTTTTAAATAAAGGGTAATAAAATTTTTTTTTAATATTTGAAAAAACAATTTGATAACTAGATTACCTATTTACGTCGTATATCAAATACTTTTAAATATGCCATGCGGCATTTATCCTGCCTACACTAATATATGGTAAATAAACTATAATATTTTAATAAAAATAATTATTAATTTATATAAAAGTAAAAATATGACAATTATAATAAACTTAGAATTTGAAAATTTTAAATTATTATTTTATTTATAACTAACATTCGGATATCTATGGTGCAAAACTAATATAAACATATTAAGCGTAACAATTTAGTTGCCAATGTAACAATCAGTAAGTAACTATTTTTCATAGTGACTATATATACAATACCTACGAAAAAAGTACTTATAAATTATATGCGCTTGTACCAATTAATCTGTGGTCTACAGTAGTAATCCTCAGTTAATAGAATTTATAAAAACTTAAAAGGCAGTATTCCCAATTCAAACAGGGTAATTACTAATAAGCAACCCTCATCAAACTATCTCGTTACTGCATCCCCACCTATCACACTTATTAGATCAGCTCCCATTTTTAAAATTTATTTTTCTAGGACAAAAATATTATTTTGTGTATTTTTTGTTTTACAATTTAAAACGGTTATTTAGAAATATTTTTTGAAAAAAATTTCAACATAAAAATTATAAATTATAATAATTTATAATTTTTATATTGAATTTTTTTCAAAAAAAATATTTCTAATGTGTGTTTTAGGATTTTAAAAGTCAATGTGAAATTATTTGATTTTAATGAGTTGTTTTGTTATTTTTGACACATCAAAATAATTATTTAGATATATTTTTTAAAAAAAATTTAATATGAAGGTTGTAGATTTTATTAAGATTATAATTTTTATGTTAATTTTTTTTTTAAAAAAAAGATATTTTGGAACGTTAAAATCATAATATCTGAGAAGGGCAACTATTCATTCATTTAATTCAAAAAAGAGGGCTGAGCCTGATGTAAGCAAAATTTCTAGAGAGTGGAGTGAGAGTGTGAAATTTTGGGAGGCTGATTAGCTACAAACTTTGAAAATGGGAATTGGGGTGTAATTTTCCTTTTAAAAATACATGTAGAAATAAGAAAAAAAGTAGTAAATACGATTAGTAGTAATCTGCAGTTAATAGAATTTAATAAGAGGACTTAATTTGTTTTCTCTCTATTTCTCTTGTTTTATGAATTTTATATTTTTTAATATTTTTTATAATAGGTATGATATATTAATAATAAAAATATATGTTATAATTTTTAGCATAAAATAATAATATAGTATCAAAAATATAATTTATGTATTACAAAATACCACACTACGAAAAATTTCAAGATTCACTGCTCTTAAGTATTTAGAAAAGGAATGTGCCCTGCCGATCCCACCCATCAAAACTCCTGAATTGAACCTTCTGTAGACAAAAATGCTGGATGATAGAGTTGTCGAGTAAGCACCCGCTCAAGTTCAACGAGATCCTGAACAGAGACGACCAGGGAGTTCCAGAACGCCACACCTGGCATCAATACAACACAGCCTTGCTTTCCTTTGAGGATAATTGCATATTAGTCCTACTAAACATGATAATCGCACATTTTAACCTTCAAAATATGAAAACGTGCAACGTGCGTCAGCGTAAAAATACGTTTTAAGAGACTAAAATATAATAGTAAAATTTTGAGAACTGATATGCAATTATCCCTTTCTTTTGGGCAACCAGCACATGTATTTGATAATTTCAAGCGTTTTCTATCTTCTATTATAACTACGCATCTCACGTGCTAGCAAAAAATAACAATAGCCGAGCGCATGTGGCGCAGTAGCACCAAAATCCTCCACTGAATGGGAGGTCCTGGGCTCGAGCTCGGGTGTGTGGGTTTGGGGGTTTATTTACGAGTGCGTTACCACTTGCTTCAAGCAGACCCAAAAAAAAAAAAAATCATTATGGGGTTCTTGCAGATCAGCCGCCCGTTTTTTATTTATGGACAAATCAGTCTCCAAAAATGTATTTTCGGGGGCTGATTTGCTTTTTTTTTTGCAGATCAGCCCCCCGAAAATACATTTCGGGGGGCTGATCTGCGCACCCCCGAAATAGGGGGCTGATCTGCAATTATCCCAATTATACTGATTTCGAATTAAATAAATGTCACATCTCATAAAACGACCCAGCTTTATCATTGGAGGGAAAAACGAAGACTCCTGTAAACTGACGACTTCTGTACATCTTCCATTCCCTCGATAATTCCGATTTTGCGTCTTCATGGACAACGGAGCTGGGGAGACAGCGAAGGAGCCGCTGCTGCCGCGTGGCACGGCGCCGCCGCCCAGGCGGAGGATTTCGGTGAACTCGCTGCGGAGAGAGTTTGTAGCGCGGCTGCCGGAGAAAGTTCGCTGCGTTATTGATCCAGAGACGCCGTTCAATATCAACATTTCGAAAACGAAAGGTCTTCGAGATGGTAATTCGAAAATATATTTCGATTTTTTTTTGTTTGTTTGCGATAACTCTCTCGATTTGTTTTTGCTTATTTGAAGTAATTGCTCTTAGATCACACATCGGTGGGATGCTGCGAACAGGTAAAACTGGGATGGTCCCAGTACACCTGTACCTGCCGAGGCGCCCTGATGCACGTTATGTGTGCTGCCTTTTAAAAATCATGTCATTCTAGTATTGATGCTTGTGAAATTACCAAATTGAATTTAAGTAATTTTTACCAAATTTATTTCAATAATTTCTGTTGATATTTGTAGGTGAATTAAAGGTGATAATCTAATCTTAACAGACGAGAATTTGTGACAGTTGTTATCTGGATGAGGAAAGATAATTTTTTTTTTTTTTTTTTTTTTTTTTTCTGTAAATATCATGTTTCACACATGTGTTCATGTTTCTGTTGCCGTTGTTACTATTTACTCGTGTTTGAATATGACAACAAACCTGATTTCCTGTATCAAAGCTGATCAAAGATAACGCTAGCTGTCATAAGATGGGTGTTAATTTGATTCAACCTCCATGAAGCTCTTATCTGCACAAAAAGTAATTTGATTCGTCCTCCTGATTCTAATACCTTTTTGCTCAGAAATGCACAATTTATTTCTTATTCATCCTCGTTTTTGTTTTAATTTCTAAAGAAGTTTGTCAAACAGGTAATATTTGAGAAAGCTTTACTTTGGGAGCCTCAAAGTAGTAATTTGATTTCACCCGCTTCACGGTTTCTCAAGTTAGTCCTTGCATGTTTTCATTTTTGAAATGTATTTTTTTCTTCTTTACGATTTTATCTTGCCTGCAATGGCTTCCTTATTCTATAAAAGGTTTTTATTTGCTTGTTTTAAGCCTCTACGAAATTAAGCCTTTCAAAGATCAAAATAATCTTGTAGGCAATTTAACATGACTGTCTGTTGATTCATGAATTGCATGTTGGTTCTGAGCCAACTTCTGCATGTTTTATTATTCTAACTTGCTGTAACTCTCCATCATTATTTATAGTCAGATTGTTTTCAAGTCAAATTCAAGCTGCCATCAACTTTTTTTTTTTCTTTCTGGAATTGCTTGAATGAGCAAGTAATTTAATGTATCTACTTCAGGAGAGAAAGATTACTATGAGAGGCAATTTGCTACACTGAGGTCCTTTGAAGAAGTCGATTCCTTATTAACCACTGGAATAATTGAAAGTGACCAGGAAGATGAACTGAAGGCTATACAAGCTCAGAGCGAATTCGCGATGAGGATCTCTAATTATGCAAATATGGCTTTATTAGCCTTGAAGGTATTAACCAATTCCATTGTCGTGCTCCTTAGTTAATGAATTTCCTTTTTCGTTGGGTTGAGAGTGAGAGAGAGTCGCTAGATCTTCACATATTGCTTCACATCTTTACATACAAATATGTCAATGTTGGCCTTGATGGTATTTTACTTATCCAATAATTCATATGCTACTATAATATATTTAAAGAAATCTCTCTCTCTCTCTCTCTCTCTCTTGATGTTCTCATTGGTTCAAATTACTTAAGATACTGACCTACTGTGTGCCATAAACTGCAGATTTATGCTACTATTAGAAGTGGTTCCATTGCAATTGCTGCATCAACTCTTGATTCATTGCTGGATTTAATGGCAGGCGGCATTCTCTGGTTCACACATCTATCAATGAAGAACATCAATATATACAAGTACCCAATTGGAAAATTGCGTGTACAGCCCGTGGGAATCATCGTTTTTGCTGCAATAATGGCTACATTAGGTATTCATCAACTCTTCTCCTGGCATCTCTAAAGAATATTAACATTTTAATTTGGTATTATAATCTATTGTGTTATGTTATAATATGAAACAATATATTACTGTTCATCAATATCTATGAACTACAACATGTTAATATTTAATTTA
Source organism: Xerophyta viscosa (assembly GCA_002076135.1). Lineage (NCBI taxonomy): Eukaryota > Viridiplantae > Streptophyta > Magnoliopsida > Pandanales > Velloziaceae > Xerophyta > Xerophyta viscosa. The sequence continues at coordinate 1,317,096 of MJHO01000042.1, forward strand.
GTCTTTTGTGCATTTTTGAGTTATTAGAATTTCACCTTTTTAATAATCTCTGAAATGCTTTACTATTTCAACCTTTTATCCGTGTTTCAATTTGCATATCTAAGTGTAGTTAAAAACATATTCTCTAACCGCTATGCTTTTTAGCTATTATGTTTCTCATATTTGACTGTTTCTTTCTTTTTGCTGTTGTTTAAGGTTTCCAAGTTCTGGTTCAGGCTGTTGAGCAACTAATAGAAAATGAACCTCCAAGTAAGATGTCTGCTGATCAATTGATCTGGCTGTACTCGATAATGCTTTCTGCCACCGGAGTAAAACTTGCTTTGTGGTTGTATTGTAGAAGTTCGGGGAACTCAATTGTCCGTGCTTATGCAAAGGTATCTTTTTAATTATTATTATTTTCTATAAAGGTATTTTGATATATTATTTGAACTTTTTCTTATTTTTCTATATTGCATATGTAGGATCACTATTTCGATGTTGTGACCAATGTAGTGGGCTTGGCTGCTGCTGTGCTAGGTGATAAATTTTTCTGGTGGATTGATCCCGTCGGTGCCATTATTCTTGCAATATATACGATCGCAAATTGGTCAGGAACCGTATGGGAAAATGCAGGTACTTTTCTACCAGAAACCTAGTGTCTAGATGGTGACAATATATAGGATATTAGTTAACTTAGTTCTTCATACAAATATAAGAAAGCAATGATGTCACAAGTTAAAACAAAGTTAACATCACTTATAGATGACAAAATATGAACGTATGACCACGCTTGTTATTGCATTTATACTATTACGAGCCTCAAATTTCACGACTGATTTATTGAGTCTATGAATAGAAACCATTGCTCGCGGTTAAATTATCTATCTTACTAGTTCTGCTAGGTTATGAGGATTTTATTTATTTATTTATTTTTTTTGTTTTTTCATTCTTAAGAATAAACTTCATGTTGTCTTTTGGTTGTAACTTAATACTTACGTTCTTTTATAACTCCGCAGCAAATTTTCTTGTAACTGCTCATTTAGAATAATTTGTATAGCAATAGTAGACCCCCAAAATTTCTCATAAAATCGGAAAGGCCAAATCTAAGAAATGGATAGTTCTATTCACACAACACAGTTTATTTTCATGTAGAATTTTTTTAGAGGTGAATTTTGGGATGTTACAAAAGGCAATAAAATTGTGTAGAACAATCATCAAGTCTTCTAAAGCTCAAGTAGATTCATCATCAAAATTAGTGATTATTTGATTTCACCGTCATACATACGCCTTTGTGCTATAAATAGTGTTTTATGACGTTGTTATTGTCTTGTAGTTTCTCTGGTGGGCCAAACAGCTCCGCCTGAAATATTACAGAAATTAACATATCTCGTCATAAGGCATGATCCTCAAATCAAGCGTGTCGATACTGTCCGAGCTTATACGTTTGGTGTTCTTTACTTTGTCGAGGTTGGTTTCCTACACTCAATAGCTATGAGATTTCTAAGAGTCATTTGCGTTGATTTTATCAAAGCTGATGCAGCAATCAGCCGGGCACAACTAATAGCTAGCTACCATGTCAGGTTGATATTGAGCTGCCCGAAGATCTTCCTTTGAAAGATGCACATGCAATTGGGGAATCATTGCAGATAAAGATTGAGGAGCTCCCAGAAGTCGAACGAGCATTCGTGCATCTTGATTTTGAGTGTGACCACAAGCCTGAGCATTCCATTATCACAAATCTTCCCAGCAGCCAAGATTAGAGTCATAAGACACCAACACATCTGCTATGGTGACCGGCGGCCGCGATGGTTTTTATTGGACTATTCTTAAGCCACCATTTCTAATTTGCAAGGGCGATGGGTTCCTGTTGGAGCATATTTCATCAAAAAACAAAGGAAAAGAAAAGAAAGAACTTTAGCTTAGAGATTTATTTGGAAATATCCAACATTGCTGAATTAGAATTAGGATAGGCATTAGCATCAAGGAAGTCAATTATTCGTATTTTTAAAAATCATGCTTGTACCAGCTGCTATAAATTTTAGCGTCTTAGTTTGCTTTAAGATTTTAGATTTGCAGAGAGAGTGAGGAAAGTGACACATCAGACTATAGATCGGTCGACTTACAAGTTACAAGTGGATATCTACTACAGTTGGTGGAATTTGTTTTTATAAAATGAAAATTTCAGGATTAAATCTCCCTATCATCCATGCAAGAGTAAAAAGGATTTATTAATCCTGTATTATATAAAAGATAATACAATGTTTTGGAATTGTCAGGTTATAAAGATTGAGATTGCTTGGCTAATCGATATGTGGACGATCATAGTCGTCCAAAGTTTGTTCGTTATATCCCAGTTTTCCCGCAATTTTTTTTTTTTTTTTTTTTCCAAGCGGTTTTTAAAATAAAGTACTTAACTACTTATATATAGAATTTAAGCAAAAATAAAAATTGATGATTAAAATGGCAGGGTAATTTCGTCATTCAGCCCTCTTTCGCAGTTAGGGTTTCGGCGTGTCGCACTCCCTCTGCCATCGCATCTCTCTCTATATATACACCCCTAGACCCCCCTTTCACATGCGAATTTCATCAAAAGCTTGCGGCGCCGCTGCGATTCTCCACCGATCTGTTCTTATTTGGTTCGCACCAGAAAGCCCACTAAAAGATCAATCTCTCTCTTTTTTGTTTTTTTTTTTTGTTAATCTCTCTTCTCTATTCGCTTTTGTTTCTTCGCAAATTTTTATTTTTGAATACGCTGATTTCTCTTTCGACGAATTTTCTCGCATTTTGGAAAACAATAAGTTCGTTAATATGTTATTGAATCTCGAACTAATTTTACTGATGAATATTATGATTTATCTGTTTCTTAATATTAGTATTTGTATTGCAAGTAAAGGCAATAATTAGAGTCTCTGTTGCGCTTTAATTCAGTAGCGTAATTCAGCGCTGTACGTTGCCGAAATTGATTTCTGCGAGCTGAGATTCTGGCATTTGTTGTTCTTCATCGACTGATGCATTCAAATGCTCGAACACTTGAATTCTATCAATAACTTTTCTTTTGTCTGACTTTTTAAAAATATTAGTTGATTTTTGTATTCCTCTGATACCTAGTTAGTCTCAGGGTTTTTCAACACTCTAATCAGGATTTAAATTCTATATTTTTAATAAACTTTTGCTGATTTTATTGCTTTATCTTGCGCTGGGCCTGTGACGTAAATAAATTGTCCGTACCATCTGAGAGCTATCTCTGATGAAATTTTCAGCCTATACATTCTGAGGCCTTCTCCGTAATTTTATTGTGTAGTTTTTTAGTTGTTTTTTACTTTATTTATGATAGTTTCTTTATCGATAATATAATTTCACAATGTGGATTATGGTGGGCATTCTAAATTTTCTTGGTTACGAGTTCTTGATGACGTGGCTTCTCTTGGAAATTGGCTATGATGATTTGCATTAGATACCATCAAACTCTGAATGCAATTCAATGTGGATAATCTTCTACTTCTGAGCCTTTTAATTCCAATTCTTCTATCTTAAAATAGCCTTTTTTTTAGGTTCTAAATAATATTTTAATATAATATGATTTTAACTCATATTTCGGGTTGATCTTATTTTATTATTGGTTTATTTATTTTTAAAATCGTGTTAATAAGGCAATAATTAGAGTCTCTGTTGCGTTAACATGTAGCGTCTTCAGCGCTTTACGTTGCCGAAATTAATTTCCGGGCTGAGATTCTGGCATTTTTTGTATATATTATGATCGATGCATTCAGATGCTCGGACACTGTTTTTCATCACTCCTGGATTTATATCTTTCAAAATTCAGTAGATTTATTTTTAATTATCATCAGGAACTGTGATTTGAAAATAGAAAAAATGCTATATGACCCATAAAATATCCGATGAAAAATTCAATACCCAATAAATAAATATATCGAACTCAATCCAAATATATTCCTCAAAATACGTTGAAACATGTGTCCTACCTGGTATAGAGAACCTCTAAATACCTACTAAATCGAACTACAAAACTCAATTATTAAAATAACCTAATTGGTAAGAGAATCCGTCTTAATGCGAAAGCAACAAAAATGTCGTTAATACAAACCATCTTCAAACGGACCCTCCGTCTAATACACAGCCTCTCGGGATCGTTGCTATTAAGATGAGCATGGCGATCTATTTACTGCCTCTTTAGTATGAGGCTATCTAATTTGGCTTTCAGCTCCGCATTCTCATGTTTTAGTCTCACTAGCTGGGCCTTAAACTCTTCATTTTCCAGCCGCAATTTCTCCATTTCTGACTTGATCGCTCCTCCATCGTCCTGAGCCAAAGAGACAACACAGGTTAAAAAAACAGATAGGGCTAACGAGATATAACTGATAAACAACCTAAATACACAGATAATGGAATTGGAAATGAATGTGTACATCAGATTTTTCCAGTAATATGTGGGAAGAGCACGAAATTTATGCAAGTGCTGCATTTTATATAGCAATGCGTCGCAAAATCTTGAATTGAGCAATTCGCGCCAATTCAATGAAGGGCAAAACAATCACATACCATGTCTGAAAAATACCGGTTTTTCCTGTAACTTTAAGAAAGATAATACTAGAGCATTAGCAATATACACTTGTCCACATGACGTAATCTTAAACATTTAAAACAACTACGGGAAATAAAAAAGTTGCAAAATATTTTTTGCATAATACCTATAGGATGGTTATATTTAGATGCAGTAACTAAATCGGCAGTCCACAAAGATTATCATATAGCAATACACCATTCTGTCCATCCACATAAGCAGGTGCGTGCATGCATGTCTGCATGTTATTGTCATTATACACAATTTATGCTATGTGCGTACGTACTTTCCGAAAAGCAACTAGTGGAACTAAAAAGTTCAAATTAAGTTTGAGATGCTACCTATAGGATGCTTATGGGTATAAAAAAAGCATACTCATCCTTACAAGAAAAAATGCCATGTTGGATCCGCACTCAACACCATTAAGGATACGATGAATGGCAAAGAAGAAATTGTTGTCCCACCGGCACCGGACAGGGTGGGGTCTCCTTGGCTTGTTTGTCACCTTTTTTTTCCTTAAAATTTGAGTTATAGATGGAATTTTTTTTTTTTTTTTTTTTGGGGTCAAAAGACTGAAAACATTTTAGATTCTAATACTTGGATGACATGAATAAGTGAAAGTTAATCTCTTAGTAGTCAGTCCATTAGGAAATTAAACTTTTTCTAGCAAGGGAGCCTTTACAAGAGAATCTGTCTCTGAACCTCTTATTCCTCGGGTCTTTCATTTGTTTGGTTGCTTGTGTTTGTGGTTTCTCGTGTTACTTGTGGTCGTGGCCCCTGCATGTTCTTCACCTTGTGCTTGTGTTTTTACTTTTTATGTTCTTGCATTCTAGCGCTTGAGTGCGTGGGTTACATTCGGGTTGAGGGTCCTATGAAAGCAACCTCTTCCAGACATGGTTGTGTACATCTTATCTTCCCAAGATCCTACTTGGCAGGATTTCACTACGACGTTGTTGTTGTATAGGCATCATACATGGATCATTTATTTTCACAGTAGGTGAGTGTGAATATAGTGAGCCATACATACCGTTTCATATAGCAGTCCAAAAATAGATGATTGAGCATTAGATCCAACGTAAGGAGCACCGAGTAAAACATGTTTCATGAACTCCCTTGCTGATGAGTCATCAATGCCCATATGTTCGTAACTCCAAAATGCACCAAGAGCTCCCATAAACCCTTCATGGCATAGAAATGTCGTCTGTAGTTGGTCTTTAGACCTGAAAGCAAAATCAACTATAAGCAAGCTTCACATATATGAGAAACAATACTAGAGCTTGCAAAGTTTCTCCCAGACTTCTGCATGAATTGAACAACTTGCTACTTCATATGTTTAAATATGAAAATCTATTGGCAGAAAATAAAGTACGAGCAAATGCAGTAACCAAAAGATTTTGAACCATATAAGAACTAATAACCGAGAGAATGAACTGAAATTTGTTTCAGAAAAAAACATCAGATCATTACCAGTACTTAAGTGAGCGAGATATTTTGTCCATTATCTTTTCATGACCACAAACATAAGTTCCTCTGAAGAAAATCCTTTCCAGTTTCGAGAGTCTTGCCACAAAGTAAGATATCTGGTATGTCACCATGGAGTAATTTTGGGTCAGTTAATAGTCAATCAACTGATTAATATTATTACAAACAAGCATTTAGCTTACGTCACCTGAAAATTTATCTTTCTATATTAACCAAATAAAATCACGGAAAAAACTACTCACCCCCAATAAACCACACATTAAACCACATACAACTAATTTCCACCATACATTCGTCTCGTGATCTGCACACTTATCTCGTGATCCGTATACTTATCTCGTGATCCGTATAAATTATCAAAATTACAACTATACCAATTGTGATATGTAGTCCTGATGTTGCTACGTATGCTATGTGATTTATTGTGTGGTTTCTTGGGTGAGTATAGCAAAACCCTAAAATCAATCACTGATAACGATATATTAATACATTTGTACGACCCATTGTGATATGTGGTCCTGATGTTGCCACGTATGCTATGTGATTTATTGTGTGGTTTTTTGGGTGAGTATAGCAAAACCCTAAAATCAATCACTGATACTTCCAACGATATATTAATACATTTGTACCTGCAGGCTAACTTGCCACATAAAAACCAGGTGGTGCTTTGACAAGTTGCAGCTCTAATTATGATTAATAAAAAGCACTCTTAAGCTTACATGCATTATTTCATTGACAGATGTGGAAACATACTTGCCCAATGTTGTATGTGAATGCATTCAAGAGAGCTGCAGCAAGATCTTCAGGCTTGTAATCTGAAAGGTTGTTTGACGTCACTTTTCCAAAGCTTGAAGCGGTGGTCGTTGCTGGAAGATTATGCTATAACAACTTAAATAAGATAAGTCAACAGCGAATCAGCGTGATTTAGTTTTAAGTTGATGGGAAGAAGCATACAAAGTTGAAAAATGAGAAAGAATAAGCATGATTTAGTTTTCAGTTGTACTCCGAGAATGACTCGCATAAATTTCACAGTGAAATCATGATCCTCTCCATGATTAACCCCATTATAATTTGGTAGTTAGCCTGTTGACCAATAAACTTCTTTATTTTATGGAAGAATTTTCATTTTATTATAATACAAAATAGTACAAAAATATCTTGTTGTAAATCGTATGTTAGTGCTAAAACTTAAATTACTTAATTATGTAATACTAACTTGACAAATTTTAAAAATATATATCTACATTTTTTGGCAACACCTGCCGACACCAACCATAAGTTTGAATCTTGAGTGACCTTTTGGTAAAACTCAAAACTTAAGTTGATTAAGAGAAAAATACATAATCTTATGTAAACTATCATCTTTCAGCATTCAAGGATAGTAGTTTCTTAAGCTACCTCCTTCCCTCCATTTTCCCTCATTATCCTGCCCTAGCCTACCCCTCTTTTCGGCTACAGTGATCAGGTACTGTTAAACCCACATATAGTATGATTTGAAAACCTTGTTTAAGCTAGAACTATGGTTGACGCTGTTAACATGAACAATGAAACCTTGAGAATCTAAGTAGAACAATTTCCTTTTTTTTGAACTACATGCCCTATCACTTTGGAGTTTCAAATTTTGCCCAAAAAAGAAAGAAAAACTATGGTACTTGTAGATGTTGTATGTCATGTTACTCTGTGTGACAAGGTATAGATTAAATGGAGGCAATAAGAAAAGAGAGAATACACAATTATCTATCAACTTAAATAGTGAATTTGAGAGAGAGGGAGAGAGAACATTGCACGTTGTAGTTAAAATTTAAAATCAGCACCTCTGGATATCCATCTGGTCCGTATATATCCCCGACAGTCAAATCTACAGAGAGATTATCTCCCTTCTTGCTCAATTCGAGGAACTCATCATAGCTACAACAAAAGTAATCATCAGCACTTACAAAATTTAAATACCTAGTCAATAATCAAATTACCTTGTACACCCGGTCAAAAGCCTTGCAAGTCCAAGAATAGTACCACCACCTAAATGAGTGCCAATGATTCTTTCAAACCTTCCTTTACCAATCACCTGCAGTGTAGATGTATATGTAGATATTCTAAAAAGGTACACAAAGGGAACTCACAAAAGACAAGTACGATAAAGTAGCAATATTTCTAGTTTTCATCAAAAAAAAAAAAAGTAATATTTCTAGTTCTGATGACTAAAAAAAATAACCTCGATCATACTAACTCCTGAGCCAATATTAACAAGAAGATATGGGAATATGTTGAGCTGATCATCTTCATTTGTCAACCTTCCATCAAAAGTGGATTGATGGAACAACTCCTGCTCAAATGGAAACAAAATTAGCAATGTAAATGGGACATCAATATAAGGAGGCATCACAATACACTTAAGTAACAAAGGTAATAACATCATCATTAACCTAGCAATCCCGAGGAAGGCGCAAATAATGCTTCTCTGGCATCTAAGTGAAATTTATATGCTTATTTTTATAACTTGCAGGTGCTTTTTGGTACCAAAACAGGGCCATCTTTGCACGACTGAAAAGCTTAGAATACATGTTTGGAACCCTGATAAGTTGTGTTATTACCTTTTGCTATCTTTTCAATTTTATGTCATTATCCATCCATTTCCATAGGTAGATGAATTAAAATCATTCATTTAACTCGGTAACTACATAAGAGCAAGGAAGTAAAATTAATAAAAAAGTGGAGGTCTTGGGGTCGAATACCGCAACCACCACACTAAGGATATGGGAAAGTTAATTCCCCGTCCCATATGCTATAGGAGGGTAGCACAAACCTTCAGGCCTGCCCAGATCAAAAGACTAAAACTTCTTGGTGTGAAACATTGATCATTGTTATCCGTGAGTTTATCTGTTAAGACAGTCGTACAAACTACAAAGTGGGCTGATTACGGGCAATGTTTTCAATAACAATCTCAAAAAAAAAAAAAAAAAAGTCTGAGAAATTAAGCTTCAGTTATTAACATATTCAGTATTAAACTTGCTTAGAGTATGATTGGGTCAATTATGCTTCATTTAAGTGGTTTTAAGCTAGCAGATGCACTAAAACTTTAAGGATTCATATCATTGATATAATCATCATTTTATAAAAGCCAAGAACAACAAGAGAGATGGAGTCCATAACAGGTCACTCAAGAAGTGTGCCTTAAACAGGCCCAAATCATCATACACAACAGTGTTCTTGAGTTAACTACTCAGTTGTACTAATCATGTTCAACTGAAACGTTGTAGTCAGGGAAGCTTATAAAGCTTCATTCAAGATTACGAAGTAAAGCAGCACGCGTTTAAATATTATAGGCTTCCCACAGACTGTTCAAAAGGAGACTATTAACCTGAGCTAATTTCATTAGCTTGCATTACTTACATTTTCTTCCAAATTTTCTGTTTCTAAGTCGCTGTTGTCAAAGTTTGCATAACTTGTGAATGCACCTAATGCACCTAAAAACCCCTCGTGGCGGAGGAATACAGCTTGCATTTGACTTTTGGACCTGGAAAGTACAAAAATATAATCAAAAGGAAATAATTATAAGATGAATTTTATGAATAATGCATGTTTGTTTCAGAACTGGTCGACCAGTCAAGGGGAATTGATAAAGCTTCCCAGCTATAAATTATTGTCCAAGGTTCATTTTAGATAGTATCCATCTTCCAAAATGGTACAAAAATTTGTCTAAACCGATCAATGTCTTCTTAAACTAAAGATGTAAACAGTTTAAACAGAAAGAGCATGTTACCAATAATCAATAGCATAAGAGATGTTATCCATGGTACTAGGATGACCGCGTACGTAAGATCCTCCAAAGAACACTCTTTTAAGCCCTAATAATGTGGCTACAAGGTACGAGATCTGAAAGTAAAAATCAAAATAACAAGACAGATTTACATGTAAACGTGATATGTGTATATAAATACAAAAAAAAAAAAACAAACGAGAAAAAAAAAAGGAGACAGACATAAAAGTAACCTCTAGGAAGCACAAACACAGATACAACATGCCAATTCTAAAAGAACAACATAGACATGATATGGCTAGGACACGACAGTTTCTTTTAATTAAATGCCTACATTTGTACTAATACATAAAGATAAATCATACTAACAAACCTTTATAATCAAGGAAATGGTACATAGTCGATATCTCATTAATTATAAACAACAATATACATGATGTCAGTCATACTTTTGTTAATTCTCATTAGGCAAGGAGCTGCCATCGTTCTGTCACTCAACTTATGAACAAAAAAGAGTTGAAGTCGTTGTCTACCAAATCACAAATGACATTCACAAAAAATATTACTTCATATGCAAATTTTCTTTTAATTAAAGGAACTAATAGTAAAATATCATTTGCAAATACTGCAGGAATGAGATGTATTATTTGAATGCATAAGCTAACATAAAAATACAACTAAAACAAATCATCACTAAATTATCAAAAACTAATAAAAAAATCATTTTAATATATTCTTCACATTTTAAACGATCATGTAGTTAAGACATGCTATTGTCAATGTCATTAAACTAAATTTGTGAACATATCTATTAAATATTGTTTACTTTAATTTACTATATGATACAAAATTTCTTTACCAAGTGTTTGTAGATGTTTGACGTAAAATGTAAAGTAATCATGAAGTGTCCGAAGGAGACATGGCGATACACATGTAAGGTTATACATTGGTTTTCAAAATCCAAACTCTTGATACTGATTTACATATTCCTTAGGAATAATGCCAATCAGTCCTACTCTTGGACCATCATCCATCATCCCAAATAAATTCATGTTTTTTATTCTGACAATCTGTAAATCAAGTCAACATACATGTATAAGTATTTTTTTTTTAAAAATTGCATACAATTTTTTTTTTTGATGTACGATACAACTTATGTATTTAAAAATTGATTCAACAAATGCCTCTAAATAGATGTTTTAACGCTCCGAAGCCTTTACTAATTCATAAACTTTGGGATTCTCAAAACATCTAGTTAGAAACACTTTTTTGAATATAAGAATCGTAGAATACACGAAAACATTTTTTTTTTAATATAAGAGTCATAGAATACACGAAAACATTTTCTTTTCATATTCAATCTTTTTTAAAAAATACTTATATACATGTGTTTTGGAGTAATTCAATAAGTTTTTTTTTTTTTTTTTTAAAACAGAGCTTATTCATCCAATTTAGGCGAGTAATAAATTTTTTAAATTAATTTATTCTGAGCCGTCCATTTCTAACAACATTAGATAGTACTAAAGTACGTAAACAAATAATATATTTTTTAAATTTATTTATTCTGAACCATCCATTCTAATCGCATTAGATAGTACCCAAGTACGTAAGCAAATTGTTTAAATTTTTGTACATAAATTGTTTACACCTAGTTCACTCACTTTGTAGGTAGTGTTTGGCAATTTGATGATTTTACTAAATTCAATGCTAATTTAACAAAACTGGTTTTAAATTATAATTTTCTAAAACCAGTTCAACTTGTTATCAGATTTTGGATAAAAATTCATAAAACTAGTTTTATTAAATCCTATTTCTAAAACTTCGTTTGGATAAAAAGTTTTAAAACATAATTTAGTCAGAATAGTTTTTTGGAAAATTAGAAACAAGTCTCATTGACAACAAACTTTTTTCAGTTGCATGTATGTCATCATCTGCAAACTTCTGTATCTCGTGGTCATTGGTAACCCTCTCATTGACGCCAGTAATACATAACTGGTGATTGCAAAGATTGTAGAAAAAAAAAGAGCTCGGTTGAGAGCTAGACGAGCCCCGTAAAGACTGAAACGAGCTCAGTAGATAGCGAACAATGCATGCTATGGCGGGGTAGTCAATGGACTCTTCCAGCCTAGCAAGCACGAACAAGCTGAAATTTCGTTCTGTGTAGTGTTCGTGTTGTGTCCGACACAAACATGCCACAAAAGTATCCAAAAATAAAAAATAAATTTTAGACACGCATGTCGGACACGATAGATAGGAGTGTCCGACACGCATATCCGTACTTATGTTTTTTTCTTTTTAATGAAAAACTTTTTTTAAATTTTATTTTAGAGAAAAAAAAAATTACTATATAGTAATAGCAGTAAATAATGTAATACAGTTAGGTATTCAAATATTATATATATTTTTTTATTGATGTAATTAGACTATTGCTATTTAAATTTGTCTATCGATGTGAAATAGTATATTATGAATGCACTTTGTTATTGAAAATTGCCGTGCCCTACTTTATTGATCGTGTCTCCGTACCCATGTTCTTGTCTGGGTTTCCTAACTTCCAGCAGTTAGAAGTTTGTTTGACGATGACGAGATGAGATGGAAACGTAAAGGATAACATGTGAGTTTTAGCAATTCCAATTTTTCTAAAAACGTGGGTATAGTAGTTTTTACTAAAACTGAAATTTCCGGTTTTAGGAGAGATTAAATTTTAAAAAACTGATTTTTGTATATATCCAAACAAAGTTTTACTAAAATAAGCATTTTATAAAATTGGTTTTGCTAAAACTTAGTTACCAAACACCCCTTAACAAATCTAATCTTTCATTTGAAAGTCTAGTCATTGAAAATGACAAGACATAAAGCTAGCTTGTCTTCTTTAGAGAGTAGATTAGCATTACATATATATATTGCAAAGCTACAAAAATAAAGCAAGTGCTATTCCTCAGGAAAAAAAAGAACCTCACTTGTGCGATATTATATGTGAAGGCACTCAATAATGTTGCAGCAAGGTCATCGGCCTTGTAATCGGAGAGCCTGTTCTTGGAACTTGCAACCTTCCCAAAGCTAGAAGCAAGGGTTGATGCAGAAAGACCTTGCTGGCAGTAAAACACAAAACTTATTACACCAAATATACATGACAAGATCATTCTACAAGCAATAATCAATCCATCCATTAATAAGTAAATATTGCACAGAAAAGATTGATCTTTCTCTGATATTTATGTAATTTATGCATGCAAAGCATATGCCACACCGTCATAGCTGCAGAGATCAGACTGTGCTACATGCATATGTTTCCTCCAAGCATGAAGAAACACATGCTTGGGGGCAAGGCCCAAGTCAGAAACCGGAGTTGAGGTTTAGCTGAAGGTGAAATATGTCTTCCTAATTTAGATGGATGGGTCCCCGTAACAAGATTTAATCTACACAGTTACATTAACAGGATTTTTTATTTTTAAAGAAAATGTGAATATTTCACTTGAAAGCACCTATTATGTTGTGCTTACATCCAAAATCGTCAATTTTGGTCCAGCATTTGATTAGATCATTCCTTCAATGCTTGTACAGGAATTTGTTTTGACTAGTCAGATCAACATCACCTAATTCTGAAGGTACACGATTGCTGCACTTAGCAAGTTGACCGATATAATGACATGCTATTCTTAGTTCCACAAAATTAACGTGTCCATCAAGAAGCTAAAACATGAAATTTAATATTACAAATTTACAAAATGTATCAACAGCACTGGGAACGTTAAATTCTTGATCAGCCGTTAAGATAGTTTTTTACCTGTAGCTATTGACAAGAAGTAATACAGATCATTTGAGATTGAATACTAGGAATAATACCTGTTTAGAAACCAATTCTCCACAAATATCTTTAACAATCAAGTCCAAGACAAGATTATTGCCATTCTGACTTAATTCTAAAAATTCGTCATACCTAGAAAATATACAGAACTTAACTACAAGCTCATAAAAGATGGAAAACTTAATAAACACTTCGAAGATTCAAAAAGATCAGATTACCTTCTGCAGCCGGTTAATAGCTTTGCTATGCCAAATATTGTACCACCACCTATTTGTGTCCCTGTTACTCTTTTAAACTTCCGAATTCCAGAGACCTACACATCACTAGATGCATATAATATCTCCAGATAAACATCTTCAAAAATTTACCGAGCACGAAGGAATTGCTCATGCTATGACATACCTTTATCATGCTAACACCTGAGCCAATATTAACAAGAAGGTACGGAAACAAGTTGTTTTCATCAATTTGTATAGGTATTCTTTTCCCATCCATATAACTAAAGGCAGCATCAGAGATTTTCTGTCCGAATCACAGTTGAAATAGTTGATACTTTAGTTATCATAAATGCAAGGAATAAATAAGGAGCCAAGGGAAAAAGAGAAACACACAACATGGCCTGTCTGGTATGACAGATAAAGAACATCAAAAGATATAAGCCTAACCTACAAAGATAATCAACTACTACGAATATGATTAGAAATACTGACTAGTCATTAAAATCATCGTTGAGAGCGACTACCTATAAGAAACATAATAGTGCTCATGACTGGTGAGGAGTTTAACAAGAATGAAAAATGGCATAAAACTAGACCTGCGTGTGGCAACAGGTGAACTTACAAGTTTCCTGTCCTTGTTTGAGATGTGAATTTAAAGAAAAAAGTAACGATCGGATTGACAACCAACTCAAAACTGGGCTAAGTATTAGAAACTGGAGACAATGAACACAAGTAATGCCAAGGTTTAAGGTGCCATCTCGTGCCGAGTTTCGGTAAATCCCAAACTCAATATGTGCAAGCGTGCCAATCCGTACTTTTTTTATTTAAAATTATTTACAAATTTTTTTTTAAAAAAATATTTAGCCCTACATGGCCTTGCATTGCTTAACAGCTTGAGGAGTACCAACCATGCCCTATCATAATAAATTATTATTTTATTAAAAGGAAAAAAAAATTAAAAACTGAAATAAAACAAAAGAAAGAAAAACAGGCCACACGCAAGCAGCGCGTGGCCTGTTAAAGTACGCGCCTATAGGCGCGTGACAATATTACTTTCCTTTATTTTAATTTTCTATTTTATTTTACTGTTCATCGTCTTCTCCACAAAGACGATGAATAGTCATGCTAAAAAAAAGCCTAAAAGAGAAAGGAAGAAAAGAAGAAAGAGAGAGAGAGAGAGAGAGAAAAGAAGGGGGGGGGGGGGTAGGACATCTCGTGCCGCCTGAGGCGGCAGCTACCGTCTGTGCCGACCGACACGGACGAGACGGCCGCAGCAGCTGAAGCATATAAGGAGTTGCTATAATAAACGGCAAGTATTTTTGCACATATTTTTAAGTAATTTAATATAATACATAGAAGCAAAGGAATCAACAAAACCAAGCGAGGGACAATAACTGAATAGGTTCCTACCATACCTTCAATAGAAAGTTAGCTCCTGCTACAACACTATCTATTTCATCCAATTTATCAAGAGTAACACCCAGCTTTTCTTTAAAGATGTTCGCATATTTATATGCTCCGCCACCTGATGCCTATTGATGAATGAAAAAACAGTTAAGTACAGGCAAGGAACAAATATCACTTTTAGCACATTAAGAACAGATACCACGGAGCTGCTTCCTACAGAAGATATGCCATGACATATAAAGTTGATGGACGTTTCCAGCATCATCTAATATTTCCAGAGTCGGAAGACCAACGGTTATCTTTTTAATCTTCCTAACTTTATGTCTGTTCATGGGAGGCATAGGAAACTTGGTTATACACTAGTGATTAAGCAACCTAAAACTAGTTCTTATCTATGTAATGACATCTATATTTAAAATTCATTTCTCATGTTTCCATTAAATCAATGGCTTTTAATTAAAACCTTTTTTTCCCCTTATTGAGATAGATGCTAGATTACTCTAATGAACACAAAAATTACTTCATTTACCCTCTTGTTATGCAATCATGCAACACTTAAACAAAGCCTTTCCATATAAATTAATGACTATCAGGGTCTTCAATTTGTGAATGCAACAATACCATAAATGTATGATACCTTCATTACAGGAGTTTCGTTTGATAAAGCTATTCTACCTGCAAAATCAAAAAAATGCACCAAAACATGAAACAAGTTACACACCACATAGTAGACAAAGAAAACATAATAGACAACATAAGAAATAAATGAACAGCATTCTAACTTAAGCATGTTCAACATGCATCTGGAATTCACCTTGACTATGTATGACCAACATGTTCACTTATTTCTCGTTTGTTAAAATCAATTCACATGACTTACCTATTTTATTGACATGTTACATGAATAAAAGAATATGCATATGCACTTTCACATTCAGTACATGCTTACAGGAGTCAAGTGAGCTCAAATCTTTTGCAATAACCGCCATTACATGAAACCGAAAATTTAACGACTAGAAACAAGGACAAGGGAATGGAACACATATCCCCCTAAATGTCGTCAATTCCCCTACTAAGCATTTCTATGACTATCCACACCCACTACGCACACAGTGTGCATAAAGTAGAATAAGAAATGACTAACATTCTTACCATTCCCTTGAAAAAGCTGCTTGGATTGGATAAATTCAAGGCACTCATCAAGACACCTTGTCTCAAACTTTACAAAATTGATCTTTCCCCCTCTTTGCCCCTCTTCATTGCCATCTTTCTCAGCTGAGAAGTACGCCAGTTTGATCAATGTGCCTGTACAACATAGTGCACATGGATTATTAAATAGAAATCAGAAATTAAAAGATAAAAGTCTTTCAAAGGAAATATCAGCTTCCAATATTTGGACAGCTATCACATACAACCCTCTTGTTTTGAATATCTTGTTAGTTGTTTATTTTACATCAAATATCAAACACTATACACAACAATCGTCAACGTTATACAACTGCAGAGGTGCTTGGTTATTGGCCCTGCCATATTTGTTCACAGGGAGCAAAGTAAAATTGTGCCAAAAGATAATCATTCAATTTCAAACTTCCATATTTGTCTGATGCAAAAATTGAATAAGTGTCAAAAATTGATGAGAGTATTCTTCTAACTACAACTAATCATTAATGCTAAAATGCTATTATGCTCTTAAAGCTTTGTCAAATGTCTTTAACATTAATGATCACCGTCTTCAAAATTAAATATCATAATCAACATAAACATGAACATTTTTAAGTCCTACTTTTTCAGATATCGAGGTGAAACCAACCAATCTACGAGACCGAACCTCAGACACAAGCATTACACGTCACGTTTCATGAACCACACTTGCACCAATCTCTCTACCCATGGGTTTCATTTCGGCAACAATAGTAGTAAAACCTCAGGTGGCCTGATTCTGAAGGAGAGATAAAATCATCCTATATTATGTAGAACCTAGTAGTCTAACTAATGAAAATCCTCTCAACCCCTGTTAACCACAGTCAAAATGCATACAAGTGTTTCTTTCCGCAGCACGAATCAAAGCTAAGTCGACACTAACATAAACCAAAACAGAAATAAAAAGAACTACTTTATCAATAAATAAATAAATAAATAAAAATACAACTGGAGGGAGAACATGGACTGCTTACTGCTAAAAAGGGTTAATATCCCCGCTTACCCCTCTGTTTGGACCCTACAACACATAAGACTGCATTTTAATATCAATCACTTAGGAACCTGCTTTTGAATTTGTTACATATACTACCCAAATTACTATTTTCCGCCAACTTATGATGGAATTAGATGTTACAAATTTAAAAATGTAGATTCCAGTGGGATTGATTTTAGAATGCATGATTCTAGATGTTACCATGTCTAAAATGCATGGTTACTTGGTGATATTAATGGTGTTAAAAATGCTTTCAATCTAGTCGTTTTCAAAATTTGAATTAACTGCTCAGGTGAAAAAATGGCCCCCGCCTAGGTGGGGAATGAGAATTTCACCTCAACAACAAATGTTTAAACACAGGTGATCCCCATTTATTGGGGGATGAGCTCGGATTCTCAAAATCAGAAAATATGCTTTGTTAATATACAAATAAGGAAGTGCCGATCAGAATCTTAGCATGAAACAGCATTTGATGTCACTGCATTATGCGTTTGCAGCAGCTGTATTCAAAGAACAACATAACCCAAAAAGAGAAAAGGATAACTCGGAAACCTCCGATATCTAGAGCAACAAGAGGTTGATCGGAGAGCTGATTGGGAAGCGAGATAGGAGGGTTCCGCTCGTCGATAGCGCCGCAGATCTCCGCTCCGGTGACGTCCAGCACCGCCGGCCCCGCCGCGTTCCGTCCCATGATCATCGAATAAATTTGACTGGAAGCGAAGAATTTGATACCGATAAGTAGGATTGATTGATTAACTCGCAGCGGGAATGGATTGATCACGTAATCAATTAGAAGAATTTGAGATGGAGGATTTAGAATTGAGCGACTGAATTGGATCTATCAATTTACGGAAGGCGCTCTGCTTTGATTTCTCTTACGTTTAAGAAAATAAACAAAAAGAAATATTCAAAACCTACCAAACAATTTTCATAAAAAAAAAATAAAAAAGAAAACCCTACCTAACAAAACATTTATAACAAAGAAAAATATTTCTTGAAAAGTACTATTATTAGCATTTAATTATCATAATATTTGGAAGACTATTTTGGACCTATCCGAGGGTAGCTCTGTCACTCTGTGTTGTTAGCATGGAGTGAGAACTGATTTAAACAATTTAATAATATAAACATTCAAATATCTCCTCTTTATGAGGAAAAAAAGCATTTTCTTTTTCTTCCATTGATCACAAGCCCTCGTTCATAACGCGAATCCGAAACTATATTCTTGATATAAGTATATTTTATTATATTCTATAATTTTTATTTTTAAATTTTTAAAAAATATATTTAAAATGTTTTTTAAGAGCAAGTATCTTTGAATAGGTTGTCAAACTTGAGATAAGAGCTTATTGAAATAATAAAAGTATGGACAGTGATAGCCTATGAGTCCCTCTATTTTCAAACCTCCACCTCCTTTGTATGACAAAAAGCGAACCTTATGAGCCGCTTGCGGACCGATCCATACAAGAGTTCTCATAATGAACACCTTATTAGCAAAGCAAAAAGCTCCATCAACATTGGAAATTAAAATATTATTATACTCCTCCATCAAATTCGAA
Organism: Xerophyta viscosa; assembly: GCA_002076135.1. Classification (NCBI taxonomy): domain Eukaryota; kingdom Viridiplantae; phylum Streptophyta; class Magnoliopsida; order Pandanales; family Velloziaceae; genus Xerophyta; species Xerophyta viscosa. The sequence continues at coordinate 1,336,082 of MJHO01000042.1, forward strand.
AATATGTCATGAAAAATATTTATTATTTGTATATGAATTTTCAGGTAAGGTATAGTAAGCTACATAGAACTGGGAACTTAAAAGAGTATTTAGCCTTCTTCCCACCAAGAACGATGGAGATGAATGAAAGCCAGGGCCATGAATCGGCGAAGTTAAGAAGGGCAAAAACAGGATGTGTCCACCCTTTTCCCCAAGTATTTGATGCAACTGTATATCTAGTCTTTCCATATAAGACATTATTAATACCTATAAATTTGTGGGTCTATGATTTTCAATTAATCTAACAAGCAAAGAAAAAATTGTGCAACAAACTATACGTATTGGCATTGTTATTGCCCCAAAACCAGATAAACCAATCCCAAATCTCCAAATTTTCTGATATTAAAAAACAAATCCCAAACTTAACCAATCCCAAATAAACACAGATCGTAGCACAACAACAACTACCATAGATTATAAGTATAACATTGTACTGCAAATACTATCACAACCAGAGGGTCCAGTGCGATAATCCTGCTCAAGGAAGAACATGTGCTGAATAAACATCAATCCAAGCAAGAAGAAACAAAATATGGGAAACATATCCCACATAAGGATGAAGAGAGCCACTGTAACTGAGTCAGCTACGGGATTCTGTTCTAGGGAAAAGGGGGCAAGCGGAGAACAGCTTGCTCCATCTCCGTTGGGTCCGATCGCGTTATCTACAAAAGATGACAACAAAACCATCAAAAGACTTAATATGACAGTTTCTTTTTGTAATGTAACAAATCCAGACATGTATTTGACTTATGTAATCATAAAAACATATGTAATTATAATTCTAACAACATCCCAGTGATAAGTTCCGCCGCGGTAGGTTCTGAAAAGAGTAGGTGTATGTAGCCATTGCCCGAAAAAGATTGTTTCCGTAGAATCCTCGGCTGAGAAGACAAATTCAAGACACACGAGCAAGGAAGCGTACGAGTGCACAGAACAAGAAATCACACCGAGCATTTATAAAACAAGTACATACCGGGCACATGAAATATAATAAAAACACTAATAATAAGAGTAAATATAAAGGTAAAAATAAATAATAAAAAATCAAATATGATGCAAATAATAACAATAACAATAGAATACAAATAATAACAATAGCATTTATATACCACTATTGTTACCAGATCAATTATAAACACTAACGTCGTCTAGCATCATCGATCACCATTTAATTCTTAAAATCAATTTGAAATCATTAGCGAACCAACTTATATGAGAAAGAGAGAGAGAGAGTTGGGGGAGACGAACAGGATCGCGGAGGAGGGGTTTAGTGTCATCCTTGACCGGTCGAAACGGGGGCTTCATCTTCTGGGAAACCACGGCGGTCCTGGCGCTATCTCCTCCGCCAACATCACGGGTGGATTGTCGGAGTGCGGCGGCGCTCTCGCCGTGCGATGTTTTCATCCGTGCACGAATCGGCTCACAAGCAGGGCTTAGGTACAACAAAAATAGCGTTTTGATTCGCATGAACTGATTATATCTCACGAAATTTACATTTCACACATATATTTAGATTTATTGCTTCAAATTTTAAATTATAAATTTTAGCAAATCAAATAAATATTTTTATTTTATTTTAAAATATTAGAAATATGAAAATAATTATAAAATTAAATGTAAGGGTAATTATAAAATTATTATATAAATTTAATGCTCAAATAAAAACTAAAACAATTATTTTCGATTTCATTCCTAGTAGATGTTAGTTAATACAGCCGATACTGACAAAAAACCATATAATAATTGGCCAAACTTGATTATAGTACCATGTTAGTATCAGGCCGTGCTCAATACCATGACATCTCAGTCGTATTTCAGGAAAAATGTTAACTTGTGTTTTTCGACCAAACAAAAATTAACAATATCATATTTTGCTGTATATTTTCTTCAAAATAAGTAGAGATAAAAACCGTTAGAAGCTGATGTTGGATTGAACAGCAAGAATAAAGAAAACAATAAAAAAGAAGAAAGAAAATAGCGTCGATTCTTCAAAATGGCGCCACTAGATTCTTCTCTAGGATTAGGCCTGTAGGACGGGCCGAGGCCCTCCTCTTAGCCCAATTCACTTAGTAGGCCGGGTTGTGGACCCATTAACATGCCAGGGTACAGATCTTAATATCGGTTTGCACGATTTTGGAACAAGGCTTGGATAGCTTGAAGTTTTAGAACATGTCCAACGTATCACCCAATTTGTAACTCAACACAGAGATCACGTGCTGAACTATATATCTATTAACTACCATACTTAACTTTTTTTTTATGGCACTTATAATTAAAAAAAAAAAAAAAGTTGCAGAACAAGTTTATATTCTATCAGGAATCTCCTACAAACTAATTTGCAGTAAATTAGTATTACAATTTTGGTCTTAATCGTCGAGTTCGATTTCTATTTTATATATCGGCTGAAACATAGCGGTGCGGTAAGTCAATCCCAACGCTCGCTAGATAGAATTCGACAATATAATCTACTTTTTTATCAGTATCTAATTCTGCTAACCAGTTAGGCCAACGTCGGTTAATGCAATAATTTATTATTCATATTAGACATGTTCACGATCCGTTTGTACTACTACTGTTATTGTTGTTAATGTTATATTATTGTTATTATGTGTAATAAATGAAGATTCCAATTACATTCCCCTATGAGATGATGTATGTGGTCCTAAGAACAGACTGGGTACAAGTTTCCACCAGTGTGAGCCAGTGCTCACACAAACCCTGGCACTGCTGCATGTTGTGCTTTGTTAGTAGTACCTTGGGGGCAATGAAATGAGCCCACAGGAGTTGATGATGTCTGGTAACGTGCTTGGTTTCATCTTTACACTGTGCAACAAAGCATTACATCTCGATGTGCCCTGGATCGACCTCTACATTTTTGGCTGGTATTTAGGACAAGCTGTAAACAAAATTTTGGATTATTGTCTAAGTCAAAATTTTAAATAGCAACATGTATTTGATAGAACCGGTGGAATAAATAATATTTTTTACGACATTTTCTAAAACATTATGTAAAAAAGTTTTAATTTTTGTCTCATGAAGTGAATATTTTCTATTTGAATCATCTCAGTATCACATAAAGAATAAAACTAATCCTGGACTCATACCGAAAGGGTAGGTTTCTTTAGTTATTAGAATATAGATTAGTGCCCCATATAAATTTATGTATTAGGACCATCGTCCGTCGGTCGTACATATTCATTTTTAAGATCCTACAAAGCAAGGTTACTAGGACTTTGGCTGATCTTGGTGAAATCACAACTTTGACCTTAGATTTTTTTATTTTTTATTTTTTTTTAAAAAAAAAATTTAAGGTCAGCTTTCCAAAGTAAAGGGGAATGAATAAAGAAAGCGTCAACGGGACCAAACAACAGTAACTCTCTTTCCTACTAACACCATCTACATGAAGCTTTATGGTTGTAAGGTTCTTTTGAGAAATACCACCATTAAAGAACTCTGATAGCCGTAGTATAATCAAAATTATATACAGTATATAAAACATATATCTTGTAAATATGTGCACCGTATGTAGTTGTGATTGTAAACTTGATAGTCTTGATATCGAAAATGAGAGAGCCAAAGTAATGAGAAAATGATTTACGGTGCTTTTTTCTGGATGATAACAAGGCAAAGCCCTATTAATGTTTATGCACGACTGTGATTACGGATATATGTATACCGATCAGACTGGAATAGACCTAATCGCAGGACAAAACCTTTCTTCGATGAAGTCTGGTTCGAACCGGAGACCTAAATGAAGACACTTTTTCTTTTTATATATTATTATTATTTGTAAAAATAATATTAAATTTTTAAAAAGTTTTAAATATATTAACATTCTTTTTTGGTCTATAAGTTCCGTACTGGTCTGATCCGACTTTTAGCTAGTCCACTTTGGACCGACAAGATTCTGATTTGATTGGCATTTTGTAGTCCAGATCTTATTTAGATTTAGGTCCGGTCCGATCTGGTTCAGATCATATGAACACTCTAGTTGTGACTTTCAACTTTAATATTCGCACTATCTGTTGGATCTAACTCAGGTTCAGCTTTCGGCTGGTAGGTTTGACCTGAAAAGAAGATTGCACTGTTTAATTCGGTTCTTGAATTAAAATTTTCCAAGTTAATTTGAAACTTAATTAGGCATTATATTTATCCAAAATTCATATTAAAATAAAAAATCACAAGACCGTGATGCACATTATGGGCCCTACTAGAACACTGCAATAAAGGGCTGAAAGTTACTGTTGGGGAGAATCAATCAGCAAAAACAGATTTAGCAAACTGAGGTATTTTAGTTTGGGACCACTTCTTTTTCTCTCTATTTATCTGTTATTATTGCTACCATTTTTATTGTTATTACTATATTTATCATTATTACTATTTGTTTTTTGGAAAATGAAAAAGTATCTTTCAGATATGTCAAAGCAAGTGCATTGAGTTTAGATTGTGGGGACAAACATAAAAAAACGTTGAGTTTTTGCCTTAAAAAAAAAAAAATCATTTTTTGGTGTATTTGGTATAAAAACTATTTAAAGGAAGACAAACACCAACCAATTAGACTGCGATAAATTTTGTTGGATATACAACAAGAAGGTAAAATTAACTTATCGGTTGTTAAACCAAATATCTGAATTCAGTATCCTGAATATGGACCATACGAAAAAAATACCTAAATCATCGTGCTCTTTAGTAGCCATTACACTTTCTACAATAGAAGATGGATATAAGTTAAAAATCTTTCCGTGGATATAATACGAGATGGACAGTGGATTTATGATGGCTAAATAGTAATTTTTTTAGAAAAAGTTAATTTTCCAAATAAAGGCTCTATTTATGTTGGCTATCTTCCCAAGCTTTAATTGAAAGGTTGGGCACTAGCTATCTTCTTTGTTTCTTTAACTTTTTCAGGTTTCTAGAAAAGTATCCTCTATATTTCATTTTTAATTTTCTCTGATTGTTTCCTACAGTTTTTAGTTGAAAATGCGGAATATATCAAGTAGTGAGGTGGTGGTAATTTAGTTAATTTTTCTCTAACTACTTGAAGAAATTGCTTCCCTAAAATAGCCTATTAGAGAACATTTTTTCAGACATTTTTGTTTTCTTTTGATATGTAGCTGTCGAATTCGATTTCTAATTTATATTTCGACCGAAAATAAAATTGTACGTTATATCTCTCCAAATTCACACTTTTAGGGATTCGAAATTTCGACCTATCCATAGAAGAATCTACCATAATCGTCTTTCAACATACTAATTAGATAGTTTTTAGAAAAAAAAACAAAAACGAAAAGAGAGGGGAGGGAGTGAACTCTTTACGGTGAGTTGAAAATCAAAAGCATTGTTCATGTGTTTGATGGTGGCCTTTGAAATATGGCAGCTGGTATGGATTGCAACCCAACATTTGTGCAAATAGATATTCATAATCATAATTTCTAATAACTTCTATAGTATTTCTCAAATTCTAGAAAATAAATTCATAGTATTTCTTAAATTCTAAAAATAAATTTGCAACTATGCGATTAGGTTTGAAAAAGCTAAATCCTAGGTTTAAAAGGCACCATAACTGTAACTCCGGAAGTTAAATCCTAGGTTTGAAAAAGCTACGTCAGTAATGTTTTTCTTTTTTAAAGATTGATATATAAAATTTAGAAAATCGAAAAGCTGATACGTAACTTTCTCTAGATCCTAAATTCATCTAAACTGTGATGCTAAATTTGTACACATAATTTTGAATCCGTACAAGTGCAAATATGAGATAGGGATGACTACTCCCCCACCCGTAGGCATAATGGTATGGCGTGTGTCTCATGAAGCACACGTCGTATGTTCGAATTTCACTGATGGCCTTGAAATGAAGAATATACATTTAACGAGTTTTTAGCTATAATTATAATGCGGTGGCAGGACAGTGCGCCGGTACTCTATATCTGGCTGGGAGCGTACATCATGCCAGAATTTTATTTTCTGGCTGTGGTTTCGGTATAATACGGACTGATGAATCGTTGTTAGAAAATAGTGTCACTAGTAAGGTAGGTGCACTAAAAAAGTTTCGACTCGTTATCTAAAAAAAAAGAGATAGGGATGACTAGTGATACTAAGGAGTGCATCAATTGGAGAAATATCTAATATTCTGCGGCCAAGATAGCGGCTCAACGACCATGTGAATAGTGGGTCCAGGTCCAGGTCCAGGTCCAGGTCTGGTCTGAGTTTGTGTGGAGTTCAAAGGGCATGCAAAACTGGACAATTGGTCCCCTCTGCAAGCGCAAGAGTGGCCATGAATGCGAGCAGAGATTGAGGGTCTCTACATGAATAAAGGGCTGTCCGCTGCTGCTCTCTGTAATTTTTGTTGTTGTTTTAAATTTTTTTTAGTGGGATATGGGCATCTGCCGTTACGGCAACAACATGTACCGTCCGTCTTTAGGGAAAAAAAAAAAAAAAATAAAAAAAAATTGCAATTTGTTAGTGGATAATTAGAATTTGATTTCTCATATGACCTAATTATGATATCTGATTTTTGAAGCTTTCGAATATATAGTTTATTATTTCTGTAAAATTTCTATTGAGCGGAGAATTCTGTTTGGTAAGAGTTTCCTAATTATAAATTCGGTTTGGTTCTTAATTTAACTGTGCTTTTGAGTGGGCCTTTGGTTTGGTTTGGTTCCAGTTCAGACTCTGATGCCAAGTCTTGGTTTTGTGTTGGTTTGGACTCTAGTTCAGAGAGTTTGAATTTTTGTTAAGGTTTGATTGTGCTCAGAGTCATGCACATGTTTAGCCTTTGCTATCCGTCGATCCGGTATTGTTATAGCTTTGATCTAGGCTCCATTTTTTATTCTGATTTTGGTATGGCCTTTGGTTCAAGCTGATGTGGAAGCCGTACATTAGCTGCTAGCCTAACTTACCTTCCCCCCTACAGTGCAATTAGTGCGAATTTATGGTCGATGTCTTGCATGCTCTTACTCCTCACAGAACATCTCGAAGAAAAACTTTAGGCCCTCTCCTTATTTCTAGTTGACATTGAGCAGGTTCGGAGGGTTTTGGGAAACTCTGAGCTGGTGAAAAATTTAGTCTGGAAGCTGTTAACGAGCTCGTCCAAGCTATTAATGGACCATGTCCTCAGTCCTGTTGAATCAAATATGAGCTGGCCTTATTGTTATATGTGGAGATCTTTGGCAACTTGTAACTCAGGCCGAGAGGATCATCTAAGAGTAGTTGGATAATGGCAAGTTCGGATCCCTCCTATTAGTTTGTAAGAATTGAACAACAAGCAAGCACAAAACCACCATACTTTTACATGGAAAGCTATTGACATAATTGAGAGAAAAACCACAGACAATGTCGTTGCCAGTGTCCAAAATCTTTTGATAAGGAATTTGAAGAAAATACAACCCTATATCACAAATTTTCTCTACCGTCCTCATGCTCTATCATATGAACATTTTATATGGTTGCCAAAAGTCGATCGGCCCACACAAGAGGTGGAGGTTTATATTTATAGGCGTCGTTTGAAGGCAGGCTGCCGAAGCTGTGGGCATTGTGGAAGATGTGGACAAAGTGGAAATCATGTGACGTGGAGTCTGCGTGACCGCAAATGCACCATATGGCGTTCCATGTTTCTGCGTGAGTTGTGGAGATCATGGTTGACTTAGCCTGAAAGGTTACTCATTAATCTAGTGGTCTTGGTTCGGTCCACGAGGCGCCATCCGCTCTCATGCTTCGTCTGTTTGTACTCTGGTGGAGTTGGTTGCGGGTCCCCATAACGTAAAGACACGTCAGCTAGGATTGACAGACCTCAGACCTATTCATGTGGCCGCTAATCCGGATTGCAGGCAAATCTCGACGATCAAGCCTACAATACATAGCCTCGATCAATCTTGTTATCAGCCTTGAGGCCATTGTTTTGCCGAGCTCCATTTCATGCAGTTCGTGCCACGGTGCGCTTCCTTCCCTGATATATGGCAAATCTAACATGAGGCTATACCACATTTAAATTGGTATAGCATCCTACGAAGGCTGAAAGAGTAATTCTATCAGCTTCTGATCGATCATTTTCGAGAGACATGCCACCCAGCCACGTTAACTAATTAGGCCAATTAGCGTTGGTTCCTATTCTATTTTGTAAATGCTCTCTTGAATATGCTTAAATGCAATCCAAATCGTAAGCTAGCCAAGTTGTTTTGTTAGGTACCGATTACTTGAAGTAGAATATGACACCTCAATGGGCAGTGGTTTAAGATACCGGAAAAATGGTACTGTTTGATGAGGGGTACAAAAAGAGGGACAACTAAAACTACCCTACAAATAAAGGGCAACCGACCGCTCAGAGATGTGGGTGGCAGCAGCAGTAGCCAGGAATTGAGCCACAATAGGGTTTTATATGTGTAATTATCAGAGGACCCCACGGACTATTGTTAGAAATCAGGAGGTGGTGAAGGGATAGTGACTGCTCACTGAGGACTAGAATAGAGTGTAAGAATAATGAATGGATGGAGGTATGTGGGGGTGTAATTTGTCAGTTGTGATGGGAAAATAATTGAATGTAGTGGGACGTTTTGTGTAAGAGAAAAGAAATGATTTTGTCCCAAAAAAAAAACATTCCTACTTTGTAAAATTTAAATATATCGACATTTCAAATAAAAATAATAATTAGCTTCTCGGAGATTTTTTTTTTTTTTAACTCGTCCGGAACACTTCAACTCGAATGCTATGATACAAGTGCCGACAACAATATACTATCTCATCTAATCGTTCGGAATATTTTGGAGTTTACGATAACGACTTTTTTTAAAAAAAAAAATTGAAAAGATTTTTAAAGTTTTTTCCAAAAAAATAATATATAGTGGAGATCGAGGGAGAGTACATGAGCATTGCTATTCATAAAAACTATCAAATTTTTTTATATAATCAGAATTATATAATACGTAGTGAAATATATGTTCTATATATTCTGTTGATTCTACCACGATGGATTTCTAAAAATGGCAATTATGATTTTAGAAAAGTCGGTGGTTCAATTTTAAAAAAAAAATCGTTGGAAGGGTGGATGGTTGGCTGCAGAGTGCATACTATTAGTAAAATATAGAGTTGTTGCAATGAATTTATGTCTCCTTGCTATGTTTGAATACTCAAATCACTAGAGACGATTTCAGGTAATGGGGAAAAAAACAGGGTTTGTCGGAACACAGCAGTGTGTATCGACAAAGTCATACCGCTAAACTTTATAAATTAGTTCGGGCTGAGCGCGGTTAGCTTGACCATATGGTGACACCATAGAAAAACGTAATATTCAGATTCGAGTCTTTGTGGGATGAAAACTTCCGCAGTATTTTTTGAAATTTTTTTTTTTATATCACGTGGTATGAACTTCCATTTATAAAATATATGTATTCGGATTCTAGAATATGGTCGGAACTAGATGTGAGGTTTCTCACAAATTTAAGATTTTCACAAGAACGTGCGCTCGAATTACGGGAATGTACGCTTGAATTACCAAAAAAAAAAAAGAGCTCGGACCCGGTTATGTTTAGGGTTAACTCCGGAGGACCCAAATTAGAATATTAAATTGTAAATGTGACGTCCCAAAAAGAAGTCATGTAAAAGTAGAGATTAAAACGAAAATTTGGAGAAGAAATTTAAAATTTAATAGGGTCTTCAACAATAGCCTTTCAAATCAAAATATGACAAAATTTGTTTACTCAATTATGACAACTTGAAGTCTTGAACCAAGACTGTCTTAACAATACAAGCCGAGATGTAATAAAGTGATTCAGTTTTACTAAACAAAATAAAGTGATTCAGTTTTACTAAACAAAATTGATCATGCTTCATCTTGATCTATGTCATTAGAGATCGATGACAGTGGTGACTAGAGAAAGCGCGAGCGATTATAATGAACAAAAATTTCGATAATCAAGCCATTTGATTTGAGCGAGAAATTATGAGAGAGCTTTGTATTTCATACGTCTTTTTTCACTTAGTATATATTTCTCTCGTTGGTCGCATACGATAGATAATTTTATTTCAATCCGAGCCGAGATTTTTTGCGTGTAAAAGATCGTTTGTTTTGTGTGATTGCTCACGTTTTTCTAACCATCTCTACTTTCCAATTCTAGAACAAAAGTAGAGACCAAGCTCCATCAAAAATCAAACCAGATACAGTTGAAAAGTTTCGGTCGAAACTAAATCAAGTCTGTCGGTCAATCGAAGACAGACCACTCGTCCGAATCAATCTCACCGTAAATTTACTAAAAGTTACTTCTAATTATGATAAAATCGTAAATAAAATTTCACTGGACTGAAAATTAACATATAAAATTTAAATTAAACATATCAACATATATGCAAACTTTTGTACTTTCCTTAATCCACAAGTGGCCATGTCTTAGTCACCAAGCTACTTTACACCAGTTTTTGGGGTCATAACCTATGTGACAAGTTAGCAGATAAGACACAAGATTTTTCTTTTTTTTCTTTTATTTTTCTTCTTCCAAGTTCATACTCTCAAAAACCCTACTTTGGTTGTAAAAGATAGAGGTTCCAAAACACACACACCCATTAAAAAAAAAGAAGAAAAATCAAACGTGAGAGACCAAATGAATGAAAACCTAACAATAACAACTTCTACTGCTCATATATTAACTAAAATGGCAGATCTTTGGGAACAGAGAAAGGAAAAGGGAAAGGGAAGTGGTAGGACAGAAACCCTTCCTCTGAAAATGACAACTAGTACATCCTTTTCTATGTTAGTTATCTTATTTATTATTGTCATAAATATAGATATAAACATATCATACAGTAACAATATAAAAAACAATAATTAGGAAAAACATATTGAAAAAACAATAAGCCTCATTACACTTCTCTAGAAATTATGATAGTAGTACAGATATTCAAGACAGTATATGTTGTTGCATGATAACTCATACATATATAAAGTAATTAGTGAAGAAGAAAGAAATCGCCCTCCAACCTTGGGTAAAATAGTGTGGCCGGCTCCTAGGAAGGATCAATTGTCTATTCGAATCCTAGGGCCGTTTTGAAACGGAGAATAGGCTGTTCGGCATGTTTTCAACCAAATTAGCTAACCCGATGATTAGATAACTCATAATACTCTATGTCTGATTCGGAGTTGGACGCACGGTGTCATGTGAAATAATCTAGTTTATGTCACTAGAAAGTTTCAGCTTGTTATTTAAAAAAAAAAAAAAACAAAGAAGAAAGAAAGAAAATAAGACAACTTAGAGCCATAAAGATTTAAGCTACTGCAAAAGGTTTTAAGGGTCTCAACGAAAACTTGGACAGGTTAATAAATTACTGCAAGATTCTCTTGCTTCCTTCAATCTCAATCATCCAACCATCGTTGTAGTAATTCCTACATAATGGATGGAGTATAGTAATTTTAATTGGTACGTAACTCCTTCGCTTTGGAGGGTTACGGTCCATAATCTTAAGATAATAAGTCACTTTTATCTCAAACAAGAAAACTATCCCTTTGGGGGAGAACCGTGGGTTGAAACAAAGTGGGAGTGCCCGCGGACGAGCATGAGCATCCCACCTCAAGACCACCTGCAGTGTTTTTTTTTTTTTTTTTTTTGTTAAGAAATTTTGTACAGTAAAAATCAACCACTGTAAGGGAGTAATAAAGGCATTTGGTGCTGCCCATTTTTTTCACCATTTAAATCCATCTTGAGCTTCATAGGGCACCTAACTATAATCATGTCAATATCTATCAACAAACCATCATTTTCAATCAAATTTCAGGAATCTTTATGAGATGTTTGCAAATCTTAGCTTGTGGGTCTCATTTTTGGCAAGTCTAACCTTTCAAAAAAATAAATAAATAAATAAATAAAAAAGAAAAGAAAAATCAGAATGATCAAGTGGGTATGTGTTGGCATCCGCCAAAGTGTATGAAATTCACACTTTCACATTACTACTAGATGTTGAAAAAGCAACTTAGCGTACTATGTCATATGTTTGTGGTTTGCATCAGTTTTACGACACACATGCTGCTAGTTGATCTCTCCTGAGCTTTCAGGTATATATATATATATATATATATATATATATATATATATATATATATATATATATATATATAAAAGTTTTAGCCTCTCATTTGATGTAGGGTCGACACTTGATTTGCCACTGGTGCGGTTATCCCTCACCATGGCACAGTTGTTAGGGTTATCTCTCACTACGGTACTGGTGTGGGTTTGAATTCTACGGACGGCATGATAAAAATATTCATGCTAGTAGCGGGCATGGATGCATATGCCATCTCTTCTAGGGCCTAAAAGACAATCTCGCGAGTTAGCCGGGGTGCAGTAGTGGTCTTGTGCCATGGGTATAAATCAGTGTAGTTGTTACGAACCCAAGTGTGACCGTTTACATATATCCAATGTGAGACTACACTTACGACATATAAACTGCGATTTATTTAAACTAATCTAATTATTTTCCCATACTATCATAATGAGGGAAGTTTCGCCTTGCTCTCTCAAAAAAAATGGACATAGTGCTTTGAATATCAGTAAACAAACAAGCATAATATCGATGACATATATTTAAAAGGTGATTTACAATATAATTTAAGATTATGGATATAATTTCTTTAGCAAGCAGTAATAACCTTTGGCTTTTCCACTGATAACTTTTGTTTCTTACATAAATAGTTACTGAAAAGTTTGAGGTGGATACACCAAATGAAACCACAAAAGGAAATGTTCATACAATGAAAAGTAAAAACGTTTCAAAAATAATTAAAGAGAGAGAAATTCTAGTAAAGTTAAAATGCAGTCTTTCGCAAAAGAAACAAATGGAAGGGTTAAAAACCAAAAAGTTGACATATATTTCATCGAAACACTAACTTCTCATCTAGCTACTTTTCTTTATATATATATATATATATTTATTTATTTATTTATTTTATATATATATATATATATATAACCTAAGTTGGGATCTAATTAATCCACAGGACCACAAACACTTCACAGTCTGCAGAGGCTCATTGACAGATACAAAAGAAGCCTGCAGTCATAATGAAACTCAGCTAGCAACCATACGTACATCTCTTTTCTAGAGTGAGAAAGTGACGTTGACACTCCAAACTGTTAGAGAGAGAGAGAGATATAAAGACATACATGAAATCTGATTCCCTATTTTACAGTTGGAGAGAGTGTATATGCTTTGTAACTTTGTTAGATGCACGACAGTGATTAGAGATCCAGATGGGGGCTTCATGCAACTCTTACATAGTAGGTGAGACTGATTAAAGGGTTTTGCATCATGATCACCATATCTATAAATTTTACTAATTTTATAAATAAAAAGAGATTTCATATCCTTTTCATAGTAACCAGATTTCACATTGCAAGTTCAAACACGAGACCTCTCGTTCGGAGGTCACATATGCCATGTGTTAGTACTAGAGCTGTAAGTGGTTTGCGTTCTACTTGAAAAGTTGTCCACATCGTATTGCGCATAAATGTCGGTAAGATTTTCTTTAGAATTTGCTGAGAGTTAGATTAGAGATAGAGAGAGAGAGAGAGGCAGTGATGATCAGAGAACCTATCCTTGCTCCTGAGTGATAGCAACAGATGCATCAAAGCTAAGAGATAGAAACAAATGAAGAGAGAGAGAGAGAGAGAGAGAGAGAGAGAGAGAGAGAGAGAGAGAGAGATGGTACTTGGGTTGTTTTCTTTGAGAAAGAAAGGAGAGAAAAAGCTCCCCATCAGCTCCAGTTAAACAGTGTATACCAGCTCTCACTGTCCTGCATAGACCCCACATATACCCCACCCAATAAAAGCTCACAAAATACATTTACAAATACTCAAAAAAAAATTTAAAAAAAAAAAAACCAGATAAACCCATTTCTACATTCTTGCTCAAATAAACTCATCATCTGGCAATATTGCTTGCTCGCCACTAAATCGCATGGCAACGATACTAACGACCATACCGCAAAATTATCCCGCTTTACTAGTCCGAAACACTAGATTTTGTTGCTGGAACATTATCACCCAACACAATTTTACAGTGCGCTAATATTTAATATATTGTATAACTAAATATCGACATTCAGAAGGTCTTCTTTTTTTTAGGGTGCTTATTTGTTCAGGAGATGTTTTTGAGTAACCGGCATTATTGTTATTTCATTACCCAATATAATTAGAGAGAAGACTATCCTAGTCAAATACTCAGACAAAGCCGCTCGTCGTTGTATGTAAGAGGCATATAGTTCATAAGATGTTATTAGAGGCTTATATTGTCAAAAGTTGGGAGACAAAGGGTTAATTTATCATTTCCTAAAAAACGAATAAGAATTACTTTTCATAGTAGCAAACTGTGCGATGCCTCATTTGCACCAAACTCATTGAAGCTCATATTTTAAAGATATTTTTGGAAAAAAAAATTTCAACTACAAACTGTTTAAAAAATAAAATTTATAACTTTATAGTTTAAATTATTTCGTAAAATAGTTAAAATATAACTTAATTAATTATCAAAAGTATTAGTACATATAAATATACTTTATTTGTGTATAATATTTTTGTCTATTCATTAAAATTATTTAATTTATTTTGAAAATATTTTGAACTATAAATCTATTTATAAGTTTCTAAAAAACTTTTTAGTTAAAAATTTTCAAAAAAAAAATCTCAATTTCAGTAGATTTGGTGTAAATAACCAAACTTATGCCTGGAGCATATATTGTAAAAACTTATGCCTGGAGCATATATTGTAAAACCTAGTAGTAGTACTTGCATAACCTTGAGCATTGACATATATAGCAGCTTTCATGTGCTGTGAACGAGAGAGAATAGAAAGAGGGGAAAAAAATAGAGAGAAAAAAAATCTATCTCCTTGGCTTTATTTTATATTAGTTTATCTTCATTTTGTAGTAGAGGTACAGTACTAGTAGAAGATGAGCGAGCGAGAATCCCGTGAGTTCATGAGCGTCGACTCCTTCTCTCAGCTCCCTTTCGTACGTCCGGCGGCGGCGCCGCCAGGTAAGCAGATATCTTCTCCTCAGCTGCCGCCCGCCACCGCCTCCGCTGTCCGTCTCTTTGGCATCGTGTTACCCCATGATGCTGAGACCACAGACGAATCCTTGGGCTCAAAGGTCGTCGACGACTCTGGCGAAGATAACGACAACAAGAACAACACCGGCGCCGAAACAGGACGCAGCGTAGGAGAAAGCGGCCGGAAATTCGAGTGTCATTACTGCTGCCGTAATTTTCCCACGTCACAAGCCCTCGGCGGCCACCAGAATGCTCACAAGAGAGAGCGTCAGCACGCAAAAAGAGTGCAGTTTCAATCCATGATGCCGCCGCCGCCGTCCTACCACTACTTCTCTGGTGGCAGCGGCGGCGGAGAAAACATCCACTGCTACCACCGCCGCCTGGAAATGGTGCCGTCCCCTGCCCGATTCACCATGTTCGATCCGCCGCCGCTACCTCACCACTACCCTTCATGGAACACAACAAATGCTAGTACAAGATTCTATGGCGGGCCGGGATCTGTATCGCAACCGATACCTGGCAGCCCGTTGACCGGCCCCTGGAAGGTTCCGGTGAGTTATATTCATGGAAATTCTACTACTACCACTGCTACAACTAATACTTCTGCTGTAATCTACGGCAATTCTCCGGTGATGCCTAATTTACTAGGCGCGGGTCCTCTATCGTTGTCTTCAACGTCTACTTCACCGCGACATCTGTACGAATCACCGGTGAACGATGGAGTGAGTTTGGATCTACATCTTTGAAATTACACTCGTAACAAAGCTTTGGAGGGACTTGTTCATTTTGCTTTTATTTGTGGATTTCTTATTATCCGAAAATTAATTCGAAAAAAAATCAGATGGTGCTAGATCTTGGAATAAGTAATATCTTGGGATAACAGATCTTAATTTCTGCACCTTCATATACATAGAACTAAGGTCATTGTTACTTCTGTTTTTGTTTTCTTTTCCGTGATCGTGTTCTTCATATGATCTCGTTAGCTAAGATTATCTGTTATTCTATCAAATCTCAATAAGTCGATATTCTTATTAGTAGGAAACTTATAAGAATTTACAATTTTTGAAATTTTTTGTATAATCTTGATAACCTAGATATTACAACTTTTCATAACACATGATTAATTATTTTAGAGTGTACGAGTCTTTGTGTATAATCTACCAGTTGTACATAATCTTCGGAAGTATGTATACATCATATTCTCTTCACTGACATGATACTGGAAGGTTTTTTTTTTTTTTTTTTTTTTTTGGAAGCCTGTTTACTTCAACTTTAACCATTTCAGTACTACTAGATACATATTCTCGTCAAATCAAAAAATCCCAAAAAGAATACTATAATTCGTGCATATATTTCTGACAAGCAACAAGCAGAAACATCTTAATTTAGACATCATATATACGGCATTATAACCGCATGCATGCTTAATCTAAGTAACACATATCATGAATCAGTTTATATATTTTTCAAGCTCATTGGAAGTATAATCATGTTTGATTCTTTTTTCCTATACTTCAGATGCAGGTATACATGAAATACAAGCATATAGAGTTAACTGTTAAAAGTAGATTATTTTACTGAACATGCATGCAATAAACTAGGACATGGTGATTATTCTTTTTCTTTTCAATATTAATGTAATAGGGCAAGTTCAAGGCAATTTTATAATGCACTGAATTGTATATTACATGTATTAGTAAGTTTTATAAATTTAGGTAAATATAATTTCTTTTTCTTTTCTTTTTCACATAATGTATGTGTCATTAAAGTACATGTTAGTGGGTAACATAAAAAGATATATGGTTCTGAAAATGGTTGTGGTCCAAGAGGAAGTAGCAATGAAGGGTCTGTCTCATTTGCTTTTGTTGGCTTGTTTAGTGTAGTTTTTAAAATCACAAGCGCTCTTTGATGATCAGGCAGCTGCTACCAGTTGCAGCAGATAAATGCATGGTACCACATCTCTGCCATGGTTGGTCAGAGTTGGAATATTTTTAAAGTCCTTTTTTTTGTTACTCTGATCATCAACAACATAGATCGAAAATCTAACGGTTCTTCTTTTCTGATATCATCTGAACTGATGACGTAGAATGTATATATATCATAGTAGTAACTTTATTTTTTCTTGGCTTTCACAAAAAACTTTGCTTTTTAGAATCAAGATTGTGATCTTCACTTGCAACCTAGCTAGATTTCATGCTCTCTCTCTCTCTCTCTCTCTCTCTCTCTCTCTCTCTCTCTCTCTCTCTCTCTCTCTCTCTCGTTTGGATAGAGTAGAAGTTGTTGCATATAAATGGTAAAGTACACTGGATATAATTTAATTTATAGCAGGTTATAGATGTAACACGCATATGTTAGTAATTAGTGTTAGAAATTCTGCATTTTTATCAGCTTGAAGTGAAAGACTGACACATTCTCATAGACATGCGCTAGCAGAAGACGTTTTACATTTCATGGTATACATGCTTCAACAATCGTTGGGCTTCTTGTTATAATACTTAAATTAGGGAAAATGGTGCCATTGTTTTTTTTTTAATTATTTTTTTATTATGATATATGAAAAATAATCAGCATTTAATATAGAGACATGCTGTGATTCAGACATCAAAGTCCTGATTACTGCGACCTTAATGAAGATCGTTCCATATATAGTCAGAACGTCTACATATCTAGCCAATCAAGCATTCATGGCATTGATGTGTATTACCACTACATAATAGGGCTGTCAAAAGACAAGCTCCTCAAATTGTACTCTTCAATAGTAGAATAATCTCTCTTTCTCTCTTCAGTGGACGTAGGCTTTGGATGAACCACATAAATATTATACTTTTGTATTTGCATTCACTTTCTTGCTACGACTCTCCACTCGTTGACTTCATCATATTATACCCGTCTAAAGGAATACAAAAACGCGCTACGATGAAAGTTTAATAGGTAGTTGTTATATTATTTTTAGGTTATTTGTGCGATAAGCTCTATATATTGCACTGGAGTATGTTCTGGTGATCGAGCATACTAGAGAGCATCTCAATGAATGGTAATCAATGTGAGTTTGTCTAGCTAGCCTGTGGTAGCTTATTATATTGTTCTATGACATAATCCATAAGCATTTACAGCTCGTTTAAACTTTATGGCAAATTATATCTAGGGACCAATCATTGCCATGTCACATGTCCGCATGGCAAGGACTAACCACTCACAATTTGATCTATGGCGCTGATATGGCAGAGTTTGGTCCCTACTCTCTCCCTCTTACTCAAATTTACTCTCTCTCCCATGCAATCTCACTCAGCGAAGTCGTCGACCTCACATCGCCCGCCAACCTCACGTCACTGATTGGGGCAATGGCAATGGTGACAAGTCGCTATCAAGCTCGTCGGTGGTAAGTAGGCGGCGTGAGGTCGGCAGGCAGCATGAGATCGGCTGCATTACCCATGCAATCCTCTCTCGTGATACCCGCCGACCTCCACAAGTGAGATTGTTACGGAGAAAGTAAGAGTGAGTGAGAGGAAGAGAGTAGATATCAAACTCTGCCATATCATCGCCACATGTCAAATTTTGAGTGGTTTGTCTTTGCCATGTAGACATGGAAGGGTTAGTCCCTACATATAGTTTGCCAAACTTCATACAAGAGTGATTTTTTGATAGTATATCAAATCTCAATCTCTTTAATGCAAAATGCTAGATGACACACAATTTTATTACCCATAGCTTCATAACTCAATCTTTATGTGCTCTACTTCTTCTGACCATTTAAGAGTTTTTATAATATCCTACTTTGAAAATCAAATTTTTTCATCATGTTCTAATATGTGTTCTGAAAAATACTATAGGATTATTTTGATAATAAAGAAGTAATGACTAATGTAGTATTGTCCACATCAACTCGTAATTTATTAGTTTTTATTTTTAAATGTTTGGCAAATAATCACTTCTCTTGTCATTGCTTTGAAAAGTAAAAAATGATCTTTCCAAAATATTGAGAAATGAGAAATATTACTTTCCAAAGTATGTCATCATTAAATTTAAGGGCTGATGTAGATGATGCTACATCATTTCTGAATACTTAATGATCAAAATGATTATGAAGAAAAATATTTCTCATGTGTTTTCATGCTCAAATATTACATGACGTTTATATTACTTCTAATAATCAGGACATTTAAAAAATATTTGAGAATAAGTTTGTCGTAAGTTTTCAAATTCAATGTCACCTTCATGGTTTCCTTTTCGGAATAACTTCATATCTACCTCATATGATTTTATACTATTTTTTCAAATATTTTTTTTTTTATAATTACTAATGCTAAAACATATCTGAATAACTAATTTTGGAATAGTTTTGAATACGACAAAAAAATAGCTTTTGATATGTTCTATCGTCGTTGTATTACAAATGTTTTAAGAAATGTCTCTAAATTATTATTTTAAGGCTCTAAAATCTTTACTGTTAATAAAAATTTTAGAGTCTCAAAATATTTTTAAAAAATATGTTGAATACAAAAAAAAAAAAAAAAGCTATAGAGAACACCAAAAAAGTATATATTTTTTTAGTATGCAAATTTTTAATTCACACACACACATGTACTATAGATATATCTTCTAATCTAACTTCCCACCTATTAATTACAATAATGCTGTTTCTGGAAAAAAAAAAAAATAATGCAACCCAATTTTTTAGGGTTTTGACATTTCCGCCCCCTTCAAATCTTTCGACGAATTTTTGCCCTCATTTCTAAATCAGCCATTAAAATTGTACGATTTCTGGACTGATTTGGGACTTTAGCAGGGCGATTTGTCGAAGATTTAGAACTGATGGGACTTGACATGTCATTAACCCGAATATTTTTTACCCATAAAGTTTGTACTATTTCTATGACACTGCTACTGCTACTCACTCTAAACAAAAAATAACGTTTGAAAAGAAACGAAACCTTGAAGTATGTTTTCATCTAATCAAAGTTTTTGGGATTATTCGTGTTTAAATCCTTGTTAATTGCTATTAACCATAATAATAATTAAGAGTTTTTACTCGATTCTGATGAACTGAATTAGGCCTAGAAGGCCTTACCCACTATTAGCCCAAGCCCAAACAGGTACGACGAAGAACAGAATCATGCCCAGTGGTACAATTTGCTTTATTCTCCCTAAAAATAATACCTTTTTCTTTGCCAAAAAGGGTCGTCGGCAAGTGATCCGGTGGTTTTGAGTGCATGAGCGTCGGTTCTGGCCGAAAAAGTACTCGCTTTGGCAAATTATGAGGTTCGATAGGTGTTTGATAGATATGGGATGACGCTAAATATTTTTGTTCTTAAAAATGGATTAAAAGGTCATAATTTATTGAATTAAGTCGTAGCACGGTAATATTTTTTTTTTTTTGTTTGTGGATAAATAAACTTTTATTAGCACATAACTTTGAGAGTACATTGATTAGTCATCGGGTACGAAAGCCGGGGCCCAACTACTGCATACATTCTGACAAAACATAGCTAAATATATCGTAACCAAATAATAAACGTCCAACGGTAATATTACTTTTATTTCTATATAAAAGTAAAAGAATCAAATGGTACTTAGAGTAGAAATTATCTTTTGCATTCTATCATAGAAGCAGGACTAGAGTTGTTGTAAGTCTCCTAGCCACAGTTATTACTCACCCCAAGTAAGCAAGTTTTTAGAAAAAATAGCAGCCAATTTATTCAGTAAATTATATTATTGAAATAATTTTAAATTTAATTTTAAAAGTAAAAGTACTAAAATAATACTATAGATAAATGTGGTGTAATTCGATT
Source organism: Xerophyta viscosa (assembly GCA_002076135.1). Lineage (NCBI taxonomy): Eukaryota > Viridiplantae > Streptophyta > Magnoliopsida > Pandanales > Velloziaceae > Xerophyta > Xerophyta viscosa. Next base: position 1,356,933 of record MJHO01000042.1, read on the forward strand.
GATTGGAGCTGACCTCAATGGACCATGTCGTTATGGGTGTTCATCACTTGATCGGATCGTAGCAGTTAGACTGAAAGTCAACTTAATATATTTAAAAAAACAAGTAATAAGTATATTCTAATGAAATTAAACTTGCATGTATAAATAATAAAAAAAAAATATTATTATTTACCAAAAAATGTAATATTAAATAACAAGAAATAACTTTTAAAAGAAAAAAAAATGACTTCTATCAGGACTCCGACTTAATCGGTCAGACTAGACCGGACTGAACTAGGTCTAGATCGAGACAGGACTAAACTAAGTCTGGTTTGTTTTTTGATCCGGATCGGTGTATGAATACCCTTACATGCTAAAATAAGTCCAGTTTATTTTTCGGTCCGATCGGTGTTTTTCAGTCCGGTTTATTTTTCGGTACGGATCGGTATATGAACACCCTTATATGCTGCAATAGATCACGTCTCGCCCAATTAAACCTTTTGTACACAATTTTAATCCATTGATTAAGTTATGTTTTGACCAACAAAAGTTTCGATCAAGAGGAGCACATACTCCGCTGAGGTTGAGCAGCATATTTGGCAAGTTGAGCTTGAGTATCGGGATACTCGGATAGAAAATTAAGATGCGTTTTGTTTGAAGTCTTTTCATCACTCCAACAAATTATACACGAGAATAGAACAAAAAGCACCATATGAGTCATGACTTCAAGGATGCAATGAACAATATATGCATCTATGAAAAAATTGGTTAAATCTTGTACACAATGTGAGGAGATTTAGAAATTACCAGAAAGCAAACATATAAATATAGAAAATACATGTTGCTTTTGTACTGATACTGAAGAAGCAGACCATCTGTCAAGGCTTGAAGGTCCTACCATGTGAACCTAAAAGATATTCGGGAAAGTTCCGATGAAATTTGGTATATTAGTGCTAATATAATTGCACCGATGGATTTATCTATTACAATAGTTATACAAAAAAAAATCTTTTACGCATAATTTTTTTACGATAATTTTTTTAAAAAAACAAGATATTCGGGAGAGCTTAGGAATTACAATCATGGACAACACTTTCAGCAACTATCTATCATATTTTGACGGCCAATAATTTCAATCAATTTCAGAATCTGATCACCAGTGTAAGATATATCAGATATAGTTAGATGGTGTAATAAATCATAAAACCATTTGTTGTGTTGCAAAGTCAAATAATTAGTAATTATACTTAAGTAACTAATCCAATCTGATTGATAAATTTGGAGACTATTGAACTAAATTGGTTCCGGACATGAATGTTCCATGTTTGGATTGGTAAAATTATTATTATGGATGAGTAATAAAAAAATTTTACTTACCATAAAAAAGAAAAAAAAAATATCAAAAGCAATCGGAAAAAGATAGATTGTATTAAATCAAACTGACATTTGGAAAGGAAGTAGTTAATATGACAAGTTTGCTGGCATGCCAATTTATTGGATTAGGTGCAATACTCATAAAATGCAAACATAATCAACCAAATTCTGTCAAATATTATTAATTGGTTACCCATTCAGAGCCAACTTTTTTGAGAAGTCGAATTTTGATAATTTCAGATTATAATCTTTAGCGTCATCTGTTACGTAGTTATGGGATTGCGTCATGTGTTACGCAGTTATTGGATTGGTTAAATTCACTATGACGGCTGTTTGCAACAAACACACAACAGGTGAAGTAGCCTATTGAGAATATTCTTATTCTCCACGTCCATAGACTTCTTTTTTTCCTTTTTTTTTTTTTTTTTCTATAGCCTAGGTTTTTGGTCTACGTAAGTACCATTTATCAAATATTAGCTTGGCCTCATAATATTTCCTAAAATTGAAAAACAGTTACGTTTTATTTTAGAATGATGCAAGTAATAAAGTACTTGTATGTCATCCTTAAATGTCTTTCCATTAGCTTATGACAAAAATTAGTACGAGCAAAATAGATACGTATAAATTTCTTTTTTTTGTGAAAAGGTTTGTATACGAAAAAAATTGACTTTCACACGAAGAATATTTTGATATTCTTTTAATCTTTTATTCTTTTATTCTTTTTTAATAACAAAACAAAATTTTTCTATAGAAACAACAGATTATTTTGCTGTATACAATTTTCTAAGCACAAGTCTTCAATTATGTTCATGAACTAAAATTTCATAATATATTGTTCTATAACATACTAGTAATACAATTGCATAACCGATATAACTTCTAGAATACTTTTTTCTAAAAATTTAAAATAATTTAATTCCATATTATAGCAAGCCAAATTAAAACTTTTCAGTGACAACTACCACCTCCACCTCATGGAGTCATGGGTTGAGCTCCTATCTGGGAGAATAATCCTCTAATTTGTTAATAATCCATGGTAATCCACCATTCTTATCCGGTCTATTTTTTGAGGAAGCTTCGAACATAGGGCATAAGAGAGCCGCATGTGAGTTTCACTAGACGTAGAATCCCGCACGGTGAAGCAAGCGGCGGCTACATATTCAAAATTGTAAGGAAGTTGCACGGCGGCTGGTCAAATTCACCATGAGCTTGGTCCGACGCGACTCACACCGGACCCACCCCCACGTCACCTGCCGTCCCTACCAGTCTGCGACGTGCTACACAAGAAACCTTAATCGTCTTATCACTGATTTACCCATACGTCCCTTCTTTGATTCTTTATATATATTTATATACTATTTGTAATAAGATATTTATTTTGATAACCTGATTTTAATAAAAATCGAGACTACTAAAATTAAACAAATGCTTTAAAATTTAAAAAAAAAAAGAAAAGAAAAAAGGATTTTATTAAGTTTTATTTGTATACAAAATAGTTCAACTTAGATGATGAAGAGTGTAGATAGCATATTCAGATTTCAGACTGATAAGATATATTAAATATAGAACATCTAAACCCATGATAGCTCAAGCGGATCAAAATTTTTCCATTTGGGCTGTGTATAACAATTTTGATTTAAATGATTCAAAGCGCTCCATTTTAACTGAATATATAGCATGAAGTATAAGAAAATGGTTAAGCTTTAGTATCTAAATAACATTGACTCCTAAATCACTTTAAATAGTTCTAATTTTTAATTTAATATTCGGATTATCAAAGAACGTAATGTGTCAATGCTAACTTTTTTTTTCTAGATTTGGCTAAGGTTAAGAAGTAGGAATAAGGCAGGTCGGAACACAGATTTCAGTGTTATATTTGCCCGTTCCCCTACATGAACGCCGTATGTATAATAAATGTCATTTTTGAGGTAGAATCTAGCTAATCATAAAAAATGCTAAGTTAGGGACAACACGGTCATTTCAGCGCTACCTTCTAGAAGGCGTGTGGATTCTATGCTTCCATTTAAACTCATTCATTAAGAGAAGTCAACCCATCCGTCCTCTTTCTCTAAGCCGTCCTTAATTTGTGGTTTTTCCACCATAAGACACATATTTATTTATTCAATGCAACTTTGTGACGATTCTTTTTTCTCAAAAAAAAAAAAAAAGAATTTTTTTTTTCTAAGGATTCTTTAGAACCCTCTGGATTCTTAAGACTTTCTTTCTAACTCCAACCTTAAAACCCCCCCTTACATCCCAAACCAATCCCGCTTAACCTCCGCTTTCTCTCTCTACAAAGCTCCTTTCTTTCTCCCTCTACTCTCTTTACTAGACCTCTCTAACCTTCTCTCTCTAAGACTCTTCTCTCTCTAACAAAGCGATTTATTCTTCAAACTTCTCTCTCTCTCTCTCTCTCTCTCTCTCTCTCTCTAGAAGTGTATTATGGGAACACTAGTAGGTCATGTTGCACCAGGCTTTGGCTTCCTCCTTATTGGACTATGGCAGCTCTTCAACCACACGAAGCTCCACCTCCTACGCCCAAGCGCATATGTTGCACCACCATGGTTCCCAGTTTCTTCGAAGCTCCGGTACGTCGAATTGATCCTCATCGCTGCAGGCAGCTGCATGTCGATCGCCATGGAGCTCTTCATCGGCCCGCAGAACCACCAACCCCTTGATGAAGATGGCACCATCCCGTCATACCACTTACACAACTTTGAGCACGCATCCATCTCTGCCGGATTCTTGGTCTATGCAGTCGCTGCTGCGGTGCTCGATCGTGTTCGTTGCGCTCCGTCGAGGACAGCGTTGGTCCAAGCCCTTGCAGGAGTAGCGTTTGGTCAACAGCTGCTCCTTTTCCACCTCCACTCTGCGGACCATATGGGTGTCGAAGGTCAATATCACTGGCTTCTCCAGCTCGTCATCGCCGTTTCCCTCGCCACCACTCTCCTTGGCATCCCCTACGCCAAGAGTTTCATTGTTGCTTTTGTTCGCTCCGCCAGCATCACATTCCAAGTACTAAATAATCACTCCTCTAAAATTTAAGTTATCCTTTAATAACTTTGAAGTAGAAAAAGTTAACGTTTGACTTTTCAAAGGTTCGGTCAAAATACTAAGCATTAACGAATTATTTGTGATGCATGTATAGGGATTATGGTTCATCATAATGGGCTATGCATTATGGACGCCAGAACTAATACCGAAAGGTTGCTTTATGAACATGGAGGAAGGGCACTATGTTGTTAGGTGCCATGACGACCCCTCCCTTGACCGGGCGAAATCTCTGGTGAACATTTTATTCAGCTGGTTTGTAGTTAGCTTCGCTATTTTTGCGGTCTGTTTTTATGTTTGCATGGCCAAATTGTTCCCCGAGGAGCCCGAATACCTTCCGTTGGTGCCGAAGGAGATGGAGCTGGACGATGTTGATGATTTGGAGAAGCAGAAGCTTGATGAATCTAATAGCTTCATTCATATAGGGAAGGGGATGAAGTCCATAGAATTAGAGAGGTAACAGAGCTGGTGGGGTTGTAAATTACCTAACTACCCCTCATGTTTAGTATAAGACCTATACTTTAGTTCGACATAGAGATAATTTGGGCCCTTTTCTTTTTTTTTTTTCTTGTATTATAAAATTTTTATAATTTCTTATAATTTCTTATAATTTCTTCTTGTAAAAGTGTCAAGAAGGAGCTTGAGTTTGTATGTCTGGTTGTCGCAGTCGTGTTTGGTGTGAATATATGGAAAACAAATTTAATTGTTATAAATATATCCTAAATTCTCTTTATTCTCAAAATACATTTGCTAATTTTTGGTTGAATGTTATTTAAGATGGAGTCAATATTTATGCATTTCGTATGTTACTATATATATATATATATATATATATATATATATATATTGTTTTTTTAGAAAAATACTATGTGGTATGTAGTTGTAAGTTGTATAAAAAGTGCGTCGCCAATGATAATGATAAAGCCAGAAGCAAATTCCAGGAAAAATAGCAATTAACTTTCAATTCTTTTTGGTTTTGTAATTGTGATTATCAATATTAATGATTGTGATTTTCAATATTAATGCAGTTAGACTAAACTGGAGGCTAGAATTGTATGGCATTTAATTTTCATAAATAACATTTATATGACTGCAGGATTAAAATGCTCTGTAGCCAATACATGTGAAAAACATGACTTTTCATAAAGTCAACTTGAATATGATAATGTTGGAACATAGTTGTAAATGCCTGTTGATATATTTTATGCTATTTTGGCAGTTGTTAGTTCGGCACGTTCTAAAAATTTTAGATGTAAAATTTTAAATTAAATTTTAATTTTGTTTTTATTTTTTTAAAAATATATATATATATATATATATATATATATATATATATATATATATATATATAGGTATTGTACTATCGGCATATATCGTTATCAAAATTTATCGAAATTCGTTAGTATTGTATCATATCATCCTAGTTAGCATCTATGAATAGGTGTAGGACAAGGACTGATGTAACTTATGAGTCGAGAAATAACTATAAAGGACGGACATGCGAGACTTTAAACGGGGACGCGGATCCGCTGCGCCGGCTTCCCTGCGCCCGTTTCCAGCTACCGCATCTCAGCCGTCCATCAAGCCTAACACTAAATTCGAGACGTAATTTAAAATTTTCAACAACTCATTTGACTTATTTTAAAATATTTTTATAAAAAACTTTTATCTATAAAGTTATAAATTTTGATATGATTTACAACTTATAAGTTAAAAATTTTTCAAAAAAATGTCAAACCGTGTGCCGAAATGATGATCAAAATTTTGATCATCATTTCGGCATATGGTTTGACATTTTCTCAAAAAATATTCAACTACAAAATTGTAGATCATATCAAAATCTATAATTTTGTAATTCAAAATTTCTCGTAAAAATGCTTAAATATAGGTCAAATAAACCGCTGAAAATTTTATAAAATACAGAATATTATACAAACTTACGGTAACTTGTTTGACCCAATTTTAAGCATTTTTACGAGAAATTTTGAATTAAAAGGTTATAGATTTTGTTATGATCTACAACTTTGTAGTTGAATATTTTTCAAAAAAATGTCGAACTGTATGTCAAAATGATGATTAAAGTTTTGATCATTATTTCGGCACACGGCTTGACATTATTTCGAAAAATTTTTAACTATAAAATTGTAAATCATATCAAAATCTATAAATTTATAGTTAAAGTTTTTTATAAAAATATTTTAAAATAGGTCAAATGAGCCGTCGAAAAATTTATAATATATCTCGAGATACGTGCTGAACTTCGATGGACGGTGGCGATCGAGGGCGCAGGAAACGGGCGCAGGATCCGCGTGCCTTTAAACGGCTCTTCTAAAGGGGATAAATTTGACATACTTCTAACATTTTCAAACATGAAAAACTGGCGGATAGGAATGTAGGACACACTTTAACAATAAAAAAATAATAATTACACCTATCAATCTATATAATAATAAAAAAGAGTGATATGACGTGATTGTAACGTGAAGGTGTCTTGAACTCTAGCATTTGAGCATCTTTGGAAGCAATAGTAGAACGCCTTTGGAAGCAAGAGTAGAACATCAAGCATATATATATATATTATGAATATGACACATTTCTATTTTTTTCAAAGATGAAAAACTTGCGGATAGGATTGCATCTTCTTGGACCCACATATCCCCATATTAAATTGAGTTTTTCATCTACTTAAATTCGGGCAAAATCACTTTTAATTTTTTTTTATATCTAATTATTGAGTTTGGTATGGTACACAATGGCCACGAGAGGTTATCAATTTGATGTCTATTTTTCTTTTTCTTTTTTTTCTTTTTTTCTTTTTAAAAGAAACGCTTTGAAAGAAATCTCACAAAATTCCCACTCTTTGTAGTATCTTGAAAAGTTTTATAATGTAGATAATGCGCAAAAGTTTTACCAGTACGGTCAGAAACCAACCGTCTGTAAGATTTGTCAATAATTTGCTTAGAGATGGACTTTATTATCGTTATCTAATCTATATAGTAAAAAAGAAAAAAATAATAGGACGTGATTATAAAGTAGACGGTGTCTTACACTCTAGCCCTGCTTCTATGTTATAATTTGAAGATCTTTGGAAGCAAGAGTAGAATAAGTAATATATATATATATATATATATATATATATATATATATATATATATATATATATATATATATATATATATATATATATATATATAATATGGTTTATTGGATGAAATAACTTTCAATCAAAGAAGAGTAGGTTTCAAATTAGCAAGGTGGTTTACTTGTAATGGATAACAATCCACATCTATATATTCTCCAAATGTCTTTACTTGTGCCGTATTTTTTTAGATGTCCTAATAATTTTCTCAAAAAAAATAAAAAAATAAAAAATAAAAAAAGCCCTAAGCAAACCCAACCTAAACAACCCAGATTTTGCAACATGGAGCACGATCTGAAGTCATAGTTTTTTTAAACCGCGCTCTTACCAATCCTTCACCTCAAAAAAATTGAGAAAATCTACCACACCTATAGTCAATGAATAAGTGACGCTAAACTTTGAGTTGTGAAGTCAGACAATTACCCTACCCTGCATTCATTCATTACGCTCCTTGTTAGGAGCATTTTTATATATGCACGAATAAGATTTTCTTTATTTATTATTATTATTTTTTTTGGTGCTTGCTATTACTTGTTATTTAGCAGCTAGTATCCATACGGACCTCTAGAGAGATGCTTAAGTATGACAGTATTATCTGTTAAAAGTACTAAATAACCATGCATGATGTAAGGAAGAAGGTTATTCCAACGATCGTGTAGGAACGAGCTTCTCTCCAAATTCGAGAAGTTGTTTAACTTCGAACAAGCTTCTCTCCCAATTTTACCACTTGGAATTTGATTTTCTACACACTTCAACTAAATGACCATGCTGAATAGTCATATGCAATTTATATGGTTCCATGCTTAGGTAAGCAGCTCAACTATGCCGCGAGAAATGCAATGATGATAATTGCATAGTTTATACATGTGTATGTACTTACGTGCAAGAGCCTTCTTAGGGACTTGTAAATTTGGCTGTTCATATGGTTGGCTGGTTATGCCCGGAGAGATCCACCAAAGTTAATCTCAAAAATTACATGTACAACAGGATTTGAAGGAAGAACGAATTTAATGGATCGAAGTTACGTTGTTACAGGCATGAATCTCCATTAAAAAACATACTCCTAAAGGGGGAAAAAATATTTACCAAAATGTATCTCTCATAATTTAAAATTATAAAAAATATACTTGCTAATTCAAAATGATCTTTTTATACCCATTAATACTGTAAAATAACGATATTGCACTTGTCAATTAACTGTTATTGTATTTTTCTTGAGAATTTTCTTTTTTTCAAAAAAAAAAAGATAAGAACAATTTCGCTATTCTATCTGGTCAAGGAAGCATACAAATATCATGTGAATTATAGAGGGACGGAAGGACAATTTTGTTATTTTACAGGATTAAGAGTATAAAATTGTCGTCTTGAATTTGCAAGGAGGAGAGGAGAGGGCACATTTTGGCAACTATCCCTTAAAAAATAAATTGAAAGTTTAAATAACAAGCCTGATATTTCTCTTACAAGTTACTAACCATAAATGTCTTTTAGTTCCTAGCAGCCATAGTCGAAATAAAAAGTTCCACATTGAAGAATTTAAGATTATAGTTTCGACACAACGACCTGCAATAGACATAACATACAGATCACAGGTATATGGAAACCTATCAGATAAATTCCGTGCCGAAAGTGTTGGGAACACAAGTAGCCATGAAATACAAACACCACCCATCCCGAAATATGTACATAACACTTCTAGATGATATCGTGATAGATATCCGCAGCTAACTTGATGCCTAATTTGGAAAGACCGGTATAAAAAATGAGCAGCATACATATATATAGAATTTACTGTAGAAATTAAAGCTAGTTGTCAGGTGTATTGACAATGCAATTGAGCAGCAAAAGAGTGGCAAAGTACCTCATAAAAAGAAGGGCTTCATTACGTACATCAACTGACTCCTATCCTGATGCTCTCTTTACTTACGATGCGACGACTAACTTCTCGTTCTCTGGTGCTTTCTTGATTCTGGCTGAGATGTTTCCATCAGCCCGCCAGCAATATTTCCTATACCTCACATACGTTTACAATATTGAGTAGTGAATATTGACCAAATCAATTAAGAGTAACGCGTCCAACACCTATGTTCAAGTTCCTTCTGCAGCATTTTTTTTTTCTACAGGCGTTTGGAGCCAAAAGATTTTGTTTCTGAAGAAAAGTCGGAAGCAAATAAAGCTGTCAAAATCATAATTTGCAGAGGACGATAAGGCAATGCACTAAGAATCTATAAAACTGCAGCAAAATGCTTGAATTCAGCGAAGCAGATGACTGAAAGCAACATCATGGGGATTTGTTAGATAGACAAACCTTAGAAACTCACCAGCAGGATCTATCGTACCAAAACTCCATGGAAACTAAACATTCCTTCTATGAGTATAAGAATGCTCCTTTCTTTTGCAATTTAAAGTTAGATAACATATGAATTTATACCAAAAACACATATATTAAACAAGCAGTTATTCACATCAAGATCATATTTCCTACACAGTTATAGAATGTCCTATGCAAGTAAGCTATGCATGGTCGTTAACTGTCTCAAGAAACATTACAGATGTCTAGAAAATTGGAAAACATATTGGTAACAAGACATACAGTAAGCTAGAGTCTACACAACTGTCCGAAACAACAAGACATACAGATGTCTAGAAAATTGGTAAAGAAAATATATATCGACATCAATATACATAAGTACTCAGAATGCAGTATGATACTATACAAATGCAAAATGCAAGTACAGTGCAGTATAGATAGCTGCCGGATAGCTCAACATATTCCTAAATCACTTAAAAGAATAGATATAGAATAAAAAAAAAACAACTTACTATTTTTACCTTCTAATACAAGGATGGCAAAAGCCAAATAGAGAGTGGCCAGCTTTTATTGCTAAGAATCAAAGACGAGAGAAACTCAATTCTTCCATCCTCTAAGTAATACACGCCCGTATCAAGGAGGTCATCTGGCATAGCCCATACTTCCCGCTCGCTATTAGTGAAGTATATAGAATTGCACTTTAGTCCAGGAAAGTTCTTAACCGAAATCGAAAAGGAACCATTTAGACCCAAGAACAACGCCTGATCACCTATGTTCTCCAAGAATATCCACTCTGATTCGTTAGCAGACAGCTTAAATGTTGAGAAACAAGTTGTTATCTCCGCTCTTGAATCTAGGCCATCATCTTGAGCCCTACAAACCAGTAGAAGATCATCTTCGGAAACCACTAAATACTTCTCGTAGTAAAACATATCGTCATCCTCACTCCAAGGGAGGTTTCTGATCAATGGAGTCAAAGTGTTGAAGTCCCAAACTCTCACTACGCCAAATATACTTATGGTATAAATCTTTCCCTTATAAAAAACAAATTCCTCTACACTGCAAATCCGATCAAGTACTGTCCATGCTGAGTCGCCAAGCCTCGCAAAGGCCAGCTTAGACTCAGGGCCGAAGATTATGAAGGCTGTCCAGCCATCATCAGTGAAAGCTAAGGAAGAAAAATCCCGGTTGCAATTAGAAACTATATTTGCCTTACTGTACATAAGGTCGCGCAAATCCTCTGGCCTGATAGGCTCTTCTGAGAAATTACTTTCAATCCAATTATAGAACAAATAATGAAGAACCAAGCCGTCTGCATCGCGAACGGCCTTGACAGTGGGCAGCGTGGTGACCGAAGGGAGCAATAAGTGGTTCTTGGTGATGGGATTGATGGCGTGCAATTCGGACATCTCATCGGCGGTGATCAACCATCCATCGCCAGAGCCAATGAGAATATGGCGGTGGATGTCCGGTCGCAATTGCAAGTTGATCGTATAGAGCTTGTTTAGCGAGAGATCGAAGAAGGTGGCGGCGGAGGGGTTTCCATTGTCGGGGAGCACGAGCAGCCATGGGGATCGCAAAGGTAGCTGGCGACGGCGGCGATCGGTAAGGGCATCTCGCCAAGCACGGCAGACGGCGCCGAACCGGATGCAATCGACAGTAAATAGTTTGTCGATTATCAAAGCGAGGAGATCCCTGGGAAGCGAGGGCCAGTCGGCAGCCATGGCCGATGGAAATCGAACAGGGCACGAGATGATTGGATGAAGAGATATGTTGGGGGCACTCCCCTGATTTTGACAAATCATGTCAAATCAGGTTGTAAACGGGATAAATCCTTTCGATTACTGATCTTTTAAATTTTATTTAATTTATAATAAAAATTAATATTTAATATATTATTTAAAAAAAAAATTATACACGAAAATTATAAATTTTGATGAAATCTATAATTTTTATATTAATTTTTTTAAAAAAATATTTATAAATATTTATTTAAAATTTTAACATCTTAACAAGTGTAAACGGATCTTATAAACTGTTTTCAAATCTGTTACTAATTCGGAATTCCAAAATATCTACTTAAAAATACTTTTGAAAAAAAAAAAAATTGAACATAAAAATTATAGATCTCATCAAAATTTATAATTTTCGTGTTCAAATTTTTTTAAAAAAAAATATCTATATATTAATTTTTATCATAAATTGAAGAAAATTTGAGAGAAGAGTAATGAAGATGATCTACACTTGAATATAAGATGAGAGCAAATGACATCATAGCAAATATAAAATACGAAATTTTGTATAAAATTTTTTGAGTTTATTTGATCTATTTTTAAATATTTTTTAAAAAAATATTTACTATAAATTATAGATTTTAATAAAATTTATAATTTTATAGTTGAATATTTTTTTTTAAAAAAATACTAAATAGCCTGTCGAAATTATGATTAAAATTTTAATTATTATATAATGTATCTTTTAGAAAAATATATTCTCGGCCATTTATTTAGACGTATTCGATAATTCGAATAACAATCTATATTATTTGAGTTTTAGTACCTAAGTAATTTTTACTTTGTACATCATCTCTATAATAAATTTTGACCTTTAATTGGAACTCAATATTTTAAAATAATCTGATATAAGATAATGCGATTTCGCATGGAAAGAAGATCAAAAGTTGTTCTCCAGCATGTAGAGGCATTGTAAAAATTGACGTTGAGACAATTAACACATCGAACATTATCCAGTAAACTCCGATACCTCTCTCGTGCAAGTCCATAAGATAGTTTATAGCCCTTCCACGATCTGCCACTTGATCAATGACCCAACAACTTAAGCGTTTGATCGGGAATCTAAATGCCGCTCATTTTCTTTTACAATTGCCTCTACACGCTCCGAGGTCGGAAGGTGATACCCGATGGGATGCATGGTTAGGCTGCCTTAGGCAATGTAATGGCGAAGGGGTCGGGTGTTGGCCGAGGTTACTTGCCTTGCGACTCACACCGGAATATGTTCTGTATAAATGGTCCACCTCCTTAATCTAAATACATACAATCTTGTAAATCCTCACATGTATTATGGTGGAATAATTGCAACTAATGGATGAGTGGAAGGTACTAAATTGGCAAGATTTGATAATTAGGACAATCAATTTTCAATTATATGCGTTTGGTTTGGGACCGCGACCGTTCGAATCTAAATTACACCATGTTAGATTGAAATCTAAACAAGTAATACTCAGAATTATAATATGTATAGATTCTAATGGCGTAAAAATTGGTGAATCAAATTCCGTATGATATGGAAATAATTATAAAAATATTTTCCAACCAAACACCAATACCGAAATGTAATATCTCGACTTACATGTTAAAAAAATTGCAGTACGAAAAACTTATCCAAATATCGTCCAGCAAAATCGAAGTCCCAAATACCTTTCAGTAAAGTATAACATAAAAGCTCAACAAGTCCCTTAAGAACCCAACAGAATGACAGAAAGTTGTGTATCCTCGTTCGCACAAGAAAGAAGACTGGAAAAAACTAACAAAAATATTTAAGATTTATGTTTCAGATAGTGCAGTTCATTAGTAAATGATGTTACAAATGAACGAATATGCCAGCTATCTTATGTGAATCTCTAGATTTTCAAAGGATACCCAGATAACATCACAGAACGGTAAGAAAACTAGAATCGATAACAATCGCTACATTTAACTGCATAACACGAAGGATAAACAATCTAAAATCCTCCCAAAACTTCGCCAAAAAATCAATCTAACCTCAGTTTTGGAACAAAGTTTGGGATAAAGGATAAGCGGCTTTACTTTGCTTCCTCTTTTCCAAGCGTCTTCTTATTCGGTTCGAAGACATATTTGATCAGCGAGTCCTTGATAGACAGCAACTCAGGAAATTCATTTTTCAGTTTTGACGCGTCCATCTCATTATTGCTCCGAGGAGCAACTATGACCTTTGCTTGTTCCTCTAGCGAAAAGTTGACCCACTTAAATTCGGGATCGATGTAATCCCTGTACATCTCCAATATTTCGTTGTGGCTGATAACTCCAGGATTTGTGAAGTTCCATATGCCTCTGCAGTCCCTCTTTGCCATCTCAATTGACAAAGGTAGAAGCTCGTCCAAGACGGTCATACTATTTGGGATGTTAACCACCTTGCTGTAACGGGAGATTTTCCTAATGAAGTTGCGTGGGTTGCTCAGGTCTGAGGATATCGGCATTCTAACTCGAAGAGTGCAGACATTGTCAAATTCTTTTAGGAGCTCTTCAACCTGCAAATGTATAAAATAAGAATTTCATGCATATGAGAGATATTAAAGCATAAGATCTGATCTTTTATGAAACAGAAAGAAATGCTACATCTCCTAAAATTTAAAAGATGACACGACATTTTTTTACCTAAAACAACCCCAAAAGACATCCCACCACACATTGGAATGCGAGATAAATCATATCCTTTGCTCAAACCTTGGGATGTGATTTGGATTGTTAATAGAACTTTTTGGGTCATCTAGCACTGCTCCCTAAAATTTCACCTGTTTTAACTTTTAAGTACAACACCTGAATTTAAATATGTATTTCTCAAAGTGAACTTGATTGGGTGAAACTTGGGAGAAAATTTGGGAGAAGCCTCAGCCTTATACTTTTAGGAACTACGAGGAAAAAGAAAGTTTACCATAGCCTTAGTCTTGGAGTAGAATGAACCAGTAAAGTTGGGCTTATCCTCCTCCCTGAACCCAACACCAGAACCTTCGGGGTGATCTGCATCATACTCAAATATACATCCAGTTGCATAATTCATCATTAGCAATCCATTTTCCCTGCAGATATCTGCTAGATTCAGAGTTCCAACAACATTTGTACGTATTGTGTCCGGCTTATGTGATTCACACCAGTCGACATTAGGCCTACCGGTCACTCCGGCAGCATTGAAAACATGTGTAGGCTTCACACTCTGAATATCCACCATAAGTGAAGATCGATCTTCTAGACGCCCCTTACCGTACTCATACCGTACACCTTGCTTCTCACAAATTTGCCCAAGAAGGCCACCAATCCATCCCGTCTTGCCATATATTAAAAATTTAAACGAACTATTTTTAGAAGGTGCAGAAAGTTCTTTTGGGCTAATATGATTGGTTTCTCGAGGCACCACAAACTTTTCTTGGGGATTATCAAGCTGTTTTTCCATCCCAGGTATCATTAGCATCCTTGGATGTGGAACCAGCGCACCAGTTACATCACCCCACCAATCAGGATTACTTAGGTACCACTCCATAGTCTTCCTCAACCCCTCTTCCCAAGTAGTCCTCTCCGACCATCCCAAAATTTTCAATTTCTGATCATCTAAGAAGTATCGCTGGTCATTGAAGGGTCTGTTGTCAACGTATTTGATAACGGAATCAGGGTCAAGATTAAATAGCTTACAAATGTCCTTAGCAACATCAATAACCCTCCTCTCCTTTTTCGTACCAATATTATAAACATGCCCAACTTCTCCTTTGTGCAGAACAACCTCAAAAGCCTCTGCGACATCCTCGCAGTACAAGTAACTTCTTACATTAGATCCATCTCCGTGAATTGGAAGAGGCAGTCCTCTCATGGCTAAGAGAATAAATTTGGGGATGAGCTTTTCAGGAAATTGATTTGGGCCATAGACGTTGTTACCACGCGTTGTTATAACAGGTAAGCCGTAAGACCTCCCATATGCCATAACAAGCATCTCAGCTCCAGCTTTTGTTGCAGAATATGGGTTTGTAGGAAGGAGCTGAGATGCCTCGTGATTCCCAACCACAGCATCTTCATCAGTTTCACCATAAACCTCATCAGTACTAACATGGATAAATCTTCCAATTCCCCCGGTGGTCTTGCATGCCTCTAGAAGCACATGGGTTCCATAAACATTGTTCTTGGTAAACTCAAAAGAATTCCCAAAAGAATTATCAACATGTGTCTGTGCAGCAAAGTGCATGATTGTATCAATAGATTCAGTTATCAGGAGGTAGTTGACAAGATCAGCACTTGCAATATCACCCTTTACAAACTTGAAATTGGGGGAGGAGCGAGAAAGTAGAAGGTTCTTCAAGTTGGAGCAGTAGTCAAGTTTGTCAAGAACCACAATCTTATAGTCCGGGTAGTTGCGAACAAGACGATTTGCAACATGAGATGCAATGAAGCCAGCAGCACCAGTAATGAGAATATTCTTAGGCTTATATGTCTCCATGCTGCTTATTACCTTCTATAAAAAAAAAAAAAAAAAAAAAAAAAAAGATCATCAGAATAAGGGCATATCCTAAAGCAGATTGTTCTAAGAAGGAACGTGCTGAGAAGTACAGATATACACATCACTAAAATAACATACAATCTATGCCAAGGGGAAAAAAAAAAAAAAAAAGACAGCATAATTCAAATATTAAAATAAATGGACATAGTTTACCTATGGCAAAGATTAGTGCCCACAGACGATTCTTAAAACATTTAATGGACAGAGAAACTCATCACATACCAATAAAAGGTCAATTTTCTAGGACTTCTAGGTTGTAATAAACTAATAATTCTTTCATGTTAAATCACATTGCCCAATATCTGTACCTTCGCATATTCTCAGTTACATTTACCTGTGCACCTAAAAAATTTCTTCAGGGTATATCTAGTCAGATAGCGGACCAACATGAAGGAAAACAACTATAAAAATTTAGTTTCCCCAAAATTAGCTCTAACTATGGCAAATCTCTTACGTTTGCTCCATACTTTTGCCCTGTTCAAATGTTTGTCGTTATAAAAAATCAAATGATTTTCTTCTACCATAAGACTAACCTGAGATCTAACTCTTTCAAAACAGATCAAATTGTCTATTTCATAACAATCGTCAAGCAGAAAAGAAAGAAAAAAAACACTCTAGCTGGTTGAGATGTTATGGGTCAGACTGTGACTACACCACTGCAAGAGTCTAAAAATGGTTATCTTAGACTACATGTTATATCATTGATGTTAGGCAATTATTAAAGGAGTTCTACTTAGTGAATGCTTTGCTGAGTTGAAATATGTCTATCTGATAGATTGTATACTTCAGCATACATCAATGAAGATCCAATTAACTTTTTAGTTATGCTCTTCAATTATGTTTTACTAGAACATACAAATTGAAAAATTAGATTAAACTTCCATCAGCTTCAAGTCAATTAGGACCAATCTGATTAGGTCCATAATAGTGGTCAAAGTGACTGATAGCTCTTACAGAAACCTGGTAGAACGCATGCTTCTTTCTTGAAAACGTTTATTTTATTTATTAATTAAATGGTTAGAGTCCACATCTTAATCCCTCACCCACTGTTTACATTTGTTTTTCTCAAAAAAGAACACAACATTGAGGAAATTTTTTATCCAATGGCATTAACAAAAAAAGAACAAAAATGACAAATTTAGATACAATCATCATATAAAAGCACAGTGGCGCACAAGGATCGACGTAGTTGACCCCACCTAGTGGATAAAGGCATTGTTCTTGTATTTAGATACATCTATGCACATAAAGGAACTAGATAATATATATAAAGAAAACAACAACCTCAACAGCAGTAGGATATCAGGCAACATGCATCATATAATTTTCACATACACACATCTCATATCAACAAACGTCAACTATTATGTAAATTATAACAATTCATAACAAAGAAAACATTAAGAGACACGAATCATACAATATCACATGCGCACACAAAGAAATCGACAAAGATACAGCAAAAAAAATAATAAATAAAAAATTAAAATTTAGATACATCTATGTGAATGAATGAGCTACGGACATTTAAAAAAAAAAAAAAACAAAACAAAAAGAATCATCGGAAAGAGGAGATACAGAGACATGCATCATATAATTTTCACATGCATACATGATTATCCACGTACATCAAAATCGTGTCAAATCATGACAATTCGCATGCACAAATGAACAAACAAAATTCCCAATTGCAACACGAAGATATGGATCAAAGTAGAATCATAAATGAAAACATAACATCACAAGGACAACAAGCTAATCAATAGGCATAATGACTCATAAGCTCACATATACGTGGACTGATCAACATATAAAATACACAATAAACTTCATCAAAATTCTTGATAATTACACTTCTTCATTAGCCTAGAGATTCAGATCTGAAAAGGAGATAGGAGATCTAGATATAGAGCTAGATGAGATCTAGATCATATAGAGGTGATGGATGGTAGTCATTTTGATAGCGATCTAGATGAGGATGAATTATGGAGAGAGATCACGGGAGAAAGAGAGATCACCGGAGGATAACAACGGCACCGGAAAAGTCCGCCGGAGAATACGTCGGCGGCTGGAAAGATGGCGCGAGATGTCGGTCAGAGGAGTTTTGCTTCTTCTACAGAAAGAGAGCATAAATAAGCATAACGTAACAAGCGTTTAATATCTTGAATAAAGAGTAACAAATTTGCTGGTCAATTTATACAACTTGATTTTTTAAATCCATAATAATAATTAATTTAATCCCTTCAGATATTAAATTATAATTATATAATTATAATTGTTTAGATTATATGTACTAAACTAAGATGGCTTGATCTGGTGGTGGTTGGAGTGGACGTATTCTAGCACCATAGCGTAGATCTGGTCGTTGAAAAGCACCTATTTTCGATTTCCCCACGAGGATTTTTCATCTTTTTCTTTTGCGCGTGGAAGGGTAGAAGATATTTCTATGGCATGCTGTTGTCATAAGCAGTATACATGAATCAGGACTTTCTGTCCCATTTTTTGCCCCCATACTTTTAAAAGCTATTTATTTATTTTTTCAAAAAAAATATCAAAATTATAAATTTTAATACGATATATAAATTTTATATTGAAGTTTTTGTAAAAAATATTTCGAAATATATAAGTTATAGATTTTAATACAATTTTACAACTTTCACTTTAAATTTTTTTTTTAAAAAAATATTTCTAATAAATATTCTAAAACTCTAAAATTTTAATATTTTAACGAATTTTAGAAATTATTTTTAGACCGTTAAAACTTTACAGCCCCATTCATCTATTTATAAGTAAATTTTTTAAAAAAATTATATAAAAATTATAAATTTTGATATATCTATATGTAGATATCTAAAATTCAGCCAGGATAGCACACCTTTGCATGCGCAAGATGATATGACAGAAAATTTCACTTGTCCAAGTTGCAGCAAAACCTTTTAAACAACATTTGTCAAGAACATTTATAATTTCAGACAACTTAAAACGAATTCTCAACAACACCAAGAGATTGGTGGTAAAAACACTCCCTGACGAGAAAATACATGGATCCAATTTGCAAAAGACAATTTTTTTTTTTTTTTTTTTGGAACAAGATAACACCAATTACGAGTAGAGAAGCTCGAGTTTGAGCCTGCACCCTCGGATTTCTTGCACAAGGGGAAACAATAAAAATAATAGTCTAATTTCGAGCAGCAAATCAAATTCAACAGACTTGCATTTAATGAGTGAAAAATTTTGAACCGCATCTCAAAAGCACTGATTATCAAATGAACAGTACTTGTTATGGAAAGAATAAATATAAACTAAGTCACCTGAATCTAACGAATTTAACAAATTTCTCTTTTACATAGAAACAAATGCAAAAACTAACTACAAAACGTGTTAACCAAACAAATCAATATACACCAAACCAACACCATTGCACATTACAATAACGCAAAGATGAACACTACAACAACAAAAAAAAATATACGAGGAATTCGACTGCTCTAAGAAAAACTTTTATGCAGCATCTGAAAAACCAAAATTAGCTTGCCAGGAGGAAGAAAAACAAGCACAGCAGGAGCTTTATAATTTTGAAGTTCGTTGAAGTACAAATTTCAAGCAGAAGCACCCTATCGACCACAGATTAACCCAATCCACCAAGTCAGATGATTATAGGTGAACCGGGTTTTTGTTTTCTTCCTCAAAAGTTGGTGGTCCAGTTTAGATGACCTAGCTGCGGCTGCTGATACGTCCCGACCTGGGTCCCAGGAGCCGCCACCCCAACACCCACATTTCCACCAATTGCAGGTGGGACCTGCTGGTGGACTAAGTGGTGAGGGTTAGCGATGGAGCCGGACTGTGGGGGATGGAACAGGTTCGGATATTGTACAGGGGAAGGAGATGCAGCCGCGACATTGAAAGATCCATGCCCCGCATGTGCTGGTACAAAAGCTGCAAGTGGTGTCTGACTGGACATGTTATAGAACGGAGTCGGTGACTGTAGATTTGGGAGTTCCCTCGGAGTCTGCACCCAGATGTCAGACGTGTCCGCCTATAACAGACATTAAGAATATATATCAATGAGAATCCTAGACGAGCTTAATACATTTTTAAAAGCAATAAGTTAAGGCGTCGATGCAGGTTAAACATAGCCAGGTCTAATTATACTTTATTGTTTCACTAGAAGAATACTAGAATTTTTTCTTTCACAAGAACACTAGCACTCTGACCTAACTTGTCCCAATATTCATGGATGATTTGATCCATATACTGCTCACCAGTGACCAAATAAAATTCAAGAAAATGATTTCTGGGGAAAAATGGGACAAATTTTGGAACCCTAGCATCATCATTCACAATTCAAAAATCTCAAAGCAGTTGTTGGCAGGAGATGAGCCATAAACTTTCTAAAGAAAGTGCGTCAGTAGTTAACCCCTAAAACATGCGTCACTAGCATCAAACGTCATAAGGGTTTATTATAATATTTTATTCGAGGGGACAAGAATTGGACCTGAGGGCTAGGAACATATAAATTATTATCCTTGAACTTGATTCTGGAGACGTCTTCAAGGCCGGTAGCAGTACCAACTGTAGTTCCTGGAGGCCCAACGGCAAAACCAGCCGGATTTGTATAAGCACCATATGCAGTCGGGCTGCCAGCTGGCACAGGTTTATACTGTGAACCAGCATATTTCATGCCACCGGAAGTGAGATGCGAACTTCCACCAGGCATAAGAACATAGCTGTTCCCACTCGAGGGGTGTGGGTAAGCAGGGTTGTTAGAATAGTTGGGGACTGCCATAGGAGGCATGTAGACAGGAGAGAAAATGTGGCGGTAGGGAACAAAATTTGGGAAGTGAGAAATGTGAACTTGGGGATACATCTGTGCCATAGCTTGTTGTTGCTGTTGCTGCTGCAGCTGCTGCACTATGGCAGCAGTGGATGGGGCGCTGGTTGTTAAATGTGGCGTCATGACCTGAAATTTTCAAATAAAAAAAATGAAGGAAAAATATTTGTAGCTTACATTGATGTCAGCTATATGAAAGATAACTAAGTATCTCAACATATATAACCATATGAACTAGAATACAAAGAAAGTAACCTGCTAATGCATCTACCATTTACTGGAGAAAAGGACAACATAGCTGATCATCTATGGTTTATTGTGAATGGAGAAAAAGATGAGTCATAATGTCATAACCGATATTATCTTAGAACTGATGTGACATTAAGCTAGTAGAAGCCAATCAAACAAGTCCAAGATAAAAGTAACAATCTCCAAAACTTAGATACCAAGGCAATCACATTGATATAATGCAGTAGGCATGCCCATAGTTGCACAAAACAAGTGTGGATTAGTAAGTGGAAGCTGCGATGTGAGCAACTATAGGACAGCGACTAGCACTTATCATTACCGAAACTAATAAATATAGACATCACTTTCTTGTGAACTCAAAAGCTATCCTGTTTGGTTGCCATGTTTTATTCGGCAGAATGTGTCCCAGTACATGGACTATCTTTTCGTTATTAAATACTAATAATTGATCACAAGGAAGCATGTTACCAACAACAGAATTGTGGGAACTAAGCATTTTAAGACAAACTTTGGAGCTTGGACAGCTTATTTGTTTCCCAAATGTGACTATATGCTAAAACGATCAACATGAAGCACTGAGTTTGCCAATCTCATCATAACAATTAACAAGTGAAGGAAAGAAGGAAATTAAATCCTAGTCTGCATCAAATTATTTACCATTCATACAGCCTCATCTGTAGTTTCTACAGAAGTTTCCTCTTCAGAGCTAAATTTCCTTACTTCGTGTCTTCCACTTCCATATGAACATTACAACCATGAACTCAATGCGCAATGCATCCTACTCTTATGTCAAGCAACAACCAAAAAATGGGGAATTATCTAAAATATAAAATCCTAACTGAATCCCCTCCCCCCAAAAAAAAAAAAAAAAAAAAAAGGGGATTCAAGTAAATTGCGAAGCATCCATATTATCAGATGTAAGAGTAAAATAACAATAGCAAATCATCAAGCAAAATTGATCACCTCAGATTGTGCAGGAAAGTCCTGGCCATGAATATTATCTTCTATAGCTGTCCTGTAAAAAGGCATATCTTCCTGGTGATCATCAGCCTGCAAATGAGAAGCATTTCGTTCTGATGCATATGACATACAGGCATGGAAAGAAACCATTTAAAAGATAACAAATGAAGCAGATGGACATACTGAAAAGCTTGGACGGTTCTGGGAACCATTCAATTGCTGCGTGTCAGGTGAATCGTAGGCGGAGGTATGGCTGTGCCTTATACCAATATCCGCATAGCTCTCAGCGCGACGACCCGAAGATTCACTACTTTCTGGAGCTGGCAGCTCAGATTCTGCACCAGATGCGGGAGAGTCAGACCGTAGTACTCTAGCATTTGAGTCCACATGATCTCCTTGGTCGTCAGACATATCGCTACTGGAGCTAGGTAGAATAGATGCAGAAACACTGCCATGCAGAAAAGAACCTTAACCACAGATCTTAATGTTCAAAAAAGAAAAAAAAAACTAAAATAAAATAAAATAAAAGGCAATACAAATACAACACAAAATGGATAAATAAACAACCTTCCAGAAGGTTCATCGCTGGAATCAACTTTGTTTTCATAGGTCTGAAGAGGTTCAGAAACCTTAAATGAGCCAGGTTTATTTCCAAAACTTCCAAACATTAATCCTGCACGCTCGGATTCGGGAACACGGAGATGCTGAGGTATAATAACATGCAGATTCGTGGAGATATTAACTTCAGCAAGCTTTTCGGAAAGTATAGTCACATCCCCAATTTGTAAACCACCAGAATTGTCTGCACAAGTCGCAGCCTCGCCAAACTCTTTTCCTTCTGCAGCAGGATTGTTAGTACCAGGCTTTTGACTTGATTTTGGCTTCCATTCCATGTTGAGCTGCACAACTGGAAAACCAGATACCAGATTCATAGACGTGAAAAAACAAAACCCAACATGAACTATCATTGCAAGGCTTTTATTGAGAAAAAGAGAGTTTTCCAATCATTATAACAATATACCGCATCTAACTAGTAGATAAGGATCACGTGGTATAACTATAGACAATGAAGGAATAAAAAAAACACTTTATATTACATGAGATAAATAAGTATTTACAACATATCTGTTGTTACTAGAGCTTTATAGGCATTATATTAAATTTAATAGATGTAAAGACATCTAAGGTCTCAAAATAACTACTCCAGTAACAGAGAAGACAGCTTCAGCCAGAAAATGTGTAATCACAATTGCCTTTCAGATAACTTCTCTTAATTATTAAGCCAAGAATAGCAGTTGCATATTGGTGTCTGTTAAGTTTATTTAACAATTCAATTGTTAAATCGACATGACAAGAATCGTAACTGATAAGTTAATTTAAACCCATAATACACTTCTGTACATGTCTGAAAAGTTGAAATTTAAGAGAATATAACAATTTAATATAAGCTACATTGGTACGTGGACTAATATGGAAGTCTCTAGATGATTAGCTGCGAGACGTATAAGTTTGTGACAGTTGTCATCAGCGGGCCTAGGCGCAAGGCGAGCATACGTGTAAGTTTATGACATAGTTGTTAAAAGCGCACCTCGCCTTGTGCCTAGGCCCGCCAACGAACTTTGCGCCCGCCTCGGGTCAAGGCAGGCTTACGTTCAGAAGAAAGAAAAGAAAAAATAGATTCACCGGAATCCTCAACTATCGGCACCAGGTGTCGCTTTTAATCCACCATAATCCGGTTATGTGAGAATGAAAGACACGTGTATATGCTTGTGAGTAAGAGAAGTAAGAGAAGAGCGGGGAAATCGTCCCGACTACTCCCTACTCCTTTAACTTCTTCCAAACATTCACTAGATCTATAAGTTATTGCTATTTTATATGATCACAAACTTTCACGTGTCGGAGCTAACCATCTAAAAACTTCTAGTTTAGTCCATAGATACCAATGTAGCCTATACTAAAATATCATATTCTCTTAAATTATAACCATTCATACAGGCATTATAGAAGTGTATTATATGTTTGCATTATCTTATCAGTAACGATTCTCGTCATGTCAACTTAACAATTAAATTATTAAATCAACTTAACAGACACCAATGCATATCAATTTATTGATTATGCGCAGCTTGCGCCTCACGTTTGTTGGGCGCACGCCTCGCCTTACGCGTTGCGCCTAGGCTCCAAGACCCTAGTTGCACCATAGTGCGCCTTGCGCCTTTGACAATATAAGTTGGTTTGTGATCACATATAAGAGCAATATGTTATAAATATATTGAATGCTACTATTTACATCTGAAAGGAATTAAAAAGAGTAGACAGTAATGTTGACAAAAAACTCCCTATCTCTTCTCTCATAAACAAGCAAGTACACAATTTTTTCTTCTCCCCTAGCAGGATTACGGTGGAATGAGGATTTTGGTGAACATTTTCTCTTTTTTTCTTTTTTTTGGAGTCCAGTTGGCTTAGGGTTTAAAAGGCACGAGTGGGCAAGCCTACGCGCAAGGCGCATGCCTTTTGAACGTAAGCTCACCTTGACACAAAGCAAGCGCAGACTTCGTTGACGAGCCTAGACGCAAAGTGACCACACCTAGGTGCGCCTTTAACAGCTCTATCAAGAACAAAAGTTGCATAATGGTAATAGCTAACTACATATAACAGAACAAACATTAGTGCATACAACTGCATATGGCACGAGCAATAGCAAAACACTTCTATGTTGAAGCCTATAAGAGCATATAAGTGACAAGGTTTCACTTTAACAACTAAGAAGTAAATTCATGATGGAATTCAAAGACTACCTTTCACCAGTAAATTCATGATGGAATTCAAAGACTACCTTTCGGGTGATTCACAGATTGCTGATGTTGTCTGCTGGTATAATTTGAATGTGATCTGTTTGGCAATGTAGACTCAGCTACAGATGTCGAAGTCAGTTGGTTGTTTTTGGATGCCCCAGAAGATTGCCTAAATGACTCTGTCGCTGCTGATGCATCAACAGATTGCCGCACTATAGGTCGAGCAGAGGACTGTCCCCGGCCTCCGACTACCCCAACTTCACGCCTAATGGCACCAACTGTTCCAGATGGTCTAGAACCAGTAGTAGGCACATGAATGGGGTCTGTCGATGAAGAGTATACTCCAACATCAGAGCCTGTTGCTACTGAAGTTGTAGATATTTCAGGATTAATGTGCGTCTGCCTTTGTGGCTTTGAACTGGAGGCCAATGAACCTGACTGCTTCTCTGTATCTAGTGCAGGCGTATGAGTTTGCTGTGTTTCTTTGACAGGAACAAAGACAGAATCACGAGAAGCAAAGGTGCTTTGTGTCTGCCCCCCTACATTTGTAGCAGATGTGTGCTTGCTTTCACTTCAAGTGTCAGTTAGGCTACAATCAGTAACTCATAAGAAAACCTATTTTTACATTGCAAAAGCATGAAATACATCCACATATATCAAGCAAAATGGCGAGGCTACAGTATTTAAAATTAGAAAGCAAATGAACATAGTCAAAAGTCAAAACACTGCTTTTTTTTCAAAAAAAAAAAAAAATTAAAAAACTACTTTATTTTTTAAAAACATTTATGTGGCAATATTTAAAATGCCACTAACAGTATGATCTTGCACTACTTGCATTTAGAGGATAAACAATGAGACAGGTATCTTGAAAAAAATATACAATGCCATTGTATAAAGTCTTAAACAAAATTGACATTCAAGAATTAATGACAAATTAACATATCAAAGAGTGACTGGCAGCCCAGCTAAGGCAATCATATCAGAAGTTAATACCAAATCATCTAGACATCACAAAGATGGATTCAGAGAATTGAAAGACCAAAAGATAAAAAAGAACGAAGCTTCCCTACAACAAAAAGACAACAAGATAACATGTCAACGTGTTTTGTTACCTTTCCTGTTGAACATTTGAAACAGCATCAGCGGTGCTTGGAGCTGAATTCTGAGTAGATTCACCTATGGCATCCTGATAGGCACTTTGGTTTTGTCTATTGTCCCTCACCACTCGGAACAGCTGGCTGACCTTTGAATCTAACCAAAAACAACCACATCGGAAAAATTAATTCAAATCCAAGTAAGCATCAATATCCAGAAATCGGACTTCCTCTGACTCATAAGAAGGCAGAGTTAACATATCTAACTGAAATGTGGCATTACAGTAATCAGTGTCAAAACATACACCTAAACTCCAAAAGATAAAGTGACAAAAAGAGAGAGAGCAGGGTGGGTTCAGTTTAAAGAAACAAGTAATCATGAATGCAGCACAGAAGGATCCTTATTACCAGGCCCGCTGTTCCGCTGGAAGCCACCTCTTCTAGCATTTCTGTAAGATCTTGAAAACGGTATGCTGTTTTCTGTACGTTTTCGCATATCACTGGCATTTCTTGAGCCTTCATTCTGTAAGAAAATATATATACAAATCAGAAAGAACATGAAGGAAAATAAGTTACAACTAATACACTCTTTAAAAAAGTAACCATCTAAACAATGCAGACGACAAAACAACATAGGGCTGTACATATAAGTACAAAGAAATTAACTGTCTTACGAATAAGAAGGGATGAAAGGGAAAACCACCACCATCTAAAAACATAAAAACAATAAATCATATTCGAAAGTTCAGAGACCCTCAACAAGAATCCACAAGGTAATTTGTAAACTAAGCCAGTTTCCTATATTAGTTGTGAACACTAGCAGCAATAAAAAGTTCCAGCAGATTGCATTAAGAAAGATTCAGATATTACAAGTTTACACCACACTCGTCAAATTACTCAAATCTCAACTGAAAAACAGAAGATATTCTGTAAAAAACATCACAAACAAATGCCGCAAGCAAATGTTCATGCAAGAGCTGCATTAGGAAAATAAAAACCACCTCTTTCTTCCGGTCCCTTCTCCTCTTCACTTCATGAAATGGATCTGCAGGTTAAGGATTCAGAGTTAAAACACATACAGATACCTAGATAAAAGTCATCCAGACGGTTAACTGAATCACTAGAAGATACTTCTAAAATGAAATTACAGGTACAAGAATGTCACTGTCATTGAGACTCGACAAACTGAATAGTTGTTGTGTGATGTTACAGTGACACACGAATTTAACAAGAAAAAAAAAATGTTTTCGTTCACAGAAAGGAATACTTGGTCCAGCCAAAAATATGTACTCCTATGCATACCACTAACGCAGGCATAGGAATGTCACTGTCATTGAAACAACAAACACACCAATAGCTGTTGTCTAATGTCACAGATGCAAAATCATATATTTGGTTTCCAAAGGGCCAACTATCATAATTAAGTAGCTCCCTTTGCGCAACTCCCTTGACAATAGAACTAGAGGGAATGAAGGATGTCGACTTGTCTTGTGCATTATGCACCAGAAGACATTAATCATACAAAGGCTTAATTTGCGACATATGATCTTGACAAATACAAGATAGAATTGTACACACCAGTCGTACTTAGCAAGCAAGTGTTTGGCAAAATCCTACCAGCATTGCGATGACAATCGTTACTTCATGGCAATTAAAAACCATACTGCTTATCTAGATAAGACTAAACATAATAACATAAAGGAGATGTGACATTAGAGACAGTTGTCAGACCGGATGTACTGACCGGTTGAACCGCAAAAATGAGGAACGATGACCCACTGGTCTTGGTCCCCAGTCAGGTTTCAAAAACACTAACTTTAGACATATATATGGACTGTTTTGCATCTTGAAAGAGCAACAGATAAATCATTAAACATGTTTCTTTGCTACATCATTGCTCCACATAAGCATTATGCCGCATCTAACAATTGAAACGAATTAACATTTATGCCGATGATATTTATAATATCCTACTCACATTGCAAATAAAAGTAAATGGCGCAGTCAAACTAACCAAAATAAAAACAAAAACCAAAACTAAAGATTAGGAAAGGATTACATATCTCAACAGATTAGCACTAACTAATCCATTTATAGCGCAAACACATGCAATGAAAAACTATTATGTTCTTAGAAAAGAATATTAACTGATAACAAAATGAGTTTACTTAGTGGAATTCACGAACAAACGAGAAATATTTGATAACTGGCCTTGATTAAGTAGCTTCTGCGCGGTCTCGTTGGGATCCATGTTAGACTCTTTGAGAACGGCGTAGATGTCGGCGTCGGAATGATTTCCGACGATCTCCTTTATTGATTGAATGGTCTTCTGAACTCTGGCTGAGATCGTGGCGGCGGCACTGCCACCCTCCGCCCCTCTCACCGTCCCGACCATCTCACTTTCCCTATCTCTTCCTCTCTCTCGATTAGTTTACTGTTCGGTTGAGGAAACCTTAACCCTACCGGCTGCACGGCGGCTCCGGCGGCGAAGATCGAGACAGGATCATGAAACGCGCGGCGGCGGAGAATTTTAATGGGGACTTGGGGGGAAGAGGGTTTTGGATCGGACGCGTAAATATCGACCTTAGCATGCTTTATTGCTTTGTTACAAGTCAGTCTTCATTTTCAAGTGGTAATTCGCCATGTTTCAAATTTAAAAGTCTTTTTAAAAATAATAAATATAAATTACAAATTATTGTATTTATTTTTTACATTTTAAATAGATTTTAATAATATAATTTTAATTAATTAGTTAATTAATTTTTAATCTTACTAAAATTTAAAAATTTCAAAATATCTATTTAAAATATTTAAATATAAAATATAAGTGCAATAATTTTTTTAATATTTAAAAATTCTCTGAAAATTACGAGATAGAAATAAATATTTATACACTGGTCTGATTTTAAATCCAGTGAGTCATATAGCATGTCCTCTAAAATTTCCACGGAATTTACAAAAGTAGGTAAGTTTTCAAATAATGCGACTCTATCTCTATCAACCAAGATATCTAAGGAGCACATGGCATTGTAAAAGGCGAATATACTCCTATCTTGTGAGAAAGTAGAGGAAAATGAGATTTTATAATATAAAATTATTTTTTTTAAAAAAAATTTAGTAAATATTTTTAAATCACTTTCACAAAATTATGAAAATAGGAAAGGATCGTTATCAGTTGAACTGACAAGCAGCATCCAACATGATCATACCTAAGAAATGTGCTACCACAGACGAAAATCGCCAGTTGTATTGGCTTATTGCTAGTTAGACTGGCAACCTCGAATGGTCTCCATTGAGACTGACGATCAAGTAATTATTACTAACCTGCAGCCGCAACACCTATCTCTCCATTCTCTTCATCTCTAATGCAAATGGCGATCTTACTCCCAACCTGAACGGCAGATTGCAGCTCCTCTTCTTTAACTTCACTTCGCAACTCTAAGGCCGAGATTTCCCCTCCTCACTCTTTTCGGTATAAACATATTATATATATATATATATATATATATATATATATATATATATATGTCAATGCAAGGATATATTAAAAAACACAACGTTTAAAGCAAATAAGTTATATATTATAAGCAGTGGCGGAGCCAGAATTTCTTATTTGGGGGGGCGAAACAAATATTATGTAAAGAAAAAAATTTTAAATACTACTAGTCAATATATATTATAATACAAATAAGAATAATTTTAATTATAATATAATTTCTGAATTTCTCCAATAAATTTGAGAGTAGCAAACTCTATAATTTTTTTATCATATATTAATTTAGTGATTATATTAAAATTATGTACTGATTTAATGATTATAATAAATAATTAAATTAAAAAAAAATATTTTAATAATTTTTTCATTTTAATTAAATGTTGATAGCATGATCGGAATTTTAAAGTACAGGAGAACGAGCTTGGAAGCATCAGTAAACACTGACGATAGGCCAGCAAGATTTTAGACTCGATCAGCAACTAAAATTCATTTTACATATTCGATCAGTCCTCGCATTTTTACAGTTTCGTTTTTAACCTGTTACTCTTTATTCATATCCAAGCCATCTTGACTGTTATATAAATATTTTTTGGAAAAAAATTTAAAGTAAAACTTATATATTTTCAAGAGATTTACAATTTTTATGAAAAAAGCTTCTCTAAAAAATATTTCTAAATTGATATTGTGAGGCTTAAAAATTTTAGCGGATTTCAAAATGAACTATTAATCGGCTAAATTATGGAGTCTCATAACATCCACTTGGAAGAATTTTTGAAAAAATTTAAATATAAAAATTATATATCTTACCAAAATCTACAACTTTTATATTGAATTTTTTTAAAAAAATATTTATAAATAGGTATTTTTTTAGAAAAAAAAAAGACAATGATAGCACCATTGGGATTTTAACCCAGGTTGCTTGGGTAAGAATCTTATATCCCAACCATTAGACCTTGCAGTACATAGTGATGTTACTTTGAGTAGTATAGTATTATAAAAGGTATGATTTTTACTCAAAACCCATATACTAAATTTTATCACCGAAGTTGGGGAGGGCAATCACCCCCCCCCCCAATGACTATGTGGCTCCGCCCCTGATTATAAGCAGTAAGAACCTTACTGCTCTTATTTTTCGTTTTGATCTTTTATATGTGTGTGTGTGTGTGTGTGTGTGTGTGTGTATATATATATATATATATATATTCTTTTAAAAGTTCAAAGATTTAGGCGGAAGATATCGGTCAATTATTCTATTTCGTTAACAATATTGAAGGGTAGGAGGTTAAGTCTAACTTAATCAATCCTTCACAAAAATTATCTAAAATTATCTAAATAATGTAAACAATGATAACTTCACCAACCCTTTAACAAAAAACCCATCTTAAAACTTTTGGCAGATTAGTAATACAGACATGATCATCAGCAAAAGAATAATGAAGTGAAGTTAAAGAGATATCAGATGCATAACTAAAACGTCAGGAATGCAGAGTTAATAGGAATTCAGCCAGAATAGCACACCTTTGCGTGCGCAAGATGATATGAAAGACACTTTCAGTTGTACAAGTTGCTGCAAAAGCCTTTAAAACAATATTTGCACCCTCGGATATCCATACCGTAAAAGAATTTTTCAAGGGGATAAAAAAGACAAACTATGAATACAAGAGATGGACTTTGAACATGCAACCTCGGATCTTCATTGCAAAGGGGAAAAAAAAAAAAGTAATAGTAATAGTTCGGAGCAGTGGATCAATTTCAAGACTTCCATTTCAAGAGCGAAAATTTTGTACCGCAGATCAAAAGCACTTATTGGCATAAAAACGAAGAGTACTTGTTATGAAAAGAGCAAGTATATAGTTTGTCACCTGAGTCTAACAAATTTAACGCACTTCCTTTTATGTAGAAACAAGGAAAAGATTAACTACAAATCCTAATACCCAACCAGTCAGATATACACCAAACCAACACCATCGAACATTACAATAATACAAGGATGAACATTAGAATAGCAGAAAAAATACGAGGATTCGACTTCTATAAAGAAAAACTTTTACGCAGCATCTGAAAAGCAAAATTTGCTTGCCACGAGGAAGAAAAACAAGCACCAAGGCGCTTTATAATTTTGAAGTTCGTTCAATTACAAATTTCAGGCAGAAGCACCCTATTGAAAACAGATTAACCCAATTCACCAAGTGAAAAGATTATAGGTGAACCGGGAACCGGGTATTTCCTTTCTTCCTCAAAAGTTGGTGGTCCAGTTTACATGACCTAGCTGTGGCTGCTGATACGTCCCGACCTGGGTCCCAGGAGCCGCCACCCCAGCACCCAGATTTCCACCAATGGCAGGTGGGACCTGCTGGTGGATCAAGTGGTGAGGGTTAGCGATGGAGCCAGATTGTGGGGGATGGTACAAGCTTGGATATTGTACAGGGGAAGGCGAAGCAGCAGCAGCATTGAAAGATGCATGGCCAGCATGTGCTGGTACAAAAGCTGCATGGGGTGTCTGACCGGACATGTTATAGAACGGAGTGGGTGACTGTAGATTGGGGAGTTCCCTTGGAGTCTGTACCCAGATGTCAGATGCGTCCGCCTATAACAGACATTAAGAATGCATATCTATGAGATTCCTAAATGAGCTTAATAAGTTTTTAAATGTAATAAGTTAAGGCGTGAATGCAGGTTAAACATAGAATTATACTTTTTTGTTTCACAAGAAGAATGCTAGAATTTTTCTTTCACAAGAACACTAGCAGGTTAAACAATACTAGAATTTTTGTTTTGTAATGTTTATTCGAATAGACAAGAGTCAAACCTGAGGGCTAGGAACATATAAATTATTATCCTTGTACTTGATTCTGGAGACGTCTTCAAGGCCGGTAGCAGTACCAACTGTAGTTCCCGGAGGCCCAACAGCAAAACCAGCAGGATTTGTATAAGCACCGTATGCTGTCGGGCTACCAGCTGGCACAGGTTTATACTGTGAAGCAGCATATTTCATGCCACCAGAAGTGATATGCGAACTTCCACCTGGCATAAGAACATAGCTGTTCCCACTCGAGGGATGTGGGTAAGCAGGGTTGTTAGAATAGTTGGGGACTGCCATAGGAGGCATGTAGACAGGGGAGAAGATGTGGCGGTAGGGAACAAAATTTGGGAAGTGAGAAATGTGAACTTGGGGATACATCTGTGCCATTGCTTGCTGTTGCTGTTGCTGCTGCACCATGGCAGCAGCAGATGGGGCGCTGGTTGTTAGATTTGTCGTCATGGCCTATAATTTAAAAAATAAAAATAAAAGTAAAAATTTGTGGAAGACATTGATGTAGCTATATGAAAGATAAAGAAGTACTTGCACATATAACCATATGAACTAGTACACAAAGAAAATAATGTAACTGCCAATGCATCTAGTATGTATTGGAGAAAAGGATAATGCAGCAGCTCATTTTCATGTATAGTCTATTGTGAATGGAGAAAAAGATAATTCATATTACTGTAACAGATATTATCTTAGAACTTATGTGGCCCAGTACATATATTATCTTATCTTTATTAAATACTAATAATGAATAATTGATCACAAGCTAGTATGTTACCAACAAAAGAAATTTTGTGGGAAGTACGCATATAAGACAAACTTTGTAGCTTGGATGGTTGATTTGTTTCCCAAAAGTCGCTATACACTAAAATGATCAACATGAAGCACTAAGTTAGCCAATCTCATCATAACAAGTGAAGAAAAAAAGGAAATTAAATCCTATGTATGCATCAAATGATTTACCATTCATACAGGCTCATCACTAATTTCTACAGAAGTTTCCTCTTCAGAGATAAATTTCCTAAGTGCGTGTCTTCCACTTCCATATGAAGTTATGAACTTAGAACCGTGAACTCAATACGCAATGTATCCTACTCTTATGTCAAGCAATAAGCAAGAATAACAATAGCAAAAGTCATCAAGCAAAATTCATCACCTCAGATTGTACAGGAAAGTCCTGGCCATGAATATTATTTTCTATAGCTGTCCTGTAAAAAGGCATATCTTCTTGGTGATCATCAGCCTGCAAATCATAAGCATTTTGTTATGATGTGTATGACATACAGGCATGGAAGAAACAATTTCAAAGATAACAATTGAAGCACATGGACTTACTGTGAAGCTTGGCAGATTCTGGGTACCATTAAATTGCTGCATGTCAGCTGAATCATAGGCAGAGCTATGGCTGTGCCTTATACCAATATCCACATAGCTCTCTGTGTGATGACCAGGAGATTCACTACTTTCTGGAGCTGGCAGCTCAGATTCTGCACCAGATGCGGGAGAGTCAGACCGTAGAACGCTGGCATTTGGCTCCACATGATCTCCTTGGTCATTAGATATATCATTCATGGAGCTTCGCGGAACAGATGCAGAAACACTGCCATGCAGAAAAGAACCTTAACCACAGATCTTAATGTTCAAACAAAACCTAAAAGGCTATACAAATACAGCACAAAAATGGACAATAAACAACCTTCCAGAAGGTTCATCAATAGAATCAACTTTGTTTTCATAGGTCTGAAGAGGTTCAGAAATCTTAAATGAGCCAGGTTTATTTCCAAAACTTCCAAACGTTAATCCTGCACGCTCGGATTCTGGAACACGGAGATGCTGAGGTATAATAACATGCAGATTCGTGGAAATATTAACTTTAGCAAGCTTTTCGGAGAGTATAGTCACATCCCCTATCTGTAAACCACTAGAATTGTCTGCACAAGTCGAAGCCTGGCTCAACTTTGTTTCTTCTGCAGCAGGATTGTTAGTACCATGCTTTTGACTTGATTTTGGCTTCCATTCCATGTTGAGCTGCGCAGCTGGAAAACCAGGTACCAAATAAAACATAGACGTGAATAAACAGAAATCAACATTAACTATTATTGCAAGGCTTTTATGGCAAACAAAAAAGAGTTTTTCAATCATTATACTATATATAGCACGAGCAATAGCAAAACACTTTTTGTTGAAGCCTATAAGATGCATAAAAAAGACAAGGTTTCACTTTAAGCAACTAAGAAGTAAATTCATGATGGAATTCAAAGACTACCTTTCTGGTGATTCACAGACTGCTGATGTTGTCTGCTGGTATAATTTGAATGTGATCTGTTTGGCAATGTAGACTCAGCTACAGATGTCGAAGTCAGTTGGTTGTTTTTGGATGCCCCAGAAGATTGCCTAGATGATTCCGTCGCTGCTGATGCATCAATAGATTGCTGCACTACAGGTTGAGCAGAGGACTGTCCCCAGCCTCCGACTACCCCAACTTCACGCCTAATGGCACCAACTGTTCCGGACGGTCTAGAACCGGTAGTAGGCACATGAATGGGGTCCGTCAATGAAGAGTAGACTCCAACATCAGATCCTGTTGCTACTGAAGTTGTAGATGGTTCAGGATTAATGTGCGTCTGCCTTTGTGGCCTTGAACTGGAAGCCAATGTAGCTGACCGCTTCTCAATATCTTGTGCAGGCGTACAACTTTGCTGTGTTTCTTTGACAGGAACAGAGACAGAATCACGAGAAACGAAGATACTTGGTGTCTGCCCCTCTATATTTGCACCAGATGTGTGCTTGCTTTCACTTGAAGTATCAGTTAGGCTACAATAAGTAACTCATAAGAAAACCTATTTTTGCATTGCAAAGCATGAAATACATCCACATATAAAAAGCAAAATGGCAAGGTTGCATTATTTATAGTTAGAAATCAAATGAACACAGTCAAAAGTCAAAACACTACTCTCTCTTTTTTTCAAAAACATTTATGAGGCAATACTTAAAATGCCACTGACAGTATGACCTTGCACTACTTGCACTCAAAGGATAAACAAAGAGAAGAGCATATGCAATGCCATTGTCTAAAATAAACTTAAATAAAATTGAGATTCAAGAATTATTGACAAATTAATATATCAAAGAGTGCAAATCTGGCAGCACAGCTAACACAATAACATCAGTAAAAACCAGACCATGTAGATGTCGAAAAGATGGAAGTCAGAAAAATGAAAGACCGAAAGATAAAGTATAACTCAGCTTTCTACAACTAAAAGACAATAAGATAACATGTCAATGAATTACCTTTTCTTTTGAACATTTAAAAAAGCATCTATGGTGCTTGGGGCTGAATTCTGAGATGGTTCACCCATGGCATCCCTATAGGCACTTTGCTTTTGTCTATTGTCCCTCACCACTCGGAACTGATGGCTGACCTTAGTATCTAGACAAAAACAACCACAACGGAAAAATAAATTCAAATCCAAGTAAGCATCACTATCTAGAAACTCGGACTTCCTCTGACTCAGAAGAAGGCAAATTTAACATATCTAACTCAAATGTGGCACTATAGTTTATCAGTGTCGACACATACAGCTAAACTCCAAAAAATAAAATGACAAAAAGGGAGTGAGCAGGGTGGGTTCATTGTAAAGAAACAAGCAATCATGAATTCCAGCAGAGATGAATCCTTATTACCAGGCCCATTGTTCCGCTGAAAGCGACTTCTTCTAGCATTTATATCCCAAGAAGTGTAAGATCTTGAAAACTGTAGGTTGTTTTCAGTAGGTTTTCGCATATCGTTGGCATTAGTTGAACCTTCATTCTGTAAGAAAATACATATACAAATCAGAAGAACAGGAAGGAAAATAAGTAACAAATAATACAGTGAGAAACAATTTGACTATAACCAAACTCTTTGAAAAGGTAACCATCTAAACCATGCAGACGAGAAAACAACATAGCGCCGTACCCGTACATATAACACACAAAGAAATAACTGTCTTATGAATAAGAAGGGATGAAAGGGAACAATCTAAAAACATAAAATAAAATAAATCACAATCTAAAGTTCAGAGACCCTCAACAGGAATCCACAAGGTGATTTGTAAACTAAGCCAGTTACCAACACTAGTTATGAACACTAGCAGCAATAAGAATTCTATGTGATTGCATTAAGAAAGATTGGATACTACAAGTTTATAACCACACTCGTCAAATGACTCAATCTCAACTAATAAACAGTATAGTCTCAAGTTTTTTTAAAAAAAAAAACCGTCTCAAACAAATGCTGCAAGGGAATGTTCATACGAAAGCTGTATAAGAAAATAAAATCACCTCTTTCTTCCGGTCCCTTCTCCTCTTCACTTCATGAAATGGATCTGCAGGATAGGGATTCAAGTGTAAAAAGCATACAGATACCTAGATAAAAAGTCACGTACACAGTTAACTGAATCACGAGAAGATACTTCTAAAATGAAATTACGTGTATAAGAATGTCACTGTCATTGAGACTCAACAAACACCGAATAGTTGTTCTATGATGTTAACTGACACGAATTTAACAGGAAAAGATCGTGTTTTTGTTCACGTAAAGGAAGACTTGGTCTAGCAACATACCACTAACACAGGCATAGGAATGTTATTGTCATTGAGATTCAACAAACACCAAATAGTTGTTGTATAATGTCACAATGACCCATGAACTAATAGGAAAAAGAATATGCGTTTGTTTAAAAAGGAAAGCAAGACTTGGTCCAGCCAACAATAGGTACTCCATTACATATCACTACAGTCAAACTTTCACAAACCATTTAACTTATGGCAAGCAGGGACCTACATATAGGTAAGGTTAGAAGACTTAAAATCAGCAACATAGCAAATTTTGCTTCCAGCAATAAATCAAGGCTTAAAGGGTCACTCATGCTTATGGATCATACTATCACTTAATTGACTTATCCAGTTATCTGTAGACCGTAATAATTTGCTTTTCAATGGTACGACAAGCATGAGTCTAACCTGAGTTGGCAAGATAATTCTAATGAATAGGCTTATTAACAAATTCCCACTCTAACAATGTTGAAAAAAATAGCTATTGCAACAACTACCTAAATCCAGTCGGAACTCCTGCTCCGTGAAATCAAAGAGCCACTCACGCGGGGAAGAATCATAACAATGGAATCGGATCCAACCGTTCCTGATTAAGCTGGTAATTAGGCCAATACTATTCCAGCAAGAGATATCAAAATTATCAAAGGCGCAAGACGCATTGAGGTGCAAGGGATCTCCAGGAGCCTAATCACAAGGCACACAACAAGGTGTGCACCTAATAAATACGAACACATAGTTGGGAGAAAGAAAATAAGAAGCAAAAGTAGCACTCATCAGCAATAATAACAATAAAATGAAGGAAAAAAAATAAAGGAATACCGGCTAAAGTTTCTATTTGCACACGTGCATTCCTATTGTATTTCTTTTTATTGCATTTCTTTTCTTTTCTTTATAAAGTTGGGGCCTTACCATGCAAGGCATGTCTGGATGCGTCATCTGGACCCCAAGTGGGGGCCCTTTTGCTTAGCATGCATCAGCCCACATTGATAGACACCGAAAAATATTGCCCAACGATTTCAGTTGATATCGCTGATCCTTATAAATAAGGAAAAAAGAGACATACCTCCCAGCACGTCGTCGTTGCATCACAACGTCCATCTCATTATACATGTGTGTTATTATTTTTTCTATTTATTAAACATTGTCATCTTCCTCCTCATGAGTGCGAAGAAGATGATGGTGTGCCATGCGCCGTTAGCGACATGTCACAAAAATTATCTTGGTTTTAAAATTTTGTCCAATTCTGATATGACGGTCTGATATCACCAAATTCTTTCCGACTCTAACCTAGATAAAATTGGTTGATACCGCTCCATTGTTATGACCTTTTTGACAAAGTTCCGGTCAACTTAACAACAATCTAATCAAGCAAAATAACGAAAAAAAGTATAGAAAAACTCTCAAAGTGGTAAAATTTACAATGTCTATATCTTCTGCTAGCTGAATATGAAACGATTAGTATGTTTAACAATCTTTTGTGGGTTCTTCAACTCAATCTAACCTGAATTAAAGATGATGAGTTCAATTCCCAAAATATGTAAAACATTGGTTACTACTTCTTGAATAAGCCTACTTCAACCCAAAGAAATCATGTCAAATATACTAACCACATAAAATTCAAAAAAAAAAAAAAAACTACTTGCATAGTTTACATGACAATAAAAGTATATATTTGGTTTCCAAAGGGCCAGTTATCATCATTTTGTAGCACCCTTGCCCAACTCCCTTCCAATAGAACTGGAGGGAATGAAGGATGTCGACTTGTCTTATGCATTATGAACCATAAGAGATTAATCACACAAAGGCTTGATTAGCCAGACAAATGTTCTTGCCAAATTACAAAGATACAATAGTACGCACCATTCGTACATAGCAAGCAAGTGCATTTGGCAGAATCGCTGCAGCATTGTGATGATAATCATTACTTCACGGCAATTAAAAACCATACTGCTTATCTAGATAAGACTAAACATAATAACGTAACGGGAACATGACATTAGAGAGGGTGTCAGACCGGATGTACCAACCAATTGAACCGCAAAAATGGGTAACGATGGCCCACTGGGCTTGGTCCCCCATCCGGTTTCTAAAAACACTGACTTTAGTAGATATGGGGACTGTTCTTCTTGAAAGAGCAGCAGATGAATCATCAAACATGTTTAGAATACTGTTCCACATAAGCATTATACCGCATGTAAAACTAAAACAAATTAACAGTAAATGATATTTAGAATATCCTACTCACATTGCAAATAAAAGTAAATGGCACAGTCAAACTAACCAAAATAACTACAAAAATCAAAAGTAACAGATTAGTAAAAGATTACATATCTCAACAGATTAGCACTAACTAACCAATTTATAACGCAAACACATGTCATTCAAACTATATGTTCTTATAAAATAATATTAACTGATAACAAAATGAGTTTACTTAGTGAAAATTCACGAACAAATGAGAAATATTTGATAACTGGCCTTGATTAAGTAGCTTTTGCGCGGTTTCATTGGGATCCATGTTAAACTCTTTGAGAGCGGCATAGATGTCGGCATCTGAATGATTTCCGACGATCTCCTTTATCGATTGAATGGTCTTCTGAACTCTGGCTGAGATCGTCGCGGCAGCACTGCCACCCTCCGCCGCCCTACCCGTCCCGACCATCTCACTCTCCCTGTCTCTCGATTAGTTTACTGTACCGTTGAGGAAAACTCAATCCTAGCGGCTGCACGGCGGCTCCGGCGGCGGAGATTGAGCGAGGAACATGAAACGCGCGGTCGTGGAGAATTTTAATGGGGGCTGGATTTGGTTTTATTGCAAGGGGAAAGAGGCTTTGGACCGGGATAATTGGGGGCAGCTTACTTAGCGCCGAATCTGAAAAATGAAAAGTAAGAGGTGCACCGTAAGACGTAAGTACTAAGTAATGGTACAGAAATACAGTTTTAAGTTTTTCTATTTATTTGAATTATAAAATGAGAAAAAAATGGGCTATAAATAAGTTTCTTTAATTATTTAATTATAAACAAAATTATAAGATTTTTTTTAATAAGTGAAATTGATTAAATGATGTATGATTTAACTTTATTTTTTAATTA
Source organism: Xerophyta viscosa (assembly GCA_002076135.1). Classification (NCBI taxonomy): domain Eukaryota; kingdom Viridiplantae; phylum Streptophyta; class Magnoliopsida; order Pandanales; family Velloziaceae; genus Xerophyta; species Xerophyta viscosa. Next base: position 1,397,010 of record MJHO01000042.1, read on the forward strand.
TTTACTTTTGAGTATTTAAATTTAAATTTATTTATTATTTATATGTGAATTTGTCTTTATCTAGTATGACATAAATATTATAAATAAAAAAAGTTACAATATATTTTTTCTAACAGAATTTGATTATTATATAATTCTGAATTATAATATATGATCTTTATATTGATAACCTAAAATATTACAGCTTATTTATTTGTACTGATATAATCAATAAAAAATTAAAAATCTATTTTGCAACTTTAATTAGAATATTTGAAAATTTTAAATTCTAGCCGTACTAGATGTATGTCTTCTTTTATTGAATGCCAACTCTACAAAATCACAAACAATCAAAAAGTAACCATATTTTATATTAAAAAAAAAAAGATAAACAATGAATTTAGCGTCTTTAATGTTATATTCAAAGCGTACAACTGGTTACGTTGAAATAAATTATATCCCAATATTGATAGAATAAATAAAGTAGTTTTCAAAATCTTCATGCAATAGAAGATATAGATATATATTATGACACAGTTGGAATATTTTTTTACTATGCACTTATCTAATAGTTGAACAAAATATAATCATCAGGCATTTGATTTCCAATTTGGTATTATTTTTTGGCTGAATATACTGTACATCCTTCCTTGATTCCCTCTTCCATATTCCTTGGTATCCTCTCCATATCCCTCCTATATAATTCCTTTTTTTTTGTGTTCTGTTACAAACACATACCAATTGTTAATATATATATATATATATATATATATATATATATATATATATATATATATATATCATACTATGAGTTTGATACAAAACTATTATTTATGATCATATGAACTCCTAAATCTATATGATTTTGTTTTTAACACCATTATACATCAATCGGCTATTATATATGTGAAGATCAAGTTAACTTAAAAAAATAATTTTATATTAAATAACGTCGCAATTACAAATCGATTTCCGTACAATATATATATATATATATATATATATATATATATATATATATATATATATATATATATATATATCAATTTTCTTTTGTTCAAAAAAAGCTAAGGCAAAGTCCCTTAATTTTTTTATTAATCTTAGAAGTCTAACTTCCGTTACATCGATATGTAGTACAACATCAACCTCCAACAAAGGTGAGGCAAGAAAATATTATCCTAAGGACAATGAAAAAGCCCGCTTAACTAAATAGTTTGCTAGACGGTTTGCTTTCCTATAGATATGTTAAACACGGACCTCCATGCTCGTTATACCATGTCCCGGCATGCAGCTTCCAGATTTTGAAGATGACCCACATGTAGTTCATCAACCTGAAGGCATTAAATTACAAACACATAATCAGTTTCATATACCACATGCCGAAAACCCATCTTTCTCGCAAGCTGTTAGCCCTGAAACATCCCCAAAGTTCTGCCTCCTCGACTGACCAACTCCTCTGAGATACCCTAAAGGAAAATACTTCTCATCCACAACAAACTACCCAACAAATCACACATAATCAATCTCCACCACACACATACCTCGTGATCCGCATAACTCCCTCGTGATTTGCACAAAACATCAAAATTACAGATATACCCATCGTGATGTGTGGTCGTGATTGTGCCACGTCAGCATGTGTGGTTTCTTGGGGATATACCCATTTGAGTATAGCAGCTCCGAGAACAAAATTCCAGTTAATATCTCGATTAACCCCTGCTTCCACATGTAGGTTCCACATAATCCACTTGGAAAATTCTATAGTGCGGCCCGCATACTATCATTTCGAAGCACGGATGCGCCAAAAAATAAAATTTAAAAAAGTTTACGCTTGTTTTTGTAAAAAAGAAAAATTAATATAAAAATTACAGATTTTAATGAGATTTATAACATTAATGTTAAAAAAAATTTAAAAATTAATTATAAATAGGTGTTTTGGCGCTCTAAAATTAACGGGTTTAAAAATTTCACTTCAAGTTCGTTAAACTTTAGAGCGCAAAAATATCTATTTTGAATTTTTTTTGAATTTCTTTTTTTTAATATAAATATTATAAATTTTATTAAAATCTTGAATTTTAATCTTGAATTTTTTTCAAAAGGATATACGTAAATTTTTTTTTGGCGTGCCCGCCATAGAATTTCTCAATCCATCATGCAGATTTTGATTCATAAATCCATTCCAGTGAGTCCACATGAATAAGTTTGCGACAGACAATGATCGCAGCTACACAGTCTCGTAATGCATGAACAACACTTTCCTTTGCTGCACCACAGAAAGGACATGAAGCATCTGAATGGAAAAAATTACTCAACCCCAATAAATAACCGAACAAACCATGCACAATCAATCTCTACCACACATATACATCGTGATTCGCACAATTTCTTCGTGATCCGAAAAAATATCAAAATTACAAATATATCTATTGTGATGTATGGTCATAATTGTACCACGTCAGTGTATGCAATTTTTTGTATAGTTTTGTGGTGCATAGTAAAACCCATCTGGAATCAGCCCTCTCCGTGCCTTTGAAGCATCTGAATTTGTTCTCTATCTCTTTCTCTCTAATGAAAGGGATGAACAGAGGAGAGGGAGTTCCTCAGTGCACCGGACGAGGAGAAGAAGATAGTCTTCTAACACGAGCTGGACCATTAGCAACTGTTCATTTATTTAATTTTTTATATAAAATCCAAATTTTGGTGGTTAAAAGATATGTATAAAATCCAGCGTACACCAAGAGAATGAGCCAAGAAAAGTAATTTAAATTTAAAAACTTAAGGTGATAAAAGGTTTTATATCGAGGGCATTACACAAGACTAAATCAAATTGACAAGTAAAAATTTAGAAGTAAGAGAGTCGCTAATTTATACCACCTATGATCAATACTAGCTCTTCCACTAATTTACAAAATAATTGTAAAAAAAACTAAAAAAATTTCATCACTAATAAAAAATTTGGATAATTGTCCGGTAGTTCTTCTATATTATTTCAATATCACTTAATTACTCCTTTTTTTTGCACTTTAGTTCTTTAACACTTTTTAATGTATTTATAATACTTTTTAATACGTTTTTGACGCATACTATACACATCCGACTGCATCTTGACATCTATTAGTAAATTTCTGACAATTTTGTATTAATTTTTAATACTCTTATATTAAAAAATAACACATTAATATTATTCTAATAAATTTTAACACTTTTTTTATAAATTTTTACATCTTCCGTGAACAGAACTGTAATGTTTTTATAAATGGGCAACAATACAAGATAAATTATTGTCTTAGACCGCAGCGCAAGTCTTCCTTAAAAAATTCTTATAATAGAGATCCTACAATAAATAATATTTTTTAATTTTTTTAATAAATTCGATGAGATTTTTGGCAAGCTGTTTTCTACATATTTTGCACCCTTGTATAGTTTTTGGTAGTGACACGAAACTCCAATCACCATTTACTCACTAAGGTTGTGTTTGGTTCATAACTCTGCAAAATTTTTATGAATGTTATATTTTCAATAATCTAGATTCTCAGGAATTACATTCCTATGAATGCTATATTTTTTCGTTTCGTTCGTTGTTTCAAATTATTTAAATTTTTAGAAATGCTGTCTTGTTTACGTTTGGTTTGTTTACAATATTTCTTAAAATGTAATAAAATTTTACCAAAATACCTCCTTCAGAAATTAAATAAAATATAATAAAATGATATACACATATTTTCTAAAAATATTCTTTGATCCAGTGAAAACATAATGTATTATAAATCAACTGTAAAAATAACCACATAAAAATAGTTATAAGTTCAATTCTATCCATTACAATTCATATAAGAAATTCAAAATATAACACTGGAGAAAAAATTTTTGGAAACGACACCACTGGATCTTATATGAAATTCAAATATAACACTGGAGAAATTCAAATCTAAATAGACCAAAATTAGATAACGACACCACTACATAGATATATATTGCTTTTCGACAAGCGGAGAAGAAAAAAGCACTGAAGAAGAATGAGAAATTAGAGAACGGCTGGATATAAAAATTTTCTTAATAAAATATTTGAATAAAGTTAGAGATATTTTTGGAAATAAAAAAATAATCTTGCAGGTAATCTGATATGAAATCAAGATATCCACCCTTTTCTATAAAATTTTTTATTATTTTATTTATGAAAATATTACATCCATAGAAATGTTGTATTTTTATGGTTAACGAATCAAACGCAAAAATATGATTCCTATGTACTAAGTTTTCAAAAATTCTGTCAGTCAAAAATAATTTGACAAATCAAACGCACCCACCCAAATAAAACTCCGCCACGGTCGTTGTCGTGTGCCGCAGCTTGCGCATTCATCTCCACCACCTATAGTATCCTCCCCGCTCTCTCCGCCTACCCGCCAGCTCCCTCTACCAATAGCGATGCTACGCCGCCGTCGAGGCGGCGCCTCCACCGCCGTTCCAGATGGTAAAGACAAATATCCTCCTTCTCCTCCTTCTCCTCCACTGTCTCGGGCGTCGGAGATCGCAGGCGACCGCCATATTCGGCAGCGGTGGGGATGCTTCCACAACTGCTGCTGGCTGATCGGCTGCGTGTGCTCTCTATGGTGGCTTCTCTTATTCCTATACAACGCGATGCCGCCGTCGTTCCCGCAGTACGTGTCCGAGGCGATAACGGGGCCATTACCTGATCCTCCAGGCGTTAAATTGAGGAAAGAAGGACTGAAGGCGAACCATCCGGTCGTCTTCGTCCCCGGCATTGTAACCGGCGGACTCGAGCTCTGGGAGGGCCACGCATGCGCTGATGGATTGTTTAGGAAGCGACTTTGGGGTGGAACATTTGGTGAAGTCTACAAGCGGTAGTCATTGCTAATTACTATTTATTTATTGGTATTATTTTGTTCCGTTCTATCTGATTTGATAATCTGCTGAGAATTTTCTTTGATAAAAAGGAGTATAGAGTGTTGCTTAAGGTCGACAGCGGCTACATGTATGGGCACTAATAAGGAAAGGTGGCATGTTGTCAATTCTTGCTCCTTGCAAACTCGGGGGAAGGTTGTTTGCCGGTAGTTGGACAAAGCCCACATGTACGACCTCTGAACGTATATACTTAGAGTTGATGTCAATTCTTGCTTCTTAGAGCTTGAACCTAATGCAGGCTGGTTTGTAGCTGAGGTTATAACGTTAATTTGGGTAGAAGTTTTGGTATTTGTGTATGAGTAATTGATTAATAGTAGGAGCAGAAACAAAGTTTTGGAACATTCTTATTGTCTTATAGAATTTGATAAATTGAACGTATATTATGCTCATTCATTCCTAGTTTTTGTTTTTGTAGGAAACTAGCTATATAACCTTGCTAGTGCTGCTGTCCTATCTTCCAGTTTTGATATTGATACACGTCTTCCTTTTGTGGACAAAAACTAACTTTCACAAATTTGTAAATTTGAGTTGATCTTATTTGACAATACAACTGGCCTCCTAGTATGAAATACTCTCAAAGCATTTGCTATAGCCAACAGGCTCATAAATTATTCATTGAGCGTATCATCCACGCAATTGAGTATATAACTTCACTTAGTCATTACTCAAAGGAAAAGAACAAAAAATGTTTTATCTTTGATTGCCTTTGTTTCTTTTCAAGTCCTGAATCAAGAGGTCAGTAACTAGAGTGTCCACAGATTTGTATAATATAGATTCAGATAATTTCTGACTATGGGTTAGAGTATTTCTTAGCAAAGAGCTCTAAATGAACGATGCTAGAACGGAAGAATGATCTTTTAAACGTCAACATCACAACAAAGTCATATTTAGATTTCATGATCAGTAGGTTCTTATCTGTGTGGGCACATCGTCGTTATTAGTACTTTTAATATTGTTATTGTCATTATTATGCTTATTGTTGTTATTACTAGTATTATTATGATACGAACCCTCAATGCTGGACGACAGCTTGGCCTGTTCTAGCTAATTTTGGCCATTTAGAAAGTCCGACTATTTCTTTCTAATGTTCTGTGTTAATTATGTATGAAGATGATATAATAATCAGAAAACGTGGCAAGAAAATAGTCACAATATCTTCTTGCTGCATGCATCTTTTAGGAAATTCCATCCTCTTCCCTCGGACTAATCTTCAATTGGTTGTACTAGATTTACTTTAGGAAGCAAGATTCACCTATTCTTATCCTTTAGCTACTTTTGATATCTATACTGTGTTTCCTATCAGTTTACTTAAGGGGTTGGGTTATCTCCTCTAACCTCTACTGCCTCAGTGTTCTTGAAGGGGTTGGACATCGCTACACCCTCATCATTTGTTGTCAATCTCTAGCAAGTGCACTAGTTCGTCAAGTTATAATATGGATTTGAGTCCGATTATCGTTCCCTCGAGGATTGAATTGTTGAATATTAGTCTAAATTTAATACTGATTTTATTTAACTAACGAAATTGAAGACTAAGTAATTCAGCTTAAATTTATCAAATTTTCAAAATAGCGAGGTGTATAACTTTTAGTTACTTTGATAATCTAACTTTAATTATCTAGTGTCCAGAAATAACTTTGATTTAATTTCTAGCAGTCCTCGTAGGTATCTAATATTTTTTCTCGAAAAATATCAAGTCTATTTCTCCATTATCAAACTTATATATCTCTATGTAAGTTGATAAGAAAGAAACGCAATATTTTTTAGGGACTTTAATGCTGCACGAGCTGTACGTAAATATCTCTATTTTACGTCAGTTCGTGATATCTCTCATAAAAAGCAATAGCCTAGTGGTGGCCAAATCACTCGTATCTATTTGAACTTTATGAATCATACAATATTAAATCTTAGTTTGTTTCTGAATTATTTGATAATTGATTTCAGATTATCATAGCGGGACTAAAAATTATGTCCTCAAAAATAAAATTAGCTCATAGAAAGAAAAAATAAATTATCTAGCAAAAAAATGTTCATGGTTACAAGAAATAAATACAAGAATTTAAAAAAAAACTTTCTTAACTTTTTAGTCTTTATTTCTTCTAGCCGCGCTCTTCCTCATCTTCGTTTTCAACTCTATTCATATTGATATTTAGCACTTAAAATATTGCATTTGCCTCCCATTCTTGCTGTTTATGTTGCTTTCCTTCGATGTCCAGCCATGATGTCCTTCAGCACTATGTGTGTGTTTTGTAGCCAATCAAGCAGTCCATTAATGCTTGTAATCCATAATGCTCACAATCCAGCCGTCGTTGTTGTGTAGCTTCATGATCAACCGTTGATTTTGTGCTTCAATTTCCTTATTTCAGCATATCAAATCCTAGCCATCCATTTGTGTTTGAATTTCTTTTTCTGTTCTAGATTTCCATTTAAATCTCCAAAGTACATTTAACTCCAATTTAAGATTTTTAACCTGAAATTAACCAATAAATAATAGAATTAGTATGTAATATATCCTAAATTTGTATGTAAAAATTAAAACCAATCAAATGCAAAATTTTAAGTGCTAAATATCAATATAAATAGAGTTGAAAACGAAGAAGAGGAAGAGCGGGGCTAGAAGAAATAAAGACTAGAAGGCTAAGAAAGTTTCTTCTTAAAATTCTTGTATTTACTTCTTGTAACCATGAACATTTTTATAATGGATGATTTTTTTTTTTTTTTCTATGAGCTAATTTTATTTTTGAGGACATAATTTTTAGTCCCGCTATGATAATCTGAAATTAATTATCAAGTGATTCAGAAACAGTTATGATTTAATATTGTATGTTTCATAAGGTTGAAATAGATACGAGTGATTTGGCCACCACTAGGCTATTGCATCTTGTGAGAGATACCATGAACTGACATAAAATAGAGATATTTACGTACAGCTTGTGCAGCATTAAAGCCTCTAAAATATATTGCATTTCTTTCTTTTCAACTTACGTAGAGATATATAAGTTTGATAAGGGAGAAATAGACTTGATATTTTTCGAGAGAGAATATTAAATACCTATGAGGACTGCTGGAAATTAAATCAAAGTTATTTCTGGACATTAGATGATTAAATTTAGATTATCAAAGCAACTAAAAGCTATGTACCTCGCTATTTTTAAAATTGATAAATTTAAGCTGAATTACTTGGTCTTCAATTTCGTCAGTTAAATAAAATCAGTATTAAATTTAGGTTAGTATTCAACAATTCAATCTTTGAGGGAACGATAATCGGACTGAAATATATATTATAACTTGACGATCTAGTGCACTTGCTAGATTGACAACATCATCTTTATGTAGAAACCGGAAAGTCATGGCACTTTTAAAATTTTTATGATCCATGGAGTCTGAAGAGATGACTGATAACGGAGGAGAGGAGGAAAGTTAGAAAGACATGAAGAAGTAAGAGTTGTAAACCACGATTAGTATGTCATATGTTTATTTGCATTTTCCAATATCCTACCTCATTGGGTAGGAAGGACATGTTATGGTCTGATAGAGAAGTCCATAATAATGCAGTTTTATGTATTGTTGTTTATTTATTTACGTTTCCTTTCTTTTTCTTTTTCAAAATTCAGTAGAAGATTGTTAGTTTAGGTTTTTTATATTGTTTATTTGGTTTTATTATGGAAATTCGATGTACTTTGTAATTGTATGTCTCTCATTGTCGGGTGCTGTTGAATTTCTCAGACCTTTATGCTGGGTTGAACATATGTCACTAGACAATGAAACTGGATTAGATCCTTCAGGTATCAGAGTCAGACCAGTCACAGGACTTGTGGCAGCCGATTATTTTGCTGCTGGCTATTTTGTGTGGGCTGTGCTAATAGCTAATTTGGCACGCATCGGATATGAAGAGAAGACAATGTACATGGCTGCTTATGATTGGAGAATATCATTTCAGAATACAGAGGTACTTCGGCTCTAGCTGCTAGCTAATTGCGTCTTTATTTCTTTCTTGCTTAATGATTTTATACTTTGCATTCACTCCAATTTGTCCTTTTACAATCAGTCTGACTATATATATATATGATGGTTTGTTAGTATAATAATTACTTTGTATACAGGTTAGAGATCAGACGTTGAGCAGGATAAAAAGTAATATAGAACTTATGGTGGCTACAAATGGCGGAAAGAAAGCTGTTGTTATTCCGCACTCAATGGGAGTTCTGTACTTTTTGCATTTTATGAAGTGGGTTGAGGCACCCGCTCCAATGGGTGGAGGTGGAGGTTCAGACTGGTGCCAGAGGCATATTAAGGCAGTAATGAATATAGGTGGACCTTTCTTAGGTGTTCCAAAAGCAGTTACAGGGCTTTTCTCGGCTGAAGCCAAAGATGTTGCTGTTGCGAGGTAATTATCACTTTGCATAAAGTATCGCATCTGTTTGCTAACTTGCCGGTCATTTTTTTCTTATGTATCCCTTGAGAATGTTGCTTATATTTTGTTAAGTGGTTCTAATCATCATGAATATTTTGTAAGATGGGTTAAACCATCTGTAGTTCTTTATTACTATATATCTGATAAATGTTGGATCCTTCAAACTTAAGACGTCCAGATACAACTTTTATTTTATTTTATTTTAATATTTTCTTTAAAATGTAGGGCTATTGCACCTGGTGTGTTGGACTCTGATCTTCTTGGTCTGCAGACCTTGCGCCATGTTATGCGTATGACACGCACATGGGACTCGACTATGTCGATGATTCCAAAAGGTGGTGATACTATTTGGGGTGGTCTAGACTGGTCGCCTGAAGAAGGCTACTACTGCAGTCCTAAAAAGCAGAGGAACAATGGTACAAATCTTCTGCAGGAGTGTAAAACTGATAAGGTTGACTCACTGTTGCACAAAGTCAACTATGGAAGGTTAATATCGTTTGGAAAGGATGTAGCAGAGATGCATTCATCAAAGATTGAACGGATAGATTTCCAGGTATGTATCTTTCTTATTTGATTCTAATAATGTTTGTAAGTGCCCACAAGTTCCACTCATTCTAATCTATTGGTTTAATGTCTAATATACAGGACGCAGTTAAGGGAAACAATGTTGCACTCTCAAATGTGTCATGCCGTGATATTTGGACAGAATACCATGAAATGGGCTGGGGAGGAATTAAGACGGTGGCTGATTATAAAGTATATACAGCTGCTTCCATATTGGACCTTCTTGATTTCGTTGCTCCAAAGATGATGCAGCGTGGGAGTGCACATTTTTCGTATGGTATAGCTGATAATTTAGATGATCCAAAGTACCAGCACTACAGATATTGGTCAAACCCCCTGGAGACAAAGTGAGATTGTAGATGTATATTTTAAAGTTATTTATATTTCTTGGATTTTTTTTTTTTAAATCGTTGAAGACCTTGAATAATTTTTTTATAATATAATAAAATAAGTTGGAACGCCATGATTAGAAGTATGATTGAATTTAATATAGTGAGCGTAAAACTCATCATCTTTCAATATCAAATACGGGTTTTCCCTCTATCTTCTGTCTTCTACATGAGTCAGGACCTTAATATTCCTGACATTCTGTTCATAGCACAACGATGGTATCTCCAATGAATTGTATTTTATCAGACGTGCATGCCGAATTAGGCATTTAACCTAGTGCAGCTTTCTCTGCATTGATGGAACATATTCTTATGGAGGTTGTTACTGGGCTCTTGACAGATTTATTTGCAAATTTAATCCCCTAATAGACATTCTGAAATATGATAATTGTATTTGTTTTTGGCACACTATTTGAAAAGCTAAGAACTGAGTGGTTAAAATCCTTGATAAATGCAACTTTTCTCCACTGGCTTCCAGCAATTTTAAGTTGGCAAAGTTTGCTTGCACTCCTGCTTTCTTGTGTATGTAGAAGTCATATTATTATTATTATGACAAAAAAACTCATATTCATCTCCACTGACTCTGTGTTTCTAAGGACTTATTCATTATTTATTACCTCATGTTTTTACTTGCTTTTAGTTTGTCATTATTGGATCGATGGAAAGACTGGTAATGTTATCTGAATAATTCTTCCTTTTGCTTTTCCAGATTGCCAAATGCCCCTGATATGGAGATTTACTCCTTGTATGGTGTTGGAATTCCCACAGAAAGGGCATACGTCTATAAAGTCTCTCCCTCAGCTGAGTGCTATATTCCCTTTCAGATTGATACCTCAGCTGATGGCGGAACTGAGGAAAGTTGTTTACAAGGGGGTGTTTACTTAGCTGATGGGGATGAGACCGTACCAGTTCTGAGTGCAGGTTACATGTGCGCAAGAGGATGGCGAGGGAAAACCCGGTTTAATCCCTCTGGTATCAAAACATACATTAGGGAGTACAATCACGCTGCTCCTGCTAACCTGCTGGAGGGTCGAGGCACCCAAAGTGGTGCTCATGTTGATATTATGGGCAACTTCGCTTTAATTGAAGATATCATTCGAGTGGCAGCAGGGGCAACTGGAGAGGGTTTGGGTAGCGATCAGGTTTATTCTGATATATTTAAATGGTCTGAGAAGATCAACCTTCAACTTTAGATCTCCCGGTAATTCATCTCAACTGCAAGATGAATTGGTAATTTTTGGTAAGCACTTGTTGTAGTTCTTCCTAAGATCCTACTTCTGATTTAGAGTAGAAATCCTCGAATATTATCTACTTCATGAGTTCTTTATGGTTGAGTAGGAATTCTGTTAGTTGACCCTTTCTTGAAATGGATTGTAGACATCCTAAATTCAGTTTGTCATTAGCTTCATACCGATGATTTGTAACTTCATTATCTCGACTATAGAGCTGCATTTTCCTAGGCAAGATGATGCAGCAGCCTCAAACAAAGACAGTATGACAATTAGCTAGTATTATGTTCTGAGTGGACAAATGAGAAAGCACACCAATACTCTGAAAATATTCTAGATCGATTTGGAGTATATCCCAAAAGCTTTCATGTCGATCCAGATAGAGTTGTTCAATCGGAGAAGAAGGTGGTTGTTCTTGTGGTTGATGTTTTGGTTTTGAAGTCTAGCTTGTCATTGTTTTTGTAATAAGTGTATATTGGTTTATATAGCTAGTTGTAAACTTTTACAGCTCAAATTTCTCTCAGTTCTGTGTCAGTGATGGTCCAACTGTTAGTAGGCACACTTGATTCGATTGTCCTTACTATTTTTTCGCCTATTTAAGTATTAAAAGTAATATGTGCCTCCTTTTGCAGCTGTTGTTTATTAACAGTGGTATAAGGTTTTGCCATTGTGTTTAGCAGCTGAAATGATGTATCCTTATTAATGGTCGAAGTGATTGTAATACAGGAACTTCATTTTTGCTTTTTGTTTCCTTTTATTTAATTTATCTGGGCAAAGGCACATAGCTAGTGGTAATGGCTAAGATTGTGTGGCCCGAGAGGTCTCCCATGTGCCCTTCTTTCGTCTCAAAAGATAATGTCAACTCTTTCTCTCCTCTAATTGTTCTAATTGTTATGTTCCTGCAGAAGGCTCGCGAAAACAAACTTTTCTGTGTGCTGCTGTTGCTTGGGGGAGATTTCGGTATTATATTCCGTTTCGCATTCAATTCTTGGCCCTATTCATTCGCCAGGAAGCGGTAAAAGTGCTGATGCCAAACAAAGATGCCCTTTTTATCTCCATTATCTCTATGACTAACCCTATTTGGCTGTTTATGATTCGTTGGCTATGGCGCGATGCAGGTTGGATCTTACTAACGGAAAATAGATAACTCACAAATCATTAATTTTATATTATTTATGTATTTTTTGAAATATCTACACTTGCCTTTTCTTATTGTACTATTCGAAGTAGGATGCACATGAAATTTTGAGTTTTACCATTTCATGTATATTTGTCTTGTACTGTTGTTCACGGTGACCTTGTAACTTTTATTTGGATGTTTTCAGGACATATTTCATCCATTTGAAATGTATATGGTATTTAGTACTTGAGCAATTTCTTTTGGAGTTATTGTGATTTCACGTCCTCGTCTTCTTCCTTCAAGCAATGAGTATTTTCTGTTTGCCTGCATATTTCTACGCAATTGATAGTCACAAATGAATTTTACAATGAATGAAACCAATTTCGATTGGATTTACAATCCCTGCGGATGGGACCAGAGCTCAGGTGGATCGCCTTTACTACCCAACCGCTGCAACATCTCCGCCGCCTGCGTCTATTTTCCAATCTTTAGATAATGCAGGTAGCAAAGTGTTATTTAGTGATATCCGATAATCCTACATCAATATCAGTCCTCTTCTCTTGAGCAATTCGAGGGCGGCGGGGGTATCACTGAGCTTGCATAAGCCACTTATCATAACATTGTAGGTGGTTATGTCAGGAGAGGCTCCAGAATCTTCTAGAAGGGTGAAGCGTGGCGCTGTATCTTCTGTAGCAATACTCCATTCCATGACCGGTGCCATAAATAGCTAGTATCTAATAAATAGTAGAAACAAGAATACTCAATATACATAAATACTTTATGCCATCAAGTTGTTCATTAAGTTTTTCAAAAAATAAAGCACGAAAGAAAAAAGAACTATCAGTTAAAAATAAACATGGATAATTAACGGATACTTCAATTTTTCTGTTTGAATTTTATTTTTTTTAATTTCGTTAACTTCGTATACCCAAAAAAAAGAACTCATTTAAATAGTTAATGTTCCTACTCCCAATTGCCCAATTCTATTTATATCTCTTTATTAAGATAAAATATCAAGATTTCAAAGTAAAGTGTTGCAAATTGAGGTTACGACATCTCAGATTCGATAGATGTCGCAGTTTCAATTAATGTACAGGATTCAAAATGATGACTAAGTGAAAGATAACTTTATTCAAGTACGACATAGATGAGCATGGTCCCATTTCTATGGAATTTAAATACGTGTGCAAACTAAAATGCAATAAACTTTAGCTCACAATAATCTGAAAAACGTCGAGAGAAACAAAACTTCATTACAAAGAAGATAAAACCAACAATAATAACAGCAAGGAATGAATTGTTCTGAAGTATGTACAAGTTAGAATTTACAGAGCAAATTTGCAGATACATAACCTACCTATGAAAAAAGAGAAGAATTACAATCCGACATGCTGGCACTTGCAAAACTTTTACCAGAATCTCCCAGAATTGAGCATTCAATCTCATTCTTTCAATTTGTTGCCTGGTTACTGTTATGATACATCCTTGGTAGATCACATCAAGGCTCCAATTCTAACATTAATACACAACCTCATACAACTTGTTTCTGAGAAATTCCAAACAAGCTAGGGTTCTTTGAAGATGTTAATCCACATCTTAACAAGAAATGAAAAAGAAAAAAAAAAGGGTACAGCTCTCATGGTTATTGTAACTTCATGTACAACTATTGCAACAAAAAGTGGCATTGTGAGAAATTAATCGTGCGCAGATGGCTGGTTATAGGAAACTAGCTCTCTTTTCCTTTGAAATTCTGCTAGTTGCAGGGAACTCTTTCTGTCCACATCCTCTTGGAACCTGGGAATGTAATTCCGCCAACTCCCTCACGCGTACTAGGATATCTGTAGGTATTGGTACAGAAGAATTCTTCCCATAGTTCCTCGGCTGAAGAAAAATGCATTCTATCTAATAAGATTATCACGACAAACAACATTTTAAAAAAAAAGTAACAAGAAATATTTCTTTTTTATAATTACCTTCTTCATAAATGATAAAGCAAGAGCTTATAATCTAAGAATAAAAAGTAAATATCATAGTAACAAGACGATACCATGGTGTCATTAGATCCATGAGTAAAGCTTGCTCGCAGCAGGTTGCGCCACTTGTCCTGCAATAAAAACCATATGAAATACTAACAGTTTTTCCGTTCAAAATAGTGCCTTCGCTAGTTTTAATCGATTTTTGAGTACTTTATCAAAAACAAGGAATATAACACAACCATAATAACAAAAAACATGGTTTGGTCTGAGCATCTTAGGATATCCACCTTAAGATCAACTGGACTGCGTGAAGAGGACTCAAACACCATCCGCCTGATTTCTGACCACCGTCCAGCTCCATAGAGAGCAACTCCCTCAACTAGTTTAAGGACTTCATCAAGAGTCCAGGCACGATGTTGCTTCCTTCCACTATCATTTATCGTTTCTTGCAAATTCTTGGATCTATCAGCTGAATTATCTATGTTCAAAACTATATTACCCATGTCATTTTTGCACAATGGCATGCCCTGGATATTATCATTTGAGCTATTTTCGCAAATGAGACTACATTGGCTTTCCTCATTATCATGTATTCCCCTATTGCGTCTTTGCAGATCCGCATGAATGGTTTTCTGCATTACAAAAGCTTCAATTATGAGCAGCTTTTAACAAAAACCTTAGTTGCATATGATATACAACATTCAACACTTGTTATTTGCTGAAAATGTGACATGGAGTGTACCAATAACAAGCATAAATGACAGCAGGGTATAAACAGGTACTTTCTTCTACAGTCTGAGGAACCATTTTACATGACCGCAACATACTACAACCTGAAACATACACTTTATAATTCCTCTACATAATCCATTTAGAATTAGAAAGTCGAGCAGACGAGGAGCTTCCGGGCTTCTAGGTTCAGGGGACTGACCACTCAATTAGTCAGTTGAAACTTCTAAAAAACTTATGAGCTGGTTCAGAACTGCTAGTAAACATATAGTTGGACTTAAAAGACGACAACAAAGCACATCACTTGAAAAACAAACTATAGGAGAAACCATCATCGTTACCACTTACCACTTAAGTAACCTGTTAAGTTTATAATGAAATTTTGGTCTTAAACAAAAATCTGATAGCATTAATGCAAAAATAGAGGAC
Source organism: Xerophyta viscosa (assembly GCA_002076135.1). Lineage (NCBI taxonomy): Eukaryota > Viridiplantae > Streptophyta > Magnoliopsida > Pandanales > Velloziaceae > Xerophyta > Xerophyta viscosa. The sequence goes on from MJHO01000042.1 coordinate 1,412,759, forward strand.
TTGAAGTACCAAAACTGACGTGAAATCAGTTCTTCGGCGCCCTCTTCTCACTCTGCAGACACGCGGTATTTGGATACCTCCAAGAAAATTGTGCCCGGTTACTAAGTTTGCGTCGCAGCAGTCATCACCCCCAGGTTCATGGCTTTTAACAGAAGTGGCTTTCCACTAATCTCCATGTCTTCCATTTCAGAAAGTTCTTCAATATATCGTTTAGTTGGCTTCCTCACTCTCTTGGATGTAAGCTGCTCCATTTGAGGCTCATCATACTTGACAGTGACAGGCACCTGAATCTCACGAGAAGGAACATCCTGGCACTCAACTCTTAGAGTAGTACTATCTAATGGGTCTCCACAATTACCGGCTATAGGAAAAGACGTTTTGTCAGAAAGGAGAGAACGAGCTTGAAGATCACATGTGTGTTTCAGCATAGATGCTTCTTCTCCAATGTTCTCCTGAACTATCTTTTTATCTTTGATTATGAATTGTGTATTTGGAATGATACAAGAATTGGTTAATCCCATTGCAATTCGCCGCTTCAGCCACAACTTGTCTTTAATAGCAGTTTGACGTCCAAAGGCAGCCCAGAAAGCCTCTTGTAGCTGTCTAATTGAGAATTTATCCAGGCAGATTTCCCCTCCAAGAGGGAAAAGTCAGGCTTTGAAAGTTGGGAACTCTCACTAAGTGGTAATCTATTTGTCTCCTCATCATTTGTCTGCTCCTTAGAATCTCGTGCACTACCCATCTGAACATATTTCACATCATCGATGGTTTCAGGTGAAATTGACTCAGGTAGGAGCTTGACATCTTGAACACGAGGGGAGCTATGACCATCGCATACCTTCCCATCTAAATCCATGTCAGCCTTCGAAAATTGAGGACTTCGAGGGACTGTTGACATATTTGCCAATTCATCATTTGTCAACTCCTTAGAATTTTCTAGAGTACCAATACGATCATATTTCGCATAAGCAAGACTTTCAGGTGAAACCGTCTCATCTAGAAGCTTTGCATCTTGGATGTGTGAGGAGCTAGAATTACCAAATAACTCAGTATCTACATCCATGCAGTTTAAAAAGGACACATCTAGATGTACATCAGACTTTAAATGCTGGTCACTTTGAGTAACAGATGAGCTATTTTTTATTTCATCATTTCTCCGCTCCATAGAATCTTCTGGACTACCAATATGATCACATTTCATGTCAGCATTCATCTCACATAAAACTGTCTTATGTAAAAGCTTGAAATCTTGGAGAAGTTGGAGGCTAGAATGATCAGATAACTCTCCATCTACATCCATGAACAAAGGATAAGACAAGTCAGGTTCTAATTTTTGGGGACTTTTAGTAGCTGTGGATCTGTTTGTCGATTCACTAATGCACTTCTCCTCAGAATCTTCTGCACCATCCATCTGTTTACATTTGGCCACACAATAGCTTTGGAGGAAACTGTCTCATGTTGTAGCCTATCATTTTTGACCTGAGAGAAGTTAGAATGATCGGAAAACTTGCCACCTATATCGGCGTCTCTGACAGTAAAAGAATTTAGAGATAACTTAGACATTGAACATTGCGGAGTTTGAGTAGCTGATGCTCTATTTTCCTGCCGCTCCTTAGAATCATCCAGACTAGCCAGCTGATCATGTCTCACAACAGCGTTAGTCTTAGGTGAAGCTGTCTCATCTAAATGCATGACATCTTGGAGATGTAGGGAGCTGGACAATCACATAAATTTTCTGCACTACCCATCTGTTCATGTTTAACGTCAGTGTTAGTTTCAGTCGAAACTTTCTCCTGTACAGGCATGTTACCTTTGATGTGTGGAGGCCTAGAGCGATCGCATAATTCACTATCCATAATGTAGTTGAAGAAGAACTTAGAGATAAGTCAGAGTGTGAGCTCTGGGGAGTTTGAGTAGCTGATGATCTACTTGCCATTCATCATTTATTTTCTCCTTGTTATCTTTTGGACTACCCATGTGACCAGGATTCACATCAGCATTAGTTTCAGGTAAATTTGTCGCATCTAGGAGCTTGACATGATTGCAGACCCACCATTTACATCCTGAACACAAAAGAAGTACTTAAAGAAACCTCAGGCTTCGAACATTGGGTGTTAGTGTAGTTGATGATATGTATTCTTTTCCATTAGTTTCGCAGCTTTTAGGATCTTGTGCACTTGTCATCTCACCACATTTGACAGTAGCTTCGAATTAAACTGTATCACGTATGAGCTTCTAAGTGTGGAGATTTATGAGCCTCGGTCCTAGGGTGATTACATGAGGCGCCATCTACATCCATGTACTTGAAAGAAGAAGAGTTTCAAAGAAAATCAACCAAATGAATCTCACCTCTAGAATCAGAAAGCAGAGAAAAAAAAAAGAACTTAAAATCATAAAGTAATGTAAAGAAGAAATTAAACTAACACGAAATGGTTCTAGTCCATCCTAAACAGGTAGATTTTTAGGATGTATTTCTAATGTATTTCTAAGTAAAAGCAAGAATTCTTACATTTACCAATTACAAAGAGCCATAACAAGTCCAGCATCACTAAAAAGTTTTGATTAAGTAACAAAGAATCAAGATTGGGATCAGATGTCTACATCTCTAAATTAACCTTAATATGGGAAATTAGGCGAATATTGGAAATTTTAAGCAGCTAGATGCTTTTGTAAAAAATGCTATAAGAATGTTACATACTTCGGTTTAGCAACTTCATTTTCATTAATTCAGGAAAAATATTATAAATTCATTATATATTTTTTGAGATTATCGTGGTGGAACCCATAATGCGAGTGCACGCCCCCGTAAGGACCTCAAACTCACGGGAAACCCCCAGCCCAGCCCCGACGACGCTTAGGGATCCAAATACAACCTTTCATGAACAGGGCTGCGGGAGATGATAAACTAATTGATTTAAAAAACTAAACTAATTGATTTTAGGATGACCTTTTGGGCTAAATTTAGTTACCTCTAGCATTACTAATTCTTTCTTTAATAAAAAAGTACAAAAGAGATGACATTGAAACATTGCGAATATATATATATATATATAACAGAGAAAAACCATGCATTCGGAAAATAAAAATTTGAAAGAGAAAAACACAAAAAATTAAACAAAACTTAATTTGACAGATTGGAGCTGAAATTTGTAATATACAACGTATAAAACAAAAAGGATTCTGCAAATCAGGAATAAGGCAGCATGTGCTGATATTTACTATGAAATTAGAGAGAAGAAACCACAATAATGATAAACAAGATCAATTTCATTGCAAAACGAATAACTTGAAGCAAAAATACAAATAATTCCAGGCAGTCGAACCGCCGCTGGGGTTGTGTGTGTGTTGGGGGGGAGGGTCTTACTATTTCCACCATGAATCGATGAAAACATCATGAAATGATTTCAGAAAGCAAACAATAAATTATCAAATTGAGTTTTGAAACCGCAAAATTATCCAAAAGACTAAATTACAAATTCGCGAAGCTTACGTACCAGGTGGAGACTAAATCGTATCATATCATGATGATTTGGGGCAAGCAAGACAGATCTTTGATAAGAAAAGATCGCTGTTGGCTATAAAATCCAATCCTTTTTGAGGATGAGATAAAAGTAGAGAGAGAGAGAGAGAGAGAGAGAGAGAGAGAGAGAGAGAGAGAGAGAGAGAGAGAGAGAGAGAGAGAAATATCAACAATTTTCTAGAGGATAGATTTTGACAGACCTCATTTTAAAAGCCTTATTTAAAAATAATAAAAGCCCTGGCAGCCAGATTTCACAATTTTACTTGACCTAAAATTTTCAATTTACTTTTACAGTATTTTCTCTCTAAATTCCTGCATATTTTGGAATTTTACAGTATTCCGGAAATTAAATCATTATTTTAAAGTGTTACTTAACAAATTTTAAACTACTAGGCTTTATAAAAGTGGAGCATTAAATAGTTTAAACTGATATTATATACTCACATGCAATATAAAGCAGAGCATATAATGACCGATTAAACGATCTAGATCTTGCCAACATTCGTAAATTTTGTAGAGCATTTGTGAAAATAGCAAAGAAATGGCCCGAAATTGTGTTTAACAATGAATTTGATCCAAATGTCACTTAGGCCAAATCTAAAGATACTGATAGTGATTGTGACACAATCTTCTTAGTTTCTTAAAAGTCAATAGCTCAATAATTTCATATATATTTTTTTTAATTTGCCCAAATATATAAGTCTTCTTATTAGTCTAATAAAGTAAATAATTTTCTTCAGCAAATTACTATATGCTCCCAAAATAGATTTTACTTTTTAAAAAAAAATACTTCCTCCATACAAATTCTGACATCCTATTTTAAAGGAAAATATACAGACTTTAATACTCAAATTATACAATTATACTCAAATTACTCCATACTTCCTCCATCAATTATGTTGAGGATGTGATTGTAAAACAAATGTCTATTCATAATGATCTTGTGCACTTGTCAACTCACCACATTTGACAGTAGCTTCAGTCAGTAGCTACTAAGTGTGGAATAACAAGTCCAGCATCACTAAAAAGGTTTGTTAAAGTAATAAAGAATCAAGATTGGGATCATATGTCTACATCTCTAAATTAACCTTAATATGGGAAATTAGGCGAATTTGGAAATTTTAAGCAGCTAGATGCTTTTGAAAAAAATGCTATAAGAATGTACATACTTCAGTTTAGCAACTTCATTTTCATTAATTCAGGGAAAATATTACGAATTCATTATATTTTTTTGAGATTATCGTGGTGGAACCCGTAATGCGAGTGCACGCCCCGTAAGGACTTCAAACCGCGAAAACCCCCACGCCCAGTCCCGATCGACGCTCAGGGATTCAAATACAGGCCTTCCATGAACAGAGGTTCTTGCCACGGGGTACAAAAAATTTTCTTTCGGAAAATCCTGAGGAGATTTTCACCCCACACAGCCTTGAATCCGGATGGTGACACTTCCTGAGGCGCCCCCCCACCGGTCGAGCTTATATTACAATATGTGTAGCAGTTTGACATGTAAGTATTATAACAATGAACGTGTCTGCACAAGAAAATAGAGAATAGGATGCTGCAATTCTCTCCTAATTTCATATTGAAAACAGGAAATTATATCGAAATGGATGGCTGAATGAACTATATAGACTAACCAAAACAGGAATAAAAATAATGAAGGGCAAAGACACACAACAATAACAACAAAAACGCTTTATCCCACTAGGAGGAGTTGCCTACATGGATTCTTACACTACAATGCTCTATTAAGAGCTATATGATCAAGCAAGTCGAAAAGAAATCAGTCCGAGTTTCCACCCATCCCTTTTTGATCTTTCAATTCCCAGTTTTCACCCAACCCGCTTTGGATCTTTCAATTCGCTATCATCATATCCAACATCCACACTTCCTAACTGGAAAGTGAAGGGCACATGTACAAATCACCTCAAGCAATTTTTTCTCATTTTTATCAAATGGCCTCTCCTTAACTATTTTATTTCTAATCAGATCCTTCATCATATATACAGCTGGTCCCAAGCAGGATAAAGGAGTAGGGTTGCATTAGGTTTGACGGCCACCATACAACCTTGCCAAATCTCTATGATACGGAGGGAAGAAAGAATTTCTTATGAATTACTTCCACTAACTTACTGCCTCCATAATCAAAACAAAATACAGCACTCAAGAGAACCAAGTATTTAAGGCGTAAATCATCACCAACAACAATAAAGTATAAACCGTGAAAGTTAACAAAACAATAATCAGTCTGTAATTCAAGATACGAATGCAAGATAATCAATTAATAGTCCACAACATTAACAACAATAAAAAATCAATTAACAAATTTACATGCCACCGATCAACAGCAGAAAGTGAAATCGCCATGAAAACAGTAATATAGAGAATCAAAAAATCAATCAATAAGTGATTGGAAATGTATGGTTTCGAGCTCACCAACTCTGGGGCGATTCTGCTGCGCCTTGTTGAAAGAATTCTGTAATGAAAAAAGAGTGACGAGTTTGAAGTGCTACGGGTGAAATTTAGGGTTCTGATCTCTGTTATTGTTTCGGGCCTTCGGCCACTATTGAGACGATCCGGTCGGCGGACGCATTGTAGTCCCACTGTGAACATCTCTATATGACTACTTTTAGAAATTAAATAAAAATATAGAACAATAATTCTACGGTGTATTTTATAAATTTTTATATTTAAAATTAAAAATATTTATAAATAAATATTTAGATGTTTTAAAACTTTTAGGATTGAAAAAGTCTTTAAATTTACTACAAGTTTGAAAAACCAAAATATTAAGACTTTTTGTAAAATTCGTATATAAAATTATAACAATTAAAGTATTTTATTTAGTATTCAAAAGGTTTTTAGAATATTTATATAAGTTATTTAGCAAGTGCAACTACGTCGTCAGATCCAATTTCCTGTAAATCAAAATTCTGATTAACAGGGGTGGTTTACGTGGCAAGATACTAACTATGAGAATAATTTTTCTCATATAGATATTTATGGAAAAATTAATTTTGGTGTAATTTAAAAAAAAAATTATATTAGATCATTGTCTCTTACAAATTAGTCCCTCATTTAAAATAGTTTACGATTCATATCTCTATATCAATTTTATAATGAGATATTTTAATTACTATATAAGCACTTTTAAAAAAAAAATTTGAACATAAAAAATAAATTTGATGTAATCTACAATTTTTATATTTAATTTTTTAAAAGAAAAACTACTTCTAAAATAGATATTTTGAAACTTGAAAGTCTTAATATTTAAAAAATTAATATGCTAAGATTTTAGAGTCTTAAAATATCTATTTAGAAGTATTTTTTTTAAAAAAAAAAATTAAATTTTTTTTATTGTTATGATATATAACTATTGTGTTTAAAATATTTTCAAAAATATTTATGAATATGTTCTTTGGAATATTAAAGATAACGAATTATAAAACAAAAAGTTTATTTACAAAATAAATTTTAACTGAGGGGCTTATATACAAATCTTCCTTTTTATACCCACACAAACTACCATATATCATTTTCATTTATATACTATTACTATCCAAATGCTAGAATTGCTTATGCAATGAGGTATGTATGCCACCATACTCTAATTAAAATACTTATACTTTCAGAATAAAATTCTAGTATTGTATATATATATATATATATATAAAATTAAAATACTTATACACACACACAAACACAATTAAAGGAGCACCAAAATGCCATTCTCAAGTAGAGAAGTATAAAAATACAATTTCAAATTATAAGGGACATAAACACACAAATTCTGAAAATTTCACCAATATGCATAAAAGCACCATTAAAAGTATAAAAATATAAATTTTAAATTATAGGAGATATAAAAACACAAATGTCCATAGCAGAAATTATGGGTCTGTACTACTAGTAGAACACTAGTCCAGACCCATAATTGGCGGTCTGTACAAAGTCGAAGCATTCTGAAAAACATATATCACCCTAACTTTGAAACGTTAAGGGACGATCCGTGATGAAATCGGCCGGTGAAAGATCAAATAGACACAGAAGGTATAGAACTAATTTGGTAGAACATTAAACAGTTAGGCTTTATTTTCAGCTACATATAAGAAAGACTGATACACATGCAGAAAACAGAGAAGGTTTACAAAGGCATTGCATCACAATACCACCAACTATAAGGTTACCGATTTATTCGTATGGCTGTTGCCGCTGCGCCAACGTTCATGATTGTGGAAAATGCAAATGAAAAGAGCTGAATAATTCAAAATTGATAGCAGAGCTCCCTAGCTTTCTTTGAAGAACTTCAGCAGAAAAAAACAATCGATACGTGATTTCTCGAGAAATTTTGGGCAATTTTTGGGAGCTATAACATTTCACCCCGGCCTGTTTCTCTTGTGACCGGCTTTCCCGTCGGACCGGAGGGTCCCAGCAGAGTCTCCCTCGGACGAGGCCTCCATAGATTTTGTGAAGGAGCTCGAGAGGTCCGCATACAGATCGACTACACGGCGGATATTGTTGTTGAGATCTCGGATGAGCCCAACATTTCGGCTCAAGTTATCGGGTATCTTGGATTCATGGTTCTGGTTGATCTCGTTGATAAGAAGGCGGTTCTGATCCAATATGCTTTGGACTTGAATGAAGCTCTTCTGGAAGGTTTGAAGGACTTTGCCGTCTACTTGCGTACCATTGCCTAGGCTTGAGCATGTCTCACCCTCCATCTACTTTACTTCTACGCCTGCTCGATCAAAATAAAGAATACAACAAATAAGACAATATTTAATATGATTGTTGTATGCTTCCACTAAGATTTAAAGACAGATAAATGCTTGACATGGAACTATAAAGAAAATGAACATTACAAAAATAGATATATCAAAGTGAATAAATAGTGATAACCCGATGCTGATTATTACAGTTTGAAAACAGAATGCGAAAAATAAATTTTCAAGTTTTAGGTTGAGATTGGATTCGAGCACAAAGAAATGCTTCATGAAAATCTCTATAAAGGATAAAGAGAGAACGGATTAATTATAAGCTATTAACAGATCAACAAGAGCTAGAGAATGAACATATTACAGGAAGAACTGAAGTAAACAAAAACCAAGAAAAGTTGTTGCTGTTTGGGAATATCAATCTCTGCTTGCTCACAAAAAAGAAGAGGATTGAAAAGCACAATAGGCATATTCAATCTCTTTTGAAGTGAACATTACTGTTTGCCAATAATCTATTGTAACATATAAACATGATACATTTAACATCTGGATTAATTAAATATGAACATTTTATCTTTTGGTTAATTAAGCATGAAAGAATGTCTTAAATCACCAACAGACGTCTTTCCAAAAAACTAATCATGGATACTCTTTAAAGCAATAAAGTGTGAGAAAACCAATAAAGAGAGAGAGAGAGAGAGAGAGAGAGAGAGAGAGAGAGAGAGAGAGAGACTGGAATTTTAATCAGGAAGCATGTGAGACAAAACCTGGACAGAAATAATGCTTACTGCTTAAATGTCTTCTTTTCAGAAGAACCTTTATTAAATAATTATTTGATGATCATCATTTAAAAATAATGGAAAATTTTCTTCCTGATTTTTGGAGGAATATTAGCCACATCTCATTTAGGAATCACATCACCCAACAATACAACACAAAGATAGGCTGATGAAAGGATGACAATTTTGTTGCTTTGCAGAAATGTCTTCATTAGATTATACTAGAAGAAGGCCAGAGCTCCCAAAATTCCACCCAAAGAATCAAGTTATATGACATCCCATCCCACAAAACAAATTTTAACTGCATCTAGTTGAACAATGCGTATTTTTGGTGGAATTTGGCAGGTATTCCTTCTAATTTGTATATTTTTCCTAAAAACAAGGGAAATGCTGATAATATAACAGTAGAAAACTTCTCTTTCCATGATAAAAAGTAAAACAACAAAAGAGCACAACAGAAAGAGACCAACATAAATGAGCATAAATTTTCCCTAATTTCTTTTTTTTAAAAGAGAAGCAAATTTAACAATAATGCCAAAAACTTCTCCCAATTGATAGTTATGTATAGATACTATTGGAATATTTACCTTTTCAGTTTTAAAAAAAAAAAAGAAGAAGAAAACTTAGGTACTGTTGAGGACCAACAGAGTGAAAAGAGAACAGTTCCATATGTGGTACAGTAAGCTTGTAGAAAAGTTCCCTCATATGGGATGCAAATATTGGGAAGACTTTAGGATAAAGTTAAATCTAAAAAAACACAAAAAAAGAAAACAATTAAAATTCAAAAAACTAAACTAATCGATTTTAGGATGATTTTTTGGGCTAAATTTAGTTACTTCTAGCATTACTAGTTCTTTTTCTTTAATTAAAAAGTATAAAAGAGATGCTATTGAAACATTCCGAATATATATATATATATATATATATATATATATATATATATATATATATATATATATATATATATTCATAACAGCGAAAAAACCATGCATTCAGAAAATAAAAATTTAAAAGAGAAAAACACAAAAAATTAAACAAAACTTAATTTGACAGATTGGAGATGAATTTTGTAATATACAACGTATAAACCAAAAAGGATTCCGCAAATCAGGAATAAGGCAGCATGTGCTGATATTTACTATGAAACTAGAGAGAAGAAACACAAAAATGATAAACAAGATCAAATTCATTGCAAAACGAATAACTTGAAGCAAAAATACAAATAATTCAAGGCAGTCGAACCGCCGCAGGGGTTGTATGTGTGTTGGGGGGGAGGGTCTTACTGTTTCCACCATGAATCGATTTCCACCATGAATCGATGAAAACATCATAGCAAAAAATAAATTATCAAATTGAGTTTTGAAACCGCAAAATTTTCCAAAAGACTAAATTACAAATTCGCGAAGCTTACGTACCAGGTAGAGACTAAATCGTATCATATCATGATGATTCGGGGAAAGCAAGACAGATCTTTGGAGAGATTATCAAAAGATCGCTGTTGGCTATAAAATCCAATCCTTTTGAGGATGAGATAAAAGTAGAGAGAGAGAGAGAGAGAGAGAGAGAGAGAGAGAGAGAGAGAGAAGAGAGAGAGGGAGAGAGGAGAAATATATCAACTATTTTCTAGAGGATAGATTTTGACAGACCTCATTTTAAAAGCCTTATTTAAAAATAATAAAAGCCCTGGCAGCCAGATTTCACAATTTTACTTGACCTAGAATCTTCAATTTACTTTTACAGTATTTTCTCTCTAAATTCCTGCATATTTTGGAATTTTAGAGTATTCCGGAAATTAAATCATTATTTAAAGTGCTACTTAACAAATTTTAAACTACTAGGCTTTATAAAAATGGAGCATTAAATAGTTTAAAGTGATATTATATACTCACATGCGATATAAAGTAGAGCATATAATGACCGATTAAACGATCTAGATCTTACCATCATTCCTAAATTTTGTAGGGCATTTTTGAAAATAGCAAAAGAAAAGGCCCGAAATTGTGCTTAACAATGAATTTTATCCAAATGATCACTTAGCCCAAATCTAATGATACTGATAGTGATTGTGACACAATCTTCTAAGTTTCTTAAAAGTCAATAAGTCTCAATAATTTCATGTTCTTTTTTTTTTAAATTTGCCCAAATATGTAAGTCTTCTAATTAGTCTAATAAAGTAAATAATTTTCTTCAGCAAATTACTATATGCTCCCAAAATAGATTTTACATTTTTTTAAAAAAATTATTCCTCGATAAAAATTCTGACATCCTATTTTAAAGGAAAATATGCAAACTTTAATACTCAAATTATACACTGGAGAATCAATTATGTTGGAGGATGTGATTGTAAAACAAATGCCTATTCATAATATATTCTACCGCTAATAATTGATTAGTACATAAATTTCATAGAGTAATTAACAAGAAGGCGAATTTGTGCGCTTATGAATAACATTTTTTTAAATTTTTTTAATTATAATCCAGGACTAATAACTATTTTAACGAATAATAATTCGGATGTAAATTTAGTGATGAACGAGTTGCGGGATTGTGTAATTTGTGGTCTCCTCTACTATGATGAATATCTACAAAAATTACCCAAAAAAGCAAATATTAATGTGAAAGAAAAGAGGTGTTTATAAGCTTAACTAGCATATGCCTAAGTTTCCACGTATTTATCATTTCATAAATCTCGAAATTCATAACCACAATTATCACCATCACATAATAGTAAAAGAATGCTAAATATAACGATAAGTTTGGTACTATACTTGTAGTGCAAGAATTGCAATAAATAAGGTTTGCATTGAAAAAGAGTAGTATCAATTGAATGGGAAGTCATGTATGATAAATTAATTAGAATAATACAGGTCAGCTCCTTAAGATTCTGCGCTTAGCCATAAAAAACGTGAAAACGCACCGCCACGTCGGTGCAGAGCCACATGATGCAGAAACGGCGCCACGTCATATTTAGTGAATCAGTTACAATAACATTTTTTTATATTAAATTCAAAAAAAATATGGAGTAGTTTTTAAAGTGATACCAAAAACCAAAGAACATAATTATTATTGAGACTACTACCAATGCATACCTCTTATGTATGAGCAAATAATAACTTGTAAATATTATCATAATAAACCGTTATTCTGTTCTTGTCTTTTAAAAAAAAGACAAAACTATTTTATCATTTTATTGAATTTATGGAGTATCAAAGAATCCATTTAAATTAGAAAAAACATAAAACTATGCAAATGCCCTTTTATCATATTCCCGGAGAAGGTTGCTGTCCGGTGGCAATGGAAGCGGATTAGGAAAAAAAAAATAAAGCCACCAACCCCATAATTATGGGAAGAATATGTTGTATAAATATGCCCCAAAAAAAAACTAAAGTTTACTTTGATTTATGTGTTGATTAGTAAGTACTATAGTCCATACTCTGTACCCTACCATCATTTGCTCCTTATTACCTACCAGTGATATAACTTATTCTTTTTTTTAATATATATATATATATATATATATATATATATTATATATATATATATATATATATATATGAAATTTTATCGAAAAAATTGTGTTTCAACCACCTATTTTTTATAGTTTGTGATTCAGCCCTCCAAAACGCGTTTTCGCGATTCAGCCCCGAAAATGTGTTTTCGTACTGACTTGGTGGCGCTGATGCATTTTCACGTTTCGGGAGGCTGAATTGTGCGATCACGAATCTTGAAATATTCTTTTTAATTTCTGCAACATTTATTCTCTTGCATTTGAAGGACCAAAACCAAGAATTACCCTTTGAAGAGAGCGTCTACCGCCCGCTCTTCGTGCATATGGTAAATAACAAAAAATGATAAAACTATCCAGTGATAAGTTTTATTTGGACGGAGTATGAAAGCTAAGAGGTGCTAATTATTTCAGAAAGATTGTTTGTTTGTAAGACCTTTAGGCTGAAAAATATAGAAAGTAAATAATGCAGATGTAGCACGGATTTTGCCCTATCGCATATCAATCAAGGAGATGCCAGAACGACGCCATAACTCGGGCTGAGGCTCTCCGTCAGGACCTCGATGGTGAACGAGGTTGGTTGTCCAAGCCGATGTCCTCAAGCAAACGACAACCGTTCAAATATGTGGACAAGTCAACTCCATGTTCAACCGAGAACATGAGATGTCACATGGTGCGTAATGGACTGGCATAGAGAAGTCGGACGCTGCAAGGTTGGTTGTTCGCGCCGATGCCCTCAGGCGAACAAACAACTGTTCGAAGATGAGGTGCGTAAGGGACTCTCACACAATTTACTGTGTACATCATACTACAATTTTATAGGTGCATTACTATAGATGGTTGTGTAAAAGTCCATAATTTTACCTCGGTCAGGTGCATTTTCACGTAAAGATATTATATCGCTATATGATTTCATACTTTCTATCTCATAAGCCTTCATAACATAATTCTAGGTCAAGCTCTGTCAAATTCTAAGAAGAATGGAGTTTATTGAAATACCGACCAAATTGATATATTTAGGTAAATAACATTCAAGATTAAAGTAGAAAAAAAAAAGAAAATACTTTTTTTATTCTCTTGTCATAGTGCTCCAATTTAATAACACGTGCCAGCTGTTACATGCCAAGATCTAAGAGAAGTCGACCAATAAGATTATTACCTACTAATATTATTGATTAAAACATATTTAATACTTAATTGACATGCTAAGTGGTCCATGCCAGCACAGTGTTTGCTAGCATATCATGTATAATATTTAACGTCATGTAATAATGCAGATAAAAGTTGGGGTTTTCTCAAAAAAAACAAAAAACAAAAACGACCATACTTTACAAAATTAGAACAAATTAATTTTTTAAATAAAAATATTTTAACTTACTGAAATATCTTTGTAGCTAGTTTAGAATATATTATTTTTAGCTCACAAAAATACTAAAATAGTCCATTTAGAATATTCTAGTCAGAACACTATATTACTAATATCGGTAACACTGTATTAATCATCTGGAATATTACACTAGTTGTCTGAAATATTTTTGAATTTTTTACTATAATTTTTTTTGGAAAAAATTTAAAAGATAAGGATATTTATACGAATTAAAAAAAAGAATTTTTTTTATGTTAATACTTTATTTTAAACACCCAACTTTTAAATATTATCTCTTATTTTATCAGAATTTTGCTTATTGCTTGTTGCTCTTTATCTACCTCGGACACTTAAGATTTTGATAATAGCTCTTGAATGTGACTTCAATACTTTTTCTGGGAAAATATAGCAATGCCAAGAGTTTCATGCAAAATAACACCCCTTTTGTTTTGAACCATTAATTAAAATATTTTTTTAAATATGTTCCCTAGTTCAATCTTGCTAAAAAGTTAATTTGTTTAATTATTTTATGTTACTATGATCACACTTAAAGAATGTATTTTTTAAGTTTGATGCCCAGTTGTTTCTTAATTTGTGCTCGAGTTTTGGAATAGCCATATCGACTCACAAAATAAGTTGTCATTTGAAATAACTTGACGCTGAATCGTTTAATCAAATATTAGAGGACACATAGAATAATTAATAATTAGATTATTTTATTATATACTTATTTATTAAATAAGAGAAAAATAGCGCAAATGTTATTATTTGTTTTGTTTTGGTTTTTTTTAGGTACCATCCAAGGGACCTTGGTCATCACAGAACACCCATAAAAACCAATTAACTTTTATAGGCTCTTAGTGGGCTATATCATGTGGTTCCTTGGGCCCCCAAGTCAGCTATTCTGGGCTTGTTATTAACTTTAGAAATGCAACTACTACCATGCCTCTTATGTTTAATAACCAGCTGGCTCCACTTGATAACTTGATTTTCTCATACATTAATTTTGTTACGTTCTCCGATCAAATAGGATGCTGAGAAATTTAGACAGTTAATAACAGAAGAATATCCATCCTATTCAAGACTTAGACGCGGGTTGATCTAGATATGGATGCGATTTGGTTCTGATTTAATCAATTCACAATGGCTAGATCAAGTTCTGTTGAATCGACTATATAGCTGAAAATTTTCATAAGATTTGATAAGGTAGCAGTATATTGAAATAGAGTGTTGACACTTATGACCATAGCTGAATGGATGGATGAACGATAATCGGATGGTATTTGTGATTATTTTCTTGATTGAATTTGATAGTTTTAGATTTAGATTTTAAGTTTTATCTAAGATCTTCCAAATTAGAACTTGTTCATACTACTTTTGGTTTTTTTTTTTTATGTCCTACCTTACTATACAATCTTTGTCCTTACCACCCTTTGGCGGTAGACTACATCAGTAGTCTCTTTTAATTCTAATGACTCATCTTCTTAATCTATATATGAATATGTAATACTGGTTGATTAAAATTAGTGCTCCATATAATATTTACTCTTATTTTTCAAAAATTATATTATATTTATATTAATTAATAGAAATTTCTAAATCATATTATTTATTTAAAAAGCAATAAAATAAATACCTTGTAAAATTAATAATTTATAAAAATAATTTAAATAGATATATAAGTTAATTATATATATATATATATATATATATATATATATATATATATATATATGCTATTTCTCAAATAATTTTTATGTATGACATGTAGTGTTTCTTCTTACTCTAATAATATAAAATAAATATAATATAATATTTTAATAAAAATAACCATCAATTTATATAAATTTAAATATAAAAAATTAATTTTTTAATTTAAATATATATATAAATATAAAAAATTAATTTTTATATATATATATATATATATATATATAATGTTGGTGTATTGCAAGAAAACAAAAACTAGTTAATTATACAATGACATAATCTTCTACGTAAGCCACCAGGTGGCGAACTCTTTTTTTTTTGGTAAATTACGTATCAGCCCTCCTATTTCGAGGCTGATTTTTTTTTTTAAAAAAAGCAAATCAGCCTTTGAAAACGTGTTTTCATAGACCAATTTGTTAGAGTCGAAACCTATGAGGTTGATATGCAAAAATCCCTTTTTTTTTTTCCATAAATGTAGTTTGACCAATTTCAGTATAAAATTGGTCCCAGAATGCATCAAAGTCACGGTCATTATCTAGCAACCGAAGAAAATGCAACTGAAAAAGAATAATAACAAAGACAGTGATCTTAACATGTAATTCACCATAAGACATACATATTGGATTCAACATAATTGAACTTACAAGAACATCAAGGTAGACTTGTTCCTTTGTCTCTAAGTATGTATTGAAACACTAATATCTACACTTTGATCAAAATTTCTCCCAAAAATTAACATATCGTCGAATTATTTACTGCTTAAAAGTGAACTATATTATGTCCCAATCGAACATAATTGAAGGTTTGAATGTTTGGAGAAATTTGGGGATATAACTCATCTGAAATATGCATTTGTTCCAACTATTCCACTCTATCATCCCTATGTCTTTCATCTTTTCGAGAAAAAACCTATTTCTATCTCTTTCAAATTAATGAGTAGCGTGAGAATGTTTTGACCAACCTTTTGCTCCTATCGCTATCTCCTTAGGTGGTGTTTGGATTTCATGTAAAAGGATGGTAACGTGCGCTCGGATAACTATTACTGTCCATTACCTACATCTGTAAATTCTACCGGACGGTAGTATTTTACCTCCAAAGAAGGATAAATCTGTACCCATCTAAGTAGATGGGTAGAGATATATCCATGTAACCATTACTCTCCCCCACCCCTAAGCTCCTGTGCGAGCTGACGATTTCTCCGCTGGATCTCGTCGGCATGGTCTCGATCGCACGCTGGATCTCCGTCGGATCTCGCTGATATTCGCTGGATCTCGCTGATCACCGCCGGATCTAGCTGATCTCCTACGGATCTTGCTGATCTCCTCGGTGTGATATTGTCTGAGCGTCTCCTCTTCTGTGTCGATGTTGGCCAGATCTCTGATCTCCTCGCAGATCATCGCGACCACATTGCCATCTCTCCGCACTGTGCACCGCCATCTCTCCACGACTGCGCACTGCCATCTCTCCGCGACTGCGCCCCTCCTCTCCTCGCGTCGATGTTGGCCAGATTTCGCTGATTTCCTCGCAGATCTCCGCGACCGCGCGCCTCTTCTCCTTGGCATCGACTTTGGCCAAATCTGTTGTGTTTGATCTTTTCCCACGGATCTCAACATCGGCTGCATCTTGACGTTCGCAGACTTCCACCAGCATCTGGTAGTGTTTGATCAAAACTTTGCAGATGTTGAATGAAAAGTTTGCAGAAAAATTTGTTTGCAGAAAATTTTGTTTATTTTAATCTCCATTCTTGAATCAAAATGGTTAGCATGCTAATCTGGTGTAATATCTAGATCCCCATGCTTAAAAAGATGGTGAACTGATAAAGATATAATGCGATTTGCTTGTTGAAGTATAAATTTAAAAGTTATACTGACTGTTCAGGTATTTATTTGTTCACATATTACTGACTGCGTGTATAGTGTTCAGTTATGTATAACAAAAAAGAAGACATTTTATAAATTTAAAATATATTAAAATGTTAGCCATGTTCCACGGATAACATGTAACCCATGTTTGGTTCTCGGATAATTGTTACCCAGGTAATAACCGTTACCCTCTAATCAAACATTGATAATAGTTACCCACGTAATCTTTACCGGCGTACCAAAACGTGGACAATGCTTACCGGCCTGTTACCCATGTAATACTTTTACCCATATAAAATATACCCTTACCCCCATTCCAAACACCCCCTCAGGGGTTATGGGGAAAACATCTTCAAAAACAGTGTACAGTGCCGTGAATTCGAGCGTAAAAATTAGTTACCATACAAATAGAATACATGTATTTATTAGATAAGAAACTATCTCTTTCTCACAGTCTGTATCCACATGTGCAAGAATTTTTGTGATACCAGATAACTCTTTAGATGGATGAAACTAGGGGTGAAATGAGCCGAGCTGCTCGAGCTCGAACTCGTTTAAGCTTTGCACGAGCTCGAGTCGAGTTTGAGATTTAAGTCCGAGTAATAAACGAACCGAAATTGAATATCATATTATTCGGCTCGTTAGGCTCGCAAGCATAAACAAATTTTTTTATTTTATTCAAATATATTTTATAATAAAATTATTTAAGCCAGTTCGAGTTCAAACTTGACTGGAGCTTGGTCTAATTCATACAATCGAGCCAAGATCGAATCGAGTTCGGCTCGATGCGACTCAAGCTAGCCTCAGTTTGATACACTCGACCCGAACTCGAATTCGAACTTGAGATTTTTTTAGTCGAGTCGAGGTCGAGCTCAGTCTCTAAAATTCGTCAAGTTCGAGCTAAATTAATCGAGCCGAATTTGAACTTAGTGATACTCACCGAAACTCTACTCGTTTTCATCCCTAAACGAAACTTTTGCATTTTTGAAGTAGGAGTATGCGTTGCAATTGACTAGAGCGCTAGCTGTTGGTGCAAAATGATTGGATTCGAGAGCAAGCAACACGTGCCGCTCCCCGAAAATTTTATTAGAAAGAGTTACGTTTGGATCTAAAATTGCAAGTTCCAATGTATTTAGGTTCTAGGCTAAATTTTAATTCAGTTAAGTCCTTCCACAGAGTGTGTTAAAAGTTATTAAGAAGATGTTAAAAGTTATCAGAAAGATGTTAATGTGTTATTTTTTATCAGGAGGGTGTTAAAAGTTAACAAGAGGGTGTCGAAAATTTACTAAAAGGTGTCAAAATACAAGGTATTGGACGTATGTCGAAGGTGTTAAAAACTCATCGGAAGATGTTAAAAACTCATCGGAAGATGTCAAAGTGACTAAAATACGAAAAAAATTTTGTAGAGGATTTAAGTGATTTTGAAACAATATGAAGGGACTACAAAGCAATTATCCGATTTTATTATTTTTGCGACTCATTGTGGCTCAAATCCTGCACGACATTTTTCTCATGTTTATAGACTTTGAGTGATTTTGTTTTTGTTTTTGTTTATATGCATAATTCAACATGAACAGTAATTATAACGGTGTGTTATTAACTATATTAACTCTAAGAAATTATTCCGAAAATGAAGTGGCGATTGTGAAATGGCCTCAAACAGATCAATTTGTACTACGTACATTTACAGCATCCAGGAGACTTAGGAGAGTACCGATGAAAATGAGCTGAGTCTAGGCCGAACACCACTTAGCTCAAGTGCAGTTTTGTTGCTTTTGGCTCGAACTTAAGTAGATGAGCTCGAGCTTGGCTCAATGTACGAAACCTCTTGCTCGAGCTCGACTCATGGTCGGATCGACTGGATCAATTGAGCCGAGCTCAATCTCGTTGAAATAATTTTGTAGTAAAAAATATTCAAGTATAAAAGTTTGTCTAACTTTTCGAGCCAAATGAGCTTAACTTGTGCTCGAACCCGAATCTAGCTCGGTAAGAGCCAAGCTCGAAACTAAGCTTAAACGAGTTTGAGTCCGACTTTTCACCTCTAATCTAGGGGCGGACTCTAGTAGCCATCATCATCGTCCGAGAGATCGTCAAAGTTGCGAGGACGGGAGTGAGCACGAATACTAGAGATAATCCGAGATCTTTACTCATGGATAGTCCACTGAATTATTCTGATATTATTTCAATAGTTTAGTGTTTGCATTAAGACGGTGTCTGTTCACGTTTAACATCACTTGCACATCCATGAGAATTTGTCTGAGACATGTTGTACTCGTATGATAAATGTACCTGAAAATATTGGGATTTCCTATCATTCTCGCCGTTGACAACATGAGTTGCCGCGAATATGAAAGATAAAGAGGGTACATATATCATAGCACCCATGAAGCCATTGTTATAGTTAAGTTCCATACTTGGAATTTTTGGGAAGAGATTGTGTTATATTATGACCCCAAGGAGGTCTTCTTGCTCCAAGGAAAGGCTTAGAAGAGGAGCATGGACAGATGAGGAAGATAGAATCCTGAAAAACTACATCAAAGTTCATGGTGAAGGCAAATGGAGAACCATTCCTATCAAAACAGGTTAAATTTTTATCGATCTCATTCGATTTTTTTTGGGTAATTTCAAACTCGAGTAATGCTAGATCTCGCAGAAGTTCTCCGACAACCGATCATTTCCACTTTGATTCATGCATAAATGCATAATAGTTGCACGCTTATCGTTAAGAAATTCGGAAGTATACATAAAACAGTAATTTTATTGTTAGTTTTTCAGATTATATCAGAACTTGGATTCTTGAATTCGAACCTCAATATTGATATCAATCTTAAAATATCCATGTACATGGGATTCGTTCAGGTCTGAAACGATGCGGTAAGAGTTGCCGTCTGCGCTGGTTGAACTATCTCAGGCCTGGCATCAAGAGGGGTAACATTTCTGACGAAGAAGAGCAACTTATCATTACACTTCACAACATCTTTGGAAATAAGTAAGTGATATGATCATTCATTACTTGCATCCAGGAATTGTGTCTCAGCAAACTATATTATCGGTTTCGGTATATGAGCAAAGTTTCTTGCATAACACAATATTTTCTTCGAATGTCATCCCAAAAATTAATAAAGTTCATTTGAGCATTGCAGAGTTTTTTTTTAAAGATAACGAGATAAAATTTTTTCTATAGATAACACTAGATTATATCACGAATACCGCTTTCTAAACATAGTAATCTGGACCATGATCAGGAAGTAAAGTTAGGAACGTTCATTGCTACGATATTATAGCGGGTCGGGACTTAAACTCGTGAGTGATGGTTCATGAGTCCCATATCTGCTGGTTGAGCTATCTCGCAAGGGGCGAGCGTTGCATAGTTTGACCTTTGAGCAACACATAATCCAGTGCTGCATGAAATTTGTGACAAATTTAGGGAGCTATAACGTTCTTGTATGCGAAACGAGAGAATTTACGCTCATTTAGTTTGCAGTAGTACTGATGCAGAAGAGCTTTATTGATCGCAGGTGGTCGCTGATCGCCGGAAAATTGCCTGGACGAACAGATAATGAGATCAAGAATTATTGGAACACACATTTGAGAAAGAAGATAAAGCACCAATCCAATTCAAACACACAAAAGGATTCTAATCATACTTCTGTCATGCCTGTAGAGCCGTCGGATGCAACAAAATCAACAAAAAATGAACCAAATGTTGAAAAAACTTTTAAGGAACCCGCGATTTGTAAGGATGTAACAGATTTATACTCCAAAGTATCAGTTAGTGCTCCAAACAAAGACCGGCTTGTAATTCCTTGTGCAAATGAGTATCCGTGGTCCTATGCTGAAGACGGGAAAAGTTGGTGGAATTCGTTGATGGGGTTGGACAATCGCACGTTTTGCGATCAATGCCAAGCTAGTGATTCGGAGCCAATGCCGGTATATGATTTAAAAAATGAGTATGATGATGAGGTAATATTTGAAGACCATATAATGAGTGATTTGGAGCGGCTCAGCCCGAACTTGGATTTTGAGTCATGGGCTCTTTTCTGAGCTTAAAAGGGAGCACATTCCTTCTGTTTCACCCGTGCCGGGCGCCTCGTGATGGGTACGAGACCATGCGGGACACTATAGCAATATGAAATTATAATGCTGATAATATATAATACATAACAATATTGTATTAGACTCTATACTTGTGCTTGAACTTGCTGTCGCTCTGCTTGAACTTACGTTCACTTCCAGAACTGATTCAGAGGTTCGAATCATACTTATGTATGTTTTGGTATCCCTTTTTCTTTTTTGTTTTTTCATTACATTCATTCAGAAATTTCCAAGAATTTATTCTCATATATATATATATATATAATATATATATATATATATATATATATATATATATATATATATATATATATTAAAGCTCAATATATTGCCTAAGTGAATATTAAAGCTTATATCAATATAAATGGTGCATAGAGAAGATTATGGTATGTTCTTCATAAAGGAGAGATCGGAAGTTCGAATTTTAGTAAGCATAAATATGAGAGATTTACCTTATTCCGTCCAGACGAAATGTAGGATTAAAACCAAACTCGACGGTCATATAAAAAAAAGAACTTTATTATAAAGTTTCAAGCTTTTAAATATTAGTATTGATGAATTAAGCCCATGCATTAGTCCACTTAATATAATATAATATCTTACTATGTTTACATAAACGACTATGTTTATTTCTTACTTTCCATAAGAAGCTATAACAGACCATATCATCTGATATTCTGATGTTAGTTATTGTCAATCTTCCTCTCCTTAACAATAGTGGCATTTGCCCAATCTACTCTGGATGAGGCTGATTCGGACGAATCAGGAATTACCGAAACGGACTGCCGAGAACGGCCGATTCGAAAGAATACAGATCTCGAGAATTTCGTATAAAATTTTCGTCAACTTATTTGATCTATTTTTAAATATTTTTGAAAAAAAAAATTTGAACTATAAAATTATAGATTTTGATGAAATCTACAATTTTATAGTTGAAAATTCTTCGATAAAATATAAAAGTATACCGAAATTATAATCAAAAGTTGAAGATCTTTTTTAGATTTTTCAACCCGTTAATACTTCGAAGTCTCAAATTATCTATTTATAAGTGTTTTTTAGAAAAATTTTGAACATAAAAGTTATATATCTTATTAAGATTTACAATTTTTATATTATTTTTTTTTAAAAAATATTTTTAGATAGATATTTTGGAGTATTATAGTGATAAAATATATATAGGAATATTTCTGGCCGACAAAAAAAATTGAGGGGGCGCGATGAAAACAAAAAAAAAAATTATTAGAAGAGAGGGGGGGGAGATGAAATTTCAAAAAAAAGGGGGCTGATCGGTAAGTCCCCCAAAAGTAAATGGTAATTCTCCTCGCCCGTTTCAGCGACCTTCTCTCCAGACCATTCTTTTCAACCTATTGAATCTCCTCCTCCCGTGATTGCTCTGCCTCCGGCTTCCGATCACGCCGCTGAGCGAGGTATTTTACGACCGCCTTTGGCGATTTAGTTTCACAGCATTTGAGTGGGGGCAATTGACCCCAGTGGCTATATAGTGGATCCGCCCATTACTGTAAAGCAGGGAAGCGTCACTAGTGGTTTCGTAGGTTGGGTCTGAGATTCCCCGGATATAGAAGGGAACACCAATTACCTTTTTGACATTTATTTCTAGCACAAATTAGTGATATCTCCTTTGTCAACTTAAATATTAAATCTATGCATTTGTAATAATATTATTATTGGTAAAAATCGGTGTAGCTTGTAGATCAGCTTAAACTAATGTCAGTTCTGCTTCTGAAAATTCATTACTGATGAAGTCTCTGTAGTGCCGAGCATCACTTATAGTTTATACGTTGTCGTAATTTTTATTGCGCCTGTTGTTGTATCTATTTATGTTCTAAAGAAATTTTTGAAATTGTAAATTTGCATGGAAAATTTTATTTTAGATAATTTTGTATCCTCCTACTATTTTGAAATTATGTAGGGATGTCGTAACTTGTACAAGCAGATTTTTCAGTAGTATAGATGATTATTCGAGAACTGAAGAGAAATATGGGGATCCATAGGAGAATAGACTCGATTGTTTGGTTGTTACTTGAAGAATGAGATATAGAGTTGAGAAACTATACGCTCCGGTATTTGGATGATAATAGGAGAATAAAGGAGAGCAGTTAGTTGGATTGGTAGTTTCAGGGCATCTGAAGCACGGACACTTCAAAATCAGCAGCCAAATCTGTGTCTGGCGCATTCGGAGGCAGACTCATTAAGGTCACAACTGGATTCGTTTCCGACAGTGCAATTATTAGTGTTTACTTAGATGAACTTCACTTAAATTTCTGAAGGCAAGTAGCAAGGTAGTTCTGCATGATAGTGCTACGCATATATGCTTTGTGATTCTTCTAATAAATCAAGAAATGGGTATTTTTTGTCATGGCTATTGTTCTATTTTTGGTCAATTTATTAAATAAATTAGTTTTAGACTATATTGAAGAATTTTTTGCATGTCCTAATTGAGTTATTGGTTGCTAGCCACCATCCACTTCGAATTAGCTAATCACAGAATTTAGTAAAATTGAACTTCAAACATAAATTAACCGGTTGTTAGAAGGAAATTCTTTTATCTTAAAGACAAGTTTTTACTATTAAATCATACATATAAAGAAATAATATACTATCGTAGATTAAAATCTAATCAGAAATTTTGAAAAACTGTTTTTGAGGTGAAGTACCATTGAGTATTACATATAGGATCTATTCATGCCCTAATACATATTTGGTTGAGTGGGTGGACGTACAGTAATTTACTTTTTATGATGATATGTAATAGATGGTATCACTTCACCATTTGCTCCAACCTTCTATCTTCTAAGTTTGGTCGATATTTTCCAATCCTTCAGTTTAATTACCTAGGAATGATCTGTGCAATGGCAAATGCTGATGGGAATGACAAGTAGTGATACTAAAATTTAGAAATTTCAGTGGGTCATTTACCCCACTGCATACAATGTAGTTCCGTCATCGAGTGACAGTAGACTTCTGTTAGCAGATAGTCACTACAGAAGCCAGGGTTAAGAGCACAGTTAGTTCTGAACTTATTAGAATCATGAAAATACCTTTATTCTGTTGAAATAGGCTCTTAATATTCCATATCTTTGTTTACGTTGCAAGCTACATTATTTTATCAAGTTTTCATGTCTTTTTTATTTCAACAACATTGTAGTTAAGAGTCTCTCCCATGAAGGAGGCTGTTTTCGTGGAACTCTCGACCTAAGAATGCAACTCCAAGACACACATGCAAGCACGTAGACAATTTCACAGAACAAGAAAATTCCACCGAGCCTGTCTAACCCAAGTACAAACCACGTACATATAATATAAAAATAAAAATATAGAAAGGTAGAAATGAATAAATAAAAAATATCTTTTTATTCATGAAATGTTTATTTACAATCATACAAACTCTATTTACAGCTCTGTAATACTTTTACAAATGAGTATAAAATATATAGAAAATGCCGTGTCCAATCCGTGTCACGTCCAAGTTTTTTGAGAGTTGCCGAACTGCCGTGTCCGCAACGTGTCTTGTTGTGTCTCCTTGTCGGTGTCTGTGCATGATAGCTCATCATCATATAACCATGTTCCTTAATACTCGCTTACTAAGTGGAAAAGCTGTTTTTCGATGTAATTCTGCAGTTTTTCAGGCAAATATTTTTGTTAATGCGTATCATTCTGATCATATTATGTAGGAGTGATGGCAGCAGAGCTGTTGAACCTGGGTATTCTGATAGATATTGTCGATGATGAATGGATGAAGGAGACTCTCCCAGAAGATGATATCCTGTTACCACCTGTTATGGCAGTTCGGACAGAGGATGCCGAGGAGCCAAACCAGGAAAATAAACCAGTTGATGCTGGAGAAACATGGAGAGATTTAGCTCTGGAAAGTCTACAATGATTCTGAAATTTCAGTTTCTGGCACTAGCTACTCTACTGGAACTCTGCAAGTAAAATGTTAGAATTCCTCAAATTCTACATGAAAGTGAGACTATGCAGCATGGAAGTGAGAAATGTACCAAAACTTGTTCAGTTTTTATGCACGAAAGTGAATTATGTGCTGTACGGAAGTTAGAAAATGTGTTTCTTAAAACTGATATTAGGATTTTATGTTAATTATTAGGATTTTTGGTGTGTGTACATGTAGTCGTTGGGTTTTAGTAGCTCACCCCAGCTTATGTCAAAAAAGAAAGTTCTTCTTAAGTTTCAAATTTAGCAAAATATACTTGATAAACATTTCTTTTTTATTTTTGAGATAATAGAGGAAATTCATGCCTGTAAGAAAAACTTTGTAAACGTAACAAGTGTGAGGTTTCTTTTACTTGCTGGCATTTGAATAGATTCAAACTGAATATCAATATCATATCAGAATATGAGCACTTTTCCATGATTCATTGTCAAAAATTTTCAAAATAACACATAGAAGATGGTCACAATTAATCTAGATATTCTTTTATGTTCGCGCGACTTGTATAAGATTTTTGGGGTGAAATTTTCGGCATGTTTCTATCAATTTGTTGTTCTTTGCCATAGCAAAATATGCGACAAACAGCAAAAATGTATTTTTAAACTAGAAAACTTTTTCCAAAGTCATGCATGAATTAGACCCTATGCTGCTCAAAAGTTCAGTATGTGATTTCGGTCCATTTTTGGGGTATTTTCTGGGTTACTAGCATTGCTCCTTTGCTTCATGCTAGAGAAAAGGAGAGAGAGAAGAGCTAGCAGCAGGCTCCATATGCCCTTCGCCGGTGGACTCCACCTGCTTCACGTCACCAGCTCACAGCTAGCTTCTCGTAGTTCTTCCCCCTCTCTCCACTAGAGATATCAAAAAAGCCGGCGATCCGGCCCAGACTTGCAAACGTGGGGGCCGCAGGCTGGCCCCGCGGAATGCCTCGCGAGCTAGCTCCAAAATCCGGCCCGCAGAAGCAGTGCGGGCCGTTGCTTTCTTTTTTTAAATGTAATATTAAATTCTAAACTAGACATCTATAAATATCTCTCCATATCTTCCAATTTTACACACAACTTCTCAATTCTCCACTCTTATTTTAATTTCTCAATTCAATATTTTCAAGACATACATTACAGTTATCTACTTTTTAATAATTTATTTTTCGATATGCTAGTTATTTTTATCAAAGTAAAATATTAATTTTATATTTTTCTTATAATTAAAATAAAATCAGACAACCTATATAATTAAGAAACCTACGGCTCTTAAATCAGTATTTTTAATATTAAAAATATTTCTAAAATATTATTTAAATAAATATTTTAGGACTCTAATATTTAACAAATTTAAAATAAATTTTAAAATTATTTTTAGAACTCGTTAAATTTTAAAATTCTAAAATAAATATTAAAAGTATGTTTTAGAAAACCTACAAAGTTTAGATTCTATTAAAATTTATAATTTTTATATTAGACAAGTTCTAAAAAGTGTTTTAATTAATTTTTTAGTGATATAAATTGACAAATTTTATGGTCTAACTATTTCTTTTATTTCCAATGGAAAAGGACAATTAGGTCCCCCGCGTTGAGAAGCACGTGATACTCACGTGTTCCGTGAAACACGTGCTCGTCAAAAAAGCACGCGGGGAAAAGAAAAAAGTCTCAGGGAAAAGGAGCCGCCATGATTCCCATTCATATCAGTGGTAGACCGGTAGTGCTGCTGCAGCTGGTGGATCTCAGATTCTCAGGTCATAACAATTTAGGGGTTTTCTCGAAAAACCAGCGGTGCTCACCCCCCCTCCTCCACCAGCTAACTACTTCAACTTCATCGATCTCCCCTTCATTGGAGAAGCACCGATCCAGAGATGCCAGTCCAGCATCAGCAGAAGCATGCGCCGCCGTCTCTCTTCTCTCCATACCAGATGGGCCGGTTCCGCCTCTCCCACCGGTGAGTTAAGCACTTAAGCTTAAGCCCCAACTTAAAAGGACGTATTGCCCCTGCTCTTCCCCTCACCTTCGCTCTCTGGTACCTGTGCTGTACTGGAGATTCTGAACGTCTTAATTTGTCCTAGCTTACGAATTTCCCAATGACCGAATTGCCCCTCTTTTTGTACTTATCGCTCTATTCCCGGCTCTGTGTACATCAGCTCAAGGATGAGATCAGGGATTTTTGGTATTAAGTTTTTTGGTGGATTTTTGGAGATAAGAAATGATTTCGGCCACAAAGTGGCCCATAAGTGAGCCCGTAGTGTCTACAGTTCTGTTTTGAACTGAATTTGTGACCAAAATCTGAACTTTGGCCAAAAAATTGAACTTGGGTTTAACTTCTAGACTGACAGAACTTAATATTGTATAACAGGTCGATGTAAATTATCATTTTGGTAGTGGTGAAAGTTGGTTTTAGTTTGTTTTTGTTTCTTTAATTAACGTTGTTGCCCCTGGTTGATAATTCATATTTTCAACGATATAGGATTGTGCTGGCACCAATGACGCGATGCCGGGCGATTGGAGGAGTCCCAAATGCTGCTCATGTCGAGTACTACACGCAGCGTGCCACGGATGGAGGCCTACTCATCACTGAAGGCACGCTGATCTCGCCCACCGGTGGAGGGTATTTCTGCCATTCATCTCTTGCAGCTTTATTTAAATATTGTGATGTTAATGTTTCTTCCACCGTAATAAAAGTTAAAGTTGCAAAAGTATTGGTTGGTTTGTCGTAGTGATTGTTGATGAACTAAAACACGTAAACTTCTATTCTCAATAAAGAGAGTATAGTATGGATTAGAAAACATGCTTCAGATGCGGTGATTGTAAATAATGATTTCACTAACAAATGTACTTGCAGGGTATACGAATTGTTTGGTGCAATACTTGGAATTTTGTGTGTGGTCATGAGTTCAAATCCAACATAAGTTTTCTTTAATTTGTTTAATGAGAGACCTGTAGTGCCAGGAGTTTGGGTAAATTCTCTTGTTGGCTAATGAAATGTCATGTAAACATATAGACCAATTTGTTGGTTGCCTTCCTCGGTTTTGTGGTATCGTTATTTTCTGACATAAATCTTAATAATTTGTCAAGTTTGTATTTTTGTTATATGGTAGATATACGCAGCTATGTCCCATGATCTGCTAGATAACATAGTGTCTACTTGTAAAAGATTTTGATAAATTGTAATGTTATTAATTATGTAGATGCCTCTCATTGTTATCGGTATAGTTGTTTTCATCAAGTTCTTCATATGTACAAGTGCTCATCTTAATTTGGGGGTAACGAATCCCTTTCCTAAGCACTAAATGTTTCGGCAGATTGCTTTTACTCGTTACGAACTTCATGTCGTTGACTATAGGAGGTCATCAAATAGTAATCGTGCTTGCTGCAGATTGGTATACTAGATTTTAAGCAGTAACTGTCCATCAGGGCTCATGCAGATATGGACATTTCAGTTTTTTTTTAATTTTTTTTTCTTTCAATTCTCTCTTTTTTTGGATATGGATTTGCATTGCTGATTATATTAAGTAGCCTATCACATGGTACAGGTTTCCCCATTGCCCTGGCATATATACGCAAGAGCAGATTGATGGATGGAAGAAGGTGGTGGATGCAGTTCATGCTAAGGGGAGTATCATATTCTGTCAGCTATGGCATGTTGGGAGGGCCTCCAACAAAGGTATGCGCTATTCCATTGTAATCACAAGCATAAATTGAAAACAAATCCATCATAGCCAAAAACTTCGGAAGGGTATTCCAGTTGTCAGAATTGCATTATAACAAATTAATTTCAGTCAACAAACTATTGCAGACAATAAATTCACAAATATACAAATTATCGAAAACACTTATGAACCAGAAATGATGTGAACAATAAAGAAATATCAAAGACAAGCCTCGGAATCACGTACTCGCTGCCTTTAGAGCACATCGTCACCCAACATTCAGCCTATCTCATCTAATCACTTCCAAGGTCCAGCCCAGGACTCTCCCCGTGATTTCCATGATGATGCGATTGGCAAAATCCTATAGATCCATACTCTCAATGTCTCCTAATATTAGCAAGTATAATTAAGTCTTAATTATCATGAAAAATTGAAAGCATGGAAGAGATGAGGAAGAGCAGGAGAAGCTTCTGGCGGGTGGATGATCAATGTCTCCCCGCTCTTATCCACTTCCAACAAAAAATCTTAGAGAGATTCCTCAGGAGGCGTAGTCTTCCATGGTGCAATCTCCTATGGATAACCAGTGGAAAGAACAATAGAGATAGAGAGAGCTGCATCTAGCTCCTCTGTTAGTGTGTGTGTGTATATATATATATATATATATATATATATGTGTGTGTGTGTGTGTGTGTGTGTGTGTGTGTGTGTGTATTCCTTAGTCTAGCACTTGTGTCAAACTATCCTCTCCTAGGGCAACAGATCCGTGTAATGTAATTCATTAAAGGTAACGAAGCAGGAGCGAGTAATGCATGTGGGTGTTTGCTCCCAAATCTACTACTAATTTTTCGAACTAGGCCAAGTTGTGTTAACCTTAGGTGATGTAATACTTCTAAAGTTATTACACTACTTGTCCATGTTCAATAGCCTTAAGATTGTTATCAAGATTGCACAACAATAAATACATAAAGTTGAATACTAACAATTTCAGTAAAAAAAAACTATTGCAGAAAATAAATTCACAAATACACAAGTTATAGAAAGTAATTATGTACCAGAAAAATGAGAAAAATTAAATAGATAT
This sequence comes from Xerophyta viscosa, assembly GCA_002076135.1. NCBI lineage: Eukaryota > Viridiplantae > Streptophyta > Magnoliopsida > Pandanales > Velloziaceae > Xerophyta > Xerophyta viscosa. The sequence goes on from MJHO01000042.1 coordinate 1,442,993, forward strand.
AAAAACCAAGCCTAGGAAGCGTGTAGTCATTGTCGCTAGAGCAATTACGACCCAACATGCTTGCTATCTCATCTAGTCACTTCCAAGGTCCGAACCGGGGCTCCCTCGCTGATTGCACCGACAGCACGAATAGGTGAAACCCTTAGATCCATCTTCCTAAATGTTCACTAATGATTAAGTTTTTTTTTTTGTGAAATAATGATTAAGTCTTAATTACAAGAAAAATCAAAAAATGAGAGATAAAGAAGAGCAGCAGAAGCTTCAGGGCGGTGGATAATACAATCTCCTCCACGCTTGTTTTATCCAATTCCAACAGCTCAGAGAGAATTCCTCAAGAGGCATGGTCTTCGGTGGTACAATCTCCTATAGTGGACAGAGAGAGCTGCTTGTTAGTCGAGCTCCTCAGTGATATTATGCATAAGTGCGGCTGACTCAATATGAGGGGTGTTTTTGGGGTTCTGAAATTTTTTATTAATTTTAATAACAATTCTGATTTAGTTTGTTCACTGTTTGATATATAATTAGGTAATTGTAAAACCTGCAAACGTCACGTGGAATAGTTTACCTCTTGCGAACATGCAATTTTGAACATGGGATGGTTGACATTTGAGTAGCACATAGTTTGATTTGCACGATACTTGGGAGAAACTTTTGGTCTAAATGTGATATATAGTCCTTTGTTGTTGTCGTCGTGCACCGGTTTTAACTATTTGTTCATTGATCATTTCGTCTCACTGTTTCAGTTTACCAACCTGACGGGAATTCATCTCCAATATCTTCCACGGATAAACCTGTATCAAAGCGATGGAAGATATTAATGCCTGATGGTTCCCATGGTAACTATTCTAATCCTAGACGATTAGCAGCATCAGAGATACCGGAGATAGTGGAACACTATCGTCAGGCTGCCATAAATGCTATTGAAGCAGGTACCTGCGTGGTTTATATATGTCTTTTTTGTTGTTATGCTTATCTGGTATGTGTGTGGATGTTTGTTCTTCAGATAGATCAAAGCACTTGATGTAGAAATCGTCCTAAAATGCAATATACTGTAAATTATACAGCTCACATTCTTATTGGCATCAGATTTATATTTTAATTCAAAAAATGCTAGAACTCTCAAATTTCGTCCGAACTTTCACACATAATGAGATAATTGCTCTCAAAAATTAAACTCTGTGATGTCCAAGAACTTGCATGCTTTTAGTGCAATCTTAGGAGTTCTCTTTACACCGACTGGCAATGTTTTTTGTATGAAAATGTATATTTGATAATTATTTGACTAGCTCTGTTGTAAGGCGTATTGATGCAATAATGTTGGGAAGCCATCTGTACATCGATCATGACTAATGGTTTAAATTATCTGATTCCCTGACTTTTGCAATCTTCTAACCCTAAATCTTGATATACTATAAACTATGTTCAACAGGTTTTGACGGCATTGAAATACATGGGGCCCACGGCTATCTCATCGATCAGTTCCTTAAGGACGGCATCAACGACAGGGTCGACTCATACGGTGGCTCGCTACGAAACCGATGCCGATTCCTCTCTGAGGTCGTCCGTGGAGTTTGCTCAGCCATCGGCTCTGGCCTGGTCGGTATTCGGGTCTCCCCAGCTATCGACCACCTTGACGCATATGACTCGGATCCTGTTCAACTCGGGCTCGCTATAATAACCGAGCTCAACACAGTCCAATCTGAGTTGGGTCAGCTCGCTTACCTACATGTGACTCAACCAAGGTACACGGCCTACGGTCAGACTGAGTCTGGCCGCCACGGGAGTCCAGAGGAAGAGAGCATAATGATTAGAAGGTGGAGAAATTACTATAATGGGACATTTATCTGTAGCGGCGGTTATACACGGGAGCTCGGGGTGGAGGCTGTTGAGAATGGGGATGCCGATTTGGTTTCTTACGGAAGATTGTTCATTTCAAATCCTGATTTGGTTGAGCGGTTTAGGAAAGGATCCAGTTTGAACCGGTATGTAAGAGCGACATTCTACACACAAGATCCAGTTGTGGGCTACACAGATTACCCGTTCCTTGATCAGGTGCGCCCACGGCTTTGAGTTTGGAAACAGCCAGAAATTTGAGCCCTGTATAAGACTAAACGGTGTGAACCCATCAGAGAGCTCCTGGTGCTACCCTACTATTATTATTGCTGTAAAATGAGATCGACATTTAATAATTCTTATAATGATATAAAGTATAACTATAATGTGATTCAGTTATATTGTTATTAAATGTGAACATATCAGTACGTATCAAACAGTTATATAATGAAAATTTGCCTGTTCATTCTAAGATAAGAGGTGTAACAAGTCCTTGGCTTCCTGCTTATGTTGTACTGAGATTCATTCTAAGATTGACTGTTAGAGATTGAATATGAACTCCCACTGTGATGACGTGCCGCCTCCAGAATTTGGCGGCCGTTGATATACTACATTACAGCTCATTAATGGTGCTAGGGTGCTGCAGAATATTATGACCAACACATTGAAGTAACACCTGAAAATCTTCCCGAAATTCGAATTTTCTTCTCTTTTTGTTGGTTTTGGGAAGGGACTGATGGTCATGGATCGAAACTACGATGTTTTTAGTTTTCAAACACAGTTCATACATGCAAAAATTTCAGGGAACTCTATCATTTTTCTTTTTTTTTTTTCTTTTGTTATTGTGATTATTTAAATGTTAATTATCCCAAAATGCTGGAGCTGCCAAAGTATTGCATTTTGCATGGAAGGTCTAGCCCACATGCTAATAAAAAAAAATGAAGACGACGTTCCAAGTTAACTTTGTTGATATTTGGGTGAAATTTTGGAGCTCCAACGCCGTTCTTACAATCCATAAATTTCTGAAAAATTGAAATAAATTCATAAAACGTGGTCATGAATTGCAACAAAGAGAAAGAAACTCAAGAATTCAGAGAATAAACTTCCAGAAAGAACAACGACGACATTTCTTGAAAATTAAAAAAAAAAAAAAAGAAAAGAAAAAAAAGACGACAGTTCTGAAGAACACAAACTTTTTTGCACCATGATCAGCACGCTTTAGTTAGTCCCATTAAGAACTCCCTTGAGCTTCTTAATCTGAGCAAAGTCAAGGAACGATATTTTCGAGACCAAAGGCGTCGGCAAATCATTCGCGAAAAGGGCGAAATCTACAATCTGCAGCCCTGGCTCCGGGCTGCTGAACGACACGATCGCCACCGCCGGAACTCCGCCGCCGTTCACCTGCCAGTGCAACAAACCCTCGGGAAATATCATGGACTCTCCCTTCTTTAAGTACCCTGTTAGACATAGCGAACAAGTAATTCTATTAAAAAATATTATTTATTAATCGTTCTTTATTAGATGTTATGTACTAACTCATAGATCCCTTACAACACAAATATGTGTATAATCTGTGCTAATCATGGGTCAAAAAAATAATTAAATAGTGGTAGAAAAATATAAAAAATCTTTTTTGTATCAATTTATAGCGCTGTCATTGTTTTTGCAAAATTATACAATCGACTGAAGTAATTGTAAGAAAGATTGGTAAATTTATCAAAGAATCTTTCAATCATACAAACAATTGAATTTTTTTTTGAAGCAGATAAGTAAATGTTTTTTTTTTTAATTTAAGAGATAAAGAGGAGTAGTATTTTATATTATTAAGTCGGACAACGAAGTGTAAGTACTTTTTAACGGATAAATTGCTCTTCAGTCCATCGAATTTCGTTCCACATATGTTCTCTCTAACATCGTTGAATCTTCTCCAAACACCTTTCTTTTTTACAAAAATTGTAGTATTTTATACCACAACTTAAATAACTAAAATAATTTTAAATTATATATAATAATTATTATAAATATTATGTGACTTATATTTTATAGAAAGTTACAAAATTGTTGATTTTTTCCTCTCCTCTATATCTCCTATATGATTTTTATATTAGATTCATTTTTATATATGGATTTGTTTTTGTAAATTTTTTTAAGCTCTACTATTTTATTTTCAATATAATATATGATAAATCGGTATAATTGATATAATAAAAAATATTTTTAAGTTATAATAAAATAATTATAACTTTTTCTAATTATAAATTTTAAAAATAATTTTCAAATAGTTTTTACACATATATTACGGATGCATGGTCTGTTAGTTATTATTATGGACATTTGGATTTTTGCTTTGGCAGGAATTGCACTTGATTTTAAACTTGTTGAACTCCACTTCAAGAGACCCTAATTGTGCCTAATTATTGATGGCCGCTTGTCCAAGGACCAAGATATGGTAGCAATTTTATCTTTTTGGGAAACTAGCATATTAGACCTCCCTCCAATCCTATTTTATAAATAAGCGTCTCATTTAAAATCCGTTATTTTCTACGTCCTACAATATATATTTTAAAAAAAAATAGTACAAAAATTATATATTGTATTAAAGTATACTTTTTTTGTATTTAATTTTTTTTTTTAAAAAATACTTCTAAATTAATATTCTGATGTACCAAAATTTTAGTAGATTAGTGAATTATTGTTAAACCTTCTAAAATTTTAGAGTTTTAAAATAACTATTTAGAAGTATTTTTTAAAAAATTGAATGAAAAATTATAATTATAACGATTTTTTTTTATATATTGAAGATTTATTTAAAAGTAATTATATAGCAATAAAAATACTTCTAATATAAATTTTGACGGACTCATTTATAAAAATTTTGAATCCAGATAGTTTTCGATCATATGCAATTATCCCTATATTTTTGCATTACTATTACAGAAATGTTTTCTTCCCAAAAATGATCCTAAATTTCAAAACCAAAAGCAATAACTTTAGTAAAATAGAACTTTGGATTTTTACCATAATAAACTTTGTTGGCCGAGTCGATGAAGCCGGCGCAGATGGTTCCTTGAGTCACGACCAGCAACTCCGTCGCGGCTGGGTGAGTGTGCAGAGGAACGACACCGCCGGCGGCGAGGTCTAGACGTGCGGCAGATATTCCGAGGCCGTTGACGGCGGGGAACTGCATGGTGAAAGCCGGCGTGACTGCGGCTTTTATGAGGTTGCTGGTGTTGCCAGCCTTGCGGAAGCCGGTGAAGATGAAATCGCCGGAGCTGACAACTTTCTTGCAGGTGTAGCCGGCGGGAGTCGTAGGACCAGAGAGGTCGGCGACGCAGTAGTCGGCGGCGGAGGCTGAGGAGAGGTAGAAGGAGAAGAGGAACAGGAAGACGCAGGACAGCATGGTTGGTAAATATGTGAAACTACTTGTGTTATCCTAAAAATGGTGAAGAACTGTTTGTTCTCTTCAGTTTAGGGTTTGGGTTTATATAGAGTATAGTAGTAAATCAGTGGTAGTTTTTTGTTTTTTTTTTAACTTGGTTTTATGCTAATTTTGTTTTGAAAAATGGTAGTGGTGCAAGCATTTATCAGGAGCAAATGTGGTAGAGCTCTCAAATTAATCATCAAAACTTCTAAAGTTCATGTAATGTTAAACTATGTTATGCTAAAAATGAACTATATATAAGAAGAAAAATGTAAACTTTTTAATTTTACAAAAAAAAAAAAGTAAAAGTAATTATAGAAAACCACAACTTTGGATACTCTTAAGGTAAAGATAAAAGACATGTAATATTTTTGTGACTAAAAGTATTTTTATGATCAAAATAAAGAGGAAAAGAAATGTAGACCAATATCTTTGTCAAAAATAACAATGAGGGGACAAATACACCTTTTTACAAGGGATGTGATGGAAATAATGGAAGAAAATACAGCCATGCTTTCATGACTGATGACATTTTCTGATAAAATTTTATTTTCTTTGTTTTTTTTTTTTATTGAGTAGGTACTTAAGATTTTTCGTCTACCATTATTAAAAACTTATGTTTATATCTGTTCACTTTTCTGCAGCTATTATAAAAATAAATTTATGGATTACATCAGCCATATTTCGGCAACCGATGAGTCTTAAGAGAGTACTTAAGGTGAAAGATGCAACGTCACAAGTTTGCTTTTCTTTTCTTCTTTTTCTTTTTTGAGTATAGGGTATTATCTATATAAATTCGTATTCATATAAATTTATTTTTTGAGACTCATTTATGGCTGTCCACGAGTCAAATCATATGTCGCACATCAGGGCGCCTGGTGCGCGTTAACACTGTCTAGAAAACGGCATGAAAAGTTAAATCTAAATGGGGGAAGTTTTTGAACCTCCGGCCATACGGTGCGACGTCACGCATACAAACTTTGCAGGATGATGAATAGTTTAAATAGAAGATTTATAGGCTCTATCTTGAAGAAGATTGAATTTACCAAATAGTGTATGTAAATTAAATTCTCAGCAACGAATTTTTAGTACTAATCTTGACAAAACTGTTATCTTCCATTTTATAACTTGATTTAAAAATAATTATAGATCAATATCTGATTATTATTTTCTTTCATGAGCAACCCATTGTTTGTAGTGAAAGTGAAGCAGAAAAAAAGTCACAGTTGACAACCGGTCAACCACTCTAAGACCAACATGCTGACACTATGCCCATCATTTTCTCTTTTTTTTTAAATTATCGTAAAACATATGCTCGTCGCCAATTCATTTTATACGGCCGTTGCAGCATATAAGTTTACGGATGATATCATTCCATATTCTATCAGACGAATAATGACAGCATTCAGTCGGAAGAGATTCAAATGTCTATGACATTCTTCACGAAACATAGAATAGATAAATTCCCACATTTTTACTAGTGACATTTGAGCGATTCAAACATGAAACTTTCACTTCGTAAAATAGAAGACAATCATCCATGCTAAGGGCCATCATTTTTATTCATTGTATGTTGGAAATATCCGCGATCAGTCCCTGTTTACCAATTAAGCTTTCAAAAGGTCGTTAGTTTCTTTTTCATGGACTTAACTTTTAGTAGGTTTAAGGGCAAACTTTTTAGCACCAAAAGGAAAAGAAACTCACCAACCTATATTGGCTCAATTGATTAGTAAAAGATCAGAGGATCAGCGGCTGAACTATGTAAAAGATCAGAAGTTCGAGCATACAGTATATATTTATTGGGAGAAAAATTAATGAAATTATTTCATTCTAGAAGGAAATTAGTCTTATCCCTGGGTGACATGGAAAAACCTAAAAAAAAAAAAAAAGAATATGAAAACAGGTATCAACATCTGCTTTTTATTTAGCACAAAATGGAGGAAAGAGGAGCATATGAAGACAGAAATGACAGCTAAAACCCTACTTATACTGGTCCATATTGTGGTTGTTGGGTTACCCTCATTTAGGGCAAGGGGAGGGGACAACCATATGATTTGGCAAATGTTATTATCATCGTTTTTGGATTTATTTTTATTTAGTTTTTATTATTTAACTTTTATCCGTAATGTTTTATATAAAACTCAAAATGCCAACTTAGGAACGACAACTACCATATGAATGAAATAATTTCCAATAAATACTTATTGTAGCCTCAAAATTTTGATTTTTTTCAGATTTCCCTCAATCATAGAATCCAACTATACTAATTAACTTTGCGAACACCTAAAAGATACAGGTTACTGATGCTATCAAAATAATGGTATTTAATATACATAATTGTATCACTAGAAAGAGTATGTGTAGTTGTGGTGTTACAATCAAATACACGCTTTCGAACGGGTGCCTTAGGGACCCCGACAAGTAATTGTGACATGACGATTTAGTTCATAATATTCTCTCTTTAATAAATATCTGTGGACCTTTTTAGACACTTAATATTAATAAAATGAACACAGAATCAAATTAAATAAAGGTCGTGGTTTCCTCGCAGTCCTTACACTTAATTTTTACACTATATAAACTTTAATTATCCATTATCAACTTTCATAAAAATGATTAATTATTTAATATTATTATTTTATTTATTATTTTGCTGCAACCTATGGAGTGTGAGAACAAACTCCTTGAAGCAATTATCAGTTTTTTTTGGAAGCAACGTACACAGAGTGATTGCAAACATCCAACTTACAGAAGATGAACAAATGAGAAAATGATACTGGCATGCATGGCCATTCATTCAGGCCATGGCCTTATCATCTAAATCACAACCGGGCCCACCTGTTGTGGTCCCACAATCTTCTTCATATATTTTTTATTTCTTATTTATTCTTTTATTTATTTTATTATTATTATTTTGCTATCAGCATTATATCAATGGCAACCAAAATACTAGAAATACTAGCCTATTAGGATCATTACTTTTACGCTCGATATTCCTATAGCCTATACATTTACAAAGAATTTTCACGCCCCATTTTTTCATATTAAGGGTCTTATGAAAATATTTTTTTTAGAGACATATCTGTATATATTTATCTTTCACAAATCTTATCGCAAGCGAGATTAATGACTGATATTATTATTGTTAAATTTTCACCCCCACGTGCGTAGAAGTGTAAGAAATTATTATTGTTAAATTTTCACCCACAATAGTGATAAAAGGTGTATAACAATGGACGTGGAGCCATCTTCTTGGTAGAATTATAATTAGACTATGAATTTTACCCATCACCCAAACCGAAGACCCTATATATTCAAGGTTAGTATGTGTTTCATAACGTGTTATGTTAGAGTTTGACATATTTTGTCACTATATCTTAATAATAATTTTGTTGGGCTCACTTTGCAAGTCAACCAAAATATATCAAATTTGGATGTTACTTTTTCTGCTCCACATCAGATCCAGCTCTTGGCCGACGTCGGGCGTCCCAAGACTCCCACAAAGTATTTTGAAATCTAAGGTGGACGAATTCGATGTCCCACATCTTAAGAAGCATACAAGCAAATTTCAGTTGGTATGGTTATATAGACAAATAAACAAGTGCTTGGAGGAGATAAGGAGATAAAGACCATATTTGCTTTGGAGGATATACAAAGAACCACCATATTTTTAGAGGGATACTCAGAGAAAAGAGAATATATGTTTGCACACTATATACATAAAATAATCTAGAAAAATAGAAAACTACAGCTTTTCGGGTGAGAAAGAAAATTGTAGCATTATTGGATATAAAGAAAAATGATCAACATTTGCATACACTGTAACCACCAAAAATGAAGTATTGCTTTCAGTTGCTTGCGATGAGCGTATAGCGAAATCAAATCTTGTACAAAACTGTAGATTCAAGAGTCGGCAATGTGCCACAACAATTTTTGAAGGTTACAAAACAAGGGATACATGATATGCGCAACGAGAACAGTGTATATCCGTATGTGTATTCATCAGTAGAGCAAAGCTGGAACAAGCTCTTTTCTCTCAATAGCAACTTATTTCGCTGGACTCTATTCGAATTAAAAACTGTACATTTTCCTTCTAATACTTTGTTCCACCTCGACCAGTCGTGATGGCTCTTAGGCAATACGGTCTCCGAGGTAGTTTCAGGTGCTGCTTTATAAAGACTTTTCTCTTTGGCTAAAACCGATCAGGGTCTCGGCGACATGTCAAGCCCGGTAAAGTGCAAATTATAAAAGAATAGCTTCCGAATGAGCAGAATCTATTTCAATCTATTTTCTAGCTTTTCACATATACAGCCTGGTTGAGGATTTGCATAGAAACTCTCTTCCAGCTTCGGAAGTTCTCCAGGCTCTCTCATATACGGAGCTCCGATATGGTCCTTGTGAATTTTATTCACTTTTGAACTGAACTTTTTCCAAGAAATTGTTCCTTTGTCGTATTCGTCGACAAGCTTTACAAAGTTCAACCTGCAGTTGATGAATTCCACAGGTTATAACACAAAGACACTCTAAAAGCATCCGAGAAAAATAATTGTAAACCATCTTTAATATATATAAATAGGACCCATTTCCTAAAAGTTAACGCCATCAAGAAAACAAGAAACCACAAGTTCATCATTTGCAAATGTCAAGTGAGTTTCTAGAGTGTCCCAATAATAGGATATGTGTGTAATACTGTTATGAGTTATGACAAAAGGAGTACTCCCCACAAAACAGAACAGAAAAATACGTTGTTTTCTAAGTAAAGCCTTAAAGACATGCATTTGGAGAATCAAAATTTGCAACCTATATATTATTCCTGGATTTTAAATAGATCTCATCCACTATCACTGGATCGCTAAATTTTTGAGTAACAATATCCCTTCAAACAGCAAAACAGGTAGATACGAAGCTATCTGTTATATCATAGAACAATGGTTATATGACAAGAAGACATGTTAAAAGGATGCTCATTACTCAAACTTCCCTTCTGAACAAATTAACAAGATGGCTTCTTATTAAGAACTTGATGACTATCATGCATGTTAACCAAAAACCAAACAAATTTTCAAGATTCAAGAAATGGCCTAATGTGGAAGAACAATATCTCAACTTGCAAATATTCTTCATTTATGAAACCACAAGTAAACTATAATATATCCATGTAATACCTGTCCGGGTTAATTGTTTTTTTGAAGCCCTCAAAGCGTCTATGACCTTGCACTGCCTTGGCCATATTTCCATCATAGGTGTAAAGAAAAACATCACTTTGAAGAGCTACAACGTAATCCAACCCGGCGAGCATATTCTGGTGATTACTAAATGGCAAAAGTTCTTCCTCAGTTGATAGAGTAGAATGGGAATATATGTTGGGAAACTCATCTAGAAGATGCTGCATGCTCCCATTTCCATAGGCTTCACCAGCCACCAAGTAAATTCTTGTACTTGACGGGAATCCTAACGCTTTAAGTAGAAGGGAAGTCTCTCGTGGTGTAAGAGGACAACCGCCAAGCAAACGCCTCTCGGTTCCATTAATTTCCTTCTCTTTCCAATGGGCAATTTCATAACGCATCTGGCGTAGCTCCTCATCTTCCTCAGCTGTCAAACTATGACTGCAGCCAGTAAATGCCAGCATATCTTTCTCATACCTGCAAGAGGTGAAAAAGATCCATAAGTGAATCTGATCAGGGGAAGGAGCATGCATCGTGACGCATATTCATATATTTGACCAACTCAATAATGATAATTGATAATCAGGCACAAGAGCCTGAAGAACTTATAGGTTAAGTATCAATATGACTACTTATACTACCCAACTACATAGGCATGATTGGCTTCCTTATATGGCATAAGAGAAAGAGAGAGAGAGAGAGAGAGAGAATAAAAAGTACCGATTAACAGGAGCAACTCGGTACAGGCGCTTCAGAGAACGTGTTTCAACTAAACAAATGGAACTGTTCAGGCCTGCTGCAAGCGCCAGTCAATGCAAGTGCATCAATAATGGCATCAACCAGCACTATAGCTGAGAAATCTATTTATGAAGGTAAAAACACCTAGAGTTACAGAATATTTTGCCAATACATTATTATATACAATATAAACCTTGTTATAGTAGAGTTTTAGATTTAGTAAGCTGCAAGGTTATCCGAACCATGCCGAGCAGAGTTTCGGTACTTTAAATATCCACACGTGCCGATAGTCCCGTTCTAATAAATAAAAATTGTATTTACTTTTATACAAATCAAAATTAAAAAGAAAAAAAACTCAAAGGTGATGCACCACATCTCTCTCTCGGTAAAGATATGTTAAAAAGAAAGACGAGAAAAAGGGGCAGAGACGTGGAATGGAAATAATAGCAGTGATGCAGCAGAATTCCGATGTTGGATACGCTAGGATCATGTCGTCCGATACGTAAAACCATGGTAAGATTATTTATTTGTAGGAATCTTCATAGAGCCTATTTATGCCTTACAACCTGAAATCTTTTTAGCATGGATGAAAGAACATGTAGTTATTTTATTTATTATGTCTCTTTATCTTAGTTTGCCATCGGTGCTTATCTCGTTGTCGTCATGTTGCCTATGGAACCGATTCAATTCCATTCATAAAAATTAGTTCACAACCATTGATCCTCGTCAAGACACAAGTCCTATAGTTGGTGTTGCTATCATCATAAGCCAGGCACCGCTATTAGAGGCCATCACCTTTAAACCACAACAAAGTTCATCTCCTTCATTGTCTTCATCTTTCTCGATTGCCGACAACACCTCTCATCCTTATATTACCACTAACAACCACCAATGTTGATGCTACTATTGCTAGCAATCACTACTGATGCCACTCTGGGATGGCTATGACCACCAATCACAACCCACAGCCATTAATGCGGCCACCTCTTTGTTCATGTTAGAACCATCTTCGGACTTTATTGTCCTCTTTCAGCCTTAGGGATGACAATGGGTGCAATACCCACCCATTATTGGTTAGCTTAGTTGGTGCTTCGCTCCACTTTTGTCCTTTCATTCTTAAATCTAGTTGTTGGCTTATGGACCCAGCCACTCCTATTTAGTTATAGGTCTTCATAGGCTGCAAGTCAAGCTTGGAAGAAGACAAGCTTTTCCTCCATAAAGGGATCAGATTACTTATTAAGGATTCCACAGAACTTCTGACCTTGATATAGAAAAAAGGGTTATCGATCGCCATTAAAGTCTGTCAAGTTGGAATGAATCTCCTTATCGGGAAAGAACTGCTCTTTAACTAAGCGCCTTATAAGTTAAGAAGTCCGAAGACTCATTTGGTTGAGCTTTGATACTTTTTTGACACTTTCAACTGAACAGATGATCGAATTAAATATTTCCCAATGAATACTTAGCCGAAGCCCCCCTCATTCAACGTCCTCAGCCACCTCCCCTAAACCCACAACCTATGCTCTACCCATCAAAGCCACCCCTTCCTTTGCTTGCTCCTTTGAGTGAAAACGTTTTCCCTTTTTTTCGTAAACTAGAAATTAGAGGCCAAGAGAGTTACGGGCTCATCCCATAGTTTCGTCATATGGAAGGAGAAAGGACACGATCGTTTAAGCGCAGGTGCAGTCCTTGATCCCAACATCTCTATTCTTTTTGTTTGCTAATTTGACTTCGCTATGATAGTCTAATGCGCTATGAACTATGAATCTTTTAACTAACCTTTGGGTATCACCTTTCAGAAGATCCGCATCAAAGGTTTTGACGGTGCCTTGGGCTCAAGTTTTGACCTCGAATGCTGACTTCCAGAAAGTCGGTTCAGTCCCAATCAAAGGCTGTATAGCTTATTTTAGGTACATAAGCATGCCTTTGGGCTCATTGGCGCTCAATACAACTCAGTCATCAAGGCAACACTTGGCAATTGCATCTTACTAGCATATTGTCCTTCTTGCATTCATGTAAGTAAGATTTCCAATAGAGGACACATGAAACGATCTATACTCTAGCACCACCTAGTGCGATGAGGTGTTATAAAACATAGTAACTAGTAACTACGTCATACTTAGTGCCTGTATCAAGCTAAGAGAGGCCAGCTATTTCTAAGGGTACAAATATCAAACAAGTGCAAGAAAAATCACATTATTAATATGGAACAGTCTATGGCAAAATGATTTTGGATTTAGTAGCAGCACCTGACGGTAAATATTAAAGGCAGTAAGCAGCAGCGGAACAGTCATCATGTGTGTTGAATGTTGATGTATATAGACGTAAGTGGTGCTAAAAGATAGGAATGGATATTCCACAGAAAAAATCTTAAGGCCCTGGATGCAAAAGTGCGCACCATAACACTTAATGCTATTGGGGAAGTACTTACATTGTAGGATTCTATGAATTCTATGACAAGCAATTCCAGAACACTCCTCTCTAGCAACCAAATTATAGTACTGCTATGTTTATTAAATAAGTGCTTTATTAAACAAAGTTTTGTGCAACAGTTCCCCAATTCTCACCAAACACATTTGCCAAACAGGGCCCTTGGATGAATATAGTCAAAAGAAGTAAATCTGGGGTGGAGTCTATCTGAATAGTCCTATAACTTGATAACACTGAACACACAAGGTGTGTGATAATGATGGATAGAGCTTACCTAAGATGAAGGGCAAGATATGGGCCTCCTCCTTGACGCATTCTTGAAACAAATGCTGCCCCAAGTTCTTCTATTGTGGCAGAGTACTTCAATGCCCTATAATTAACACGGCACCTGAGTTTCTGGATGGAACTGGGAATACCATTATTTGCAAGTCTTGAATCAGTATGGGTGAAGTACAGAACTTTGTGGTGTTTCAGAAGCGGAAGTACTTCGAACTTATAATAGGTGACCTGGACTAGACAATCAAAATGCTTAAATGCCGCATTCTTAAAACAGGAAATTTTGACTGTATGAAGTGTAAGTACCTTTGACCAAGAAATTGGAGTCTTATTAAAAGGTTCAATTTCAGCATAAGCCGCTGGCAATGCCTCAACAATATGAACATCATCCTTGAGAGTCTCTATAAAATGCTTCCAGTCAAAAAGATCCTTGAAACCACTAAAAGAGAAAAAAACATTAATTACTACATCCCATGATCTCCAAACATAATAGTGTCAAGATGCATAAACAATCAGAAGAATTGCAACCTTTCATCTGCCCAATAGGAAGTATGGTCGAGTGAAGGAGGACTAGAGTTGCTTTCATTATTTTAGCAATGGCAACCATATCACAAATCTGCACTTTAAAACAATAGCTTGTCAAAAAATAAAGGAACAAAAGTTATGAAATCGCTTATACTGTAGATAGGTTAGCAGACCCCAAATCGCATCTGATTCAGACCACCATTTGCATTAATCAGAATATAGCCATTTGTCTTGGTATCCAGCTCTGAATGACAGGAAAACAACTATAAGTAATTAGCAAGGAAAGAGACAAAAGGAAACATGGAATAAACCAGCTTACTCTTGTGATGATTTGAACTGTCAATGCACCGTCTGTAATTCTCACTATTAGGCTTAGCCCAAATTCCCGAATACTGCAAAGTAGAATTTCCACTAGATTTACAAAATCAATAACAAGGGAGCACAAAACAATTGCTGCAATATAAGAAGAGAGTATTGCCTCAAATATTCTGCCATGGCTTGCATCTTCACCTGATAGTGTTTTCAAAGTGCGTTCCCTATCACTTCCTCTCATGTATCCGAACTTTGTGAGGTTTGAACTGTGTGACCAAATGTGCCAGAAAAATCCTAACAACAGAAGATGACATTATATTAAGCTTCTAAAAGGAAAAAGGGGGAAAAAAGAAAACAAAAGCGAAGACACGCACACCAGTACTTTGGTGTAAGAAACAGACAGGCAAATTGTAACAACAATTGTTTCGGTCCTTTCTGATTTAGCGAACAAAAGGGCATGAATACAAGAAATAAGTAATAATTACCACAATGCTTTGAACTATTGGATTGAACATAGCAACATGCGGCAGGAGACAAATGCTTGTTGAGTAAAATATTTCTTTTGAAATGCATAACTTTGAAAGAATAAAACGAGGAAAAAGAAATAGATGTGTTGTTATATGCAACATTTGATTGCATATATATCAGTCTCAAGCTATTCCGTCCTTCATACGCCCTACATTTAGTCTTTTTTTTTTTGGTCTTCAAACACTATGACCACCATTGAAGCAAATATCATTCCTCATGTAAGATGGCCAAATATATAATGCTAGAGAGCACTCATAAATTATGAGATTTCTATGTTACATATAACCTTGAATTAGAGCTAGGGCTGTAGAAATACAAATCAATGAACTCCTGCAGCATTCTTGGACAGCCTTAAATTGAAAAACATTTCAAAATCTTTGTTGTTCCACAACCAACATACTATATGTTTCCTATTTAAAATGACTGCTTAATGTAAATACTATATAACAACAACTTCTTCATCCCAGTGATAAGTCCCGGGGGAGCGGGGTTTTAATGTAAATATATTATCAATAAAACTTAAGTATTTAAAATGTTTACTAATATTTAAAACTTAAGTATTTAAAATGTTTACTAATATTTTACTCAGCTATCTAATTCTAACACTATCACCTGATCACATGAACAAAGTAAAAAATTTTGGGATTAGAACAACATGAATGAAAGCATGGGACTAGTTGGAACTTAATTTAATCTCAAGAAGGACTACGTGTAAACAACAGGACTAAATGTGGTTTTTAGCCAACTCTATATCTTATGCCATCACATAATTCAGGATCCGGCTTGTCTATTGGCTTACAACCCTCTATCATAACCCTGACTAGATCTATAAACTTCTAGTAAAGCATTTCCTATCATAAAGATTTACTGAATTTACTATAAAACAAACACTAATGACCATTTCCTTTAGCCTCTAGCTAACTAAAATTGCATTCGAGGGCTCACATTACAATTCAAAAGATAGTAGTAAAATCATGTACCTAAAATTCTTTCCGAGGTAATTCATGATTAACGACATATAAGAATTTAAACCCTTCAAAAGGCCCAAAAAGAAAAGACGAATCCTTTACCATCCTTCATAACATAATTAACCAAAAATGCTTCAATAACATTTTACATCCTCAAATCATTGCATTCACATCCTCAATTCATTCCTCACAATTATTCGAAGTCTCACATTCCTTTCTTATTGTGCAATATATAGTTAATTGATTGACAACACTAAACATTCTCATAGAATCATATAAATTATATACATAGATGTACTCTCAATTCAAACAGCATGTTACTCTAACAGAGTCTGACCTAGGATCTACAAAGTTTATATTAGAATTCAATATAGAGGCAAATTGTAAGCGCAAATTTGGTTCAGGGAGAGCAGTGTCACTCGCCGAAAAAAAAAAGAACAAAATTTCACATGCTCATTTTATTATGTTATAACAATTTTCATGGAACCATATATAAATTCAAGCCTTTTAATGCTACCTGGAAATCTCTAGGCTTTTCAAGAACAGCCCATCCACCAGCAAAGATCCTCACTAAACCTAACACAAAACAAACTCCACAAAAAACCAAGAACAGCAAATTCCCGATCCTCCGCCGCCCTTTAGACCCCGCCAGATCCGCCCCACCGCCGGCGGCGGTAGTCCGCCGCTTGAGCAGCGGGACCCCCAGCCGGACCCGTAGAGTATTTTGGTCTCCACTAGTTGATGATGGCGCGTCAGCGACGACCGGGGAAACAGGGGAGACGGCAACGGAGGTTGGGGAAACGGCTGTGGAGCGAGGGGAGTTGATCTGCAGCTCGATTTCGGCGCCGCCGGAGCGTTTGAAGGATGCGGCGCGGCGGGTCATGGTGTAGCGAGGGCTGTTGAGGGATCCACCACGGTGATGGTGATTCTGGTGAGAATTTCCAACGCCGCCGCCGCCGCCGTCGCGCGGCGGTTTCGAGTCGAAGTATGGTTGCTGAAAACCCATTTTATCAGGAGTGCTGGGGAGAAGAGAGATCTACAGATCATGGAGGATATGAGAGCGCCATTAATGGAGCTCTAGGACAGCTTAATAAGCTGAAGATAGACGTGAAGGGAAGAAGGAGGTTTCGAAGTGCGGCATGATGGTGGTATTAATAACAATACTGCCATTTCTTAAATTACCATTTCAGTTTCTGAATTGAATATTTTTGTTGTGGACGCATCTAAAATAATATATTTAGCAAATTAATAAGAAAAATAAGGCTTTTGCGTATCAGCCCTTTATTTTTATTTTTTGTGCAAATTAGCTCCCAAAAAATGCAAAAGCCCACCATTTTTATTTTTTATACAAATCAGCTCCCAAAAATACGTTTACAGAAACTGATTTACTTTTTTTTTACAAATCAGCCTCCCGAAATACATTTCTGGAGGATGATTTGTGAACCCCTCAAAAATAGAAGGGCTGATACATAATTTCTGGAAAAAAAATTGATGTAGTTTAAGAATATTGGCACGCACTAAAATACAAAATAAATAAAAAATATATTTTCTATTTGTGAAAAGTGAGTAATACATGTTACGAGCATCGTTATGCACGAAAATACGAAATTAGTGAAAAAACATATTTTCCGTCCGTGATAAACTCGTTTTCTATGGACGAAAAAATATATTTTCCACCCATTTTGTATTTTTTGTGCGTGCCGATGTCTCTGATATGTAGCATCGTCAATTAATAAATAGGTTTCATAATGATAGCCTAATTTATTAGAGCAAATATCAGTTCAATGCATATGGACAAGGTCAAATTCTAAATGGCCATCATAATACGTCCTCAAACATTGAAATATTTTATAATAAAAAACCAAAAAATAAAAATAACTTGACGTAATCTTTGATATACAACATTTCTCAAAATCTTACTGAACTTAGAAAAGAATTTAAACTGCTAAAATGTTACTCTTCAAATTTTCAATATAAATAATATATTAAAATATATTCTTTTGTCATTCAAAAATTTCTTAATAAATATTACAAAATCCGTGAACTTAATCACATGCTTTCGTTCATAGAATGCTTCTATTTGAACTCTAAAACATCGATTGAGATTGAATATGGGAGATTTTTCATGCGTTTAAAATTTATGCGGGAGCGTGCACTTATATTAGGAGTTTCACCACGATACCCTCAAATAAAAAAGCTCTATTTAGAATGATATTCTTAAGTGCAATATTTATAAAAATTAATATAAAACATAAAAAGTGAAATCTAAATGTAAAAATTTTTGAGACTTTGAGTGAACCAAAAAAAGGGCCAAAGAAAAAGTTTCTCTCCCTCTTGTTTAGTTACTTTCTACCAACTTTTTTTTTTCACTACTTGCTTTTGTAGCAAGAAAAAGTCAAAACATGAATAAAATCCTAATATATTTATTTATTTGCGATAAATAAAAATAAAATTAGTAATTGGTTGTCAGCCATCATAAGACGCCTGCCAAGGTTGACTGCAACATTGACGAAACTGCCCATAAACATCTTATATCTTCCCCACTTTGAAATTACATTATTCTCCTTTTGAAGAGTTTACATGACGATACATTCAGGGGTAAAACAGTTATTTGCTCATTAAACAGCTTTTACGCGGCGGAAGGAGACGCGCTTTTGTGTAGCAGCTTTTTCATGCCCTGTATCCCCTTGTAAATTGGGGAAATACCAGATCAGCCCCCTTTTTAAATTTTATACCATATCAACTCTTTCTCTCCAAAACAGTCCAAATCAGCCCCCATTCACTATTTATCCAATTTTTTAGACAAAACTATCTCTATATTGCCGACACCGAAATCACCTACTTAGAATCATTTTTTGAAAAAAATGTTGAACATGAAAGTTATAGATCTAATCGAGATATACAACTTTTATGTTTAAAATTTTTCCAAAAAAAAATTCTAGATAGGTGTTTTCGATGTCCGAACTATTTGTAGCAATTTCGGGTCGGGTCGACCCGTTATGCTTCCGACCTCAAAAACATAACTTTTGAAGTATTTTTTTGAAAAAATTTCAACATGAAAGTTGTCGTTCTTGCCGAGATCTATAATTTTAATGTTCAAAGTTTTTTCCGAAATCGCTTCTAAATGGATGATATCGGTGTCTGAAGTGTTAACGGGTATAGGGACAATTTCGTCCAAAAAAAACCCCAAACAGTAACCAAGGGCTGATCCGACCTAAATTTGAAATGGGAGGCTGATTTGGGATATTTTTAACAGTTGAGGGGCTGATATGGTAGTATCCCTTGTAAATTTGTAATGACATAATGAAAAATTGCTTGTCATTCCAACCTTACCAAAAAAAAAAAAATCTTTAAAAAAAGAATTTTAATCAATTTTTTTAAATAATATTAAATAAATACTTTTTAATAAAATATAATTTTTATATATTAAAATTTCTAAACATCCTTCTAATAACTATTTTAGGCTCTAATATATAACAGATCTTAAAATTCACTTAAAATTTGTTAAGTTTTTGAATTTAATATCTTTTGGACAATTTTTTAAAAATTATATATTTTATTAAAATTTATAGCAAATGTCAGAAATTTTTTAAAACACTTTTAAAATTTTATTTTATTTTTAAGTATACGAATTGATATATTTTTTAGTAGCGTGGTAAGTATCACTAGCAGCGGTCTAACATAAGTGAGACAACGGTATGAGTTTTAAGTTTTTATTTTTTAGATAACGTTAAAAAAATCATATTCCTCAAAACTCATACAATGGATCCTTATCTTTTTCAATTTTTAACAAAGAAACTCTAATAAGAAACTTAAACTAATTTATATAACTAATATATTATTTCAAATAGCTAGCATAGTATTTGTCTAGCTTATATCATAGTATTTGGACTAAAATATTCTGAATGAGTTAAAAATATATATGGCGCAAGCTAAAATAATATTTCGATGGAGCAAAAAAGATACTCCAGACAACCAATTTAATATTTTTATTTAAAATATTAGTTTGTTTAAAGTTTTGGAAAAAGCATGTATTTTTTTAAATGTTGACAAGGCCCATTTCTTTATATTCATTTCACAGAAATAGTCACCGTTAGAGTATGACTGCGAATGTCTATATTTTATAGATTATGTCAGTGACGGGACATAATTGTGATGTTATTGTTGTATACAGAGAAAAAGAAAGCTGTTATGCAACTGCAATATCCACCAGTGAAGGATAAGCATTAAGGATAATTTTATATCAGTCTTCTATTTTCGAAGACTTTTCGAATCAGCCTTTTAAAATATATTTTCAGAAACTAATTCGATAAAATTAAAGAAACGGAGACTGATATGGAATTATCTCTAAGCATTATTATTTGACACCGGCATATACGATATATTAATAGGAGATCCTTGTCATATGTATCACGTGTGAGCCTTTGTTTATTGCTCATGATGATTGTCGGCATCTTTTCAACAAACAAATAGAAAAATAAAAATAAATAAATAAATAAAAGATAGACTCTTTAATCATCCTCGTGAGATGTTCTTGTTTCTTTATTGGGATAATTGCGTATTATCCTGTTTTTTTTTATTTACAAAAAGATTCATGTTTCTTTATTTACAAATATGTCCATAAATTCAAAAATTTTATAAATTAATAGCTGTCTCGAAAGTACTTGAGATATTTTTATGTTATATAATTAAATAAAATAAATTTTAATATTAGCTATAATTTTAATATTCTAAGTTGTTTTAAAAGATATATTTAATAGGTACTTTTTGAGACCATAAAATATTAGTATATTTAAAAATTAATTCGCGTATCCGTTAACATTTAGAAATTTTAAAATATATATGTAATATTACAGAATACACCAAACTTTAAAAAAAAAAAAAGTCCATATTTTTAAAAATCTCATGATACGTGTTGAACATGATAAATTGACCAAATTCTCCCCACATAGGATCCGATCTCCCAATAAAGAGGATGAACAGCCCAAATTCTGCCACATAGAATCCGATCTCCAAATAAAGAGGAAGAATTGTGATTTGCAGAGAACGTAACCATTTAAATCCCATCGCGTTGTCCCGTGCTTCGTCTCCACCCTTCGGCAACTGCTGATATGCATGCATGTGTGTACGTGCTGACTTACCATTAAATATATATATATAGACTAATTTTTACTTGACAGGAACTGGTCCACTCCTGTCTAGTCTGTAGCTGTTGGATCGCGGCGATCCGACGGCTGGAATCCGACCACGCGCGTGATGTCAGCCGTCGGATCGCCGAGGTGATCCGACGGCTGAAATCGATCCGAGCTCTTACAAAACACGCGCGTGATCTCAGCCATCGGATCGTCGCGATCCGACGGCTACGGAGTCGATAGGAGCGAGCCGTGGTCCTGTCGAGTGGAGATTAGTATATATATATATATATATATAATATATATATATATATATATAATATATATATATAATATATATCCAACGAGGTAATGCAGGAAGGAACCATCAACTCATAAATTTTGTACGGAATGAGGTATGGTTCTCTAAGTCGGCCTCATTATGCTGGACGAATCAGGTCGATTAAGTGGTTTTCTAATAATATAACAAGATTGTAAAGATGATACCGTCAAATTTATACGCGTCGAGGCACATTTGAGTAAATTTAAGTAACGGATATGTGCACATCATATGTTTGCATGCTGGGCTGTATTGTTATGGGCTGGGTCTTCTGAGCACTATTAGGCCGAAGCCCATCCCACGTCAAGTATCAATCATTTTCTCAAGAGAAGCGAACACTTTTAAGAACTAGGAATTAAAGGAGATCAGAGAGGAGGTAAAAACAAAAGCTCTTACGGAAGAGTTGTAAGTAGCTGCTTCTTTATTGGTGAATTTGCTATTTAACTAAAAATTAGTAAAAACTAAATAGTTCTGGATCATTTTTTCTTTCAAATAAAAGAGATAAAAATAATTTTTGAGTCTATTTGTTAGATTATATATATGTAGAATTTCTATTTATAACTCTATACCTATTTTTTGTCTTATTTTTTACTATATAAAAATTACATTTTATTGTAATATAATTTATCAAATTCATCTATTTTTATATTATTATTTTATGAACTATTTTTTGTTGGTCACAGAGGTGTTTGTCAATCGCCATTCAAATCAAAATGTTAGGATAATCGGATTGAAAGGAGAGATTTTGATTTTGGAGAAAATTGATATAACCAATTTCTTGCAAGGATTTATACAGATGTGGTCAAGTTATTGTTTGTTTTCGAAAGCTGCTCCTGTTTATCCCTCCGATCAAAATCATGTAGCACTTTTGTCGTGTGTAAAGAAACAGCTTTTCTTTTCTTCTTTTTTTCTTTTGGGAAAACGACGGTTCTGTTGTGACTCGAACCCAACTCACCAAGCAACCATTTGGAAAAACAAAACCATTTAAATCTTATCGGGTTGCCCTGAACTTCGGCTCCACCGTTCGCCAACTGCTGATGCACATGCATGTAACCAGTGGCTGAGCTGTGCAAGCACAAGCTTGTATGTAGAAATTGAATACTCGTCGTGCACATCATAATACGCGTACAATGTATGCATTAGCGGACAATTTTGCTCCTCTCATTTTAAAATTACTGTTTCAGTGTGTTTAAAAAGAAAAACAAAAAAGAAGAATAGAATAAAGAGATCATTTTTTTTTTTGACCATCCATGTTTTGGTGGTGGTCAAAAGTGAACTAAATTAATCCGAAATAGCCAATAAGTTCAGGTTCATATCTGAAGCAATTAGAAAAATGGTTCAGTTCGGGTTATAGCTCTATATTCGGTTTTGTTTCAGGTTTAACCCGAATTTGATTCCAAAGTGGGCTAAGATGGCAGCCCAATCCAACAAGAAATTGACTTGTCTGGCCCAACTCTGCCTCCACTCTGCTTCATCTGTTCGGAGAATTTTTTTTTTTTTTTTCTTATAACTATCGGTTCTAATAGTTGCTTAAAATTGCTTAAAATGGTTGTAGTCAATGCGTTGTTCTCGCTCGAGATATGGCATAGAAATCAGAATTGGGCGGTTATGACAAAATATTTTTGAGAATTCAAGTAATGCCAAAATGAGAGGTACTAAAAAGCAGGAGTCATTTTAATACAATTTTATTTTATTTAATATTTATTAGGAAAAAATACCTTTTGAAGGAATTTTGAAAATTCACTTTAAAAAAAAAAATAAAAGAAAAATATTTTTATTATTTCATATCATAAAAAATAGTAAACAATTAAACTAAATTAGAATATACTTTTTGGATAAATGTAATTTTGGAAGACACTCTTTAGCAAATACACATCAAATATATCAATACAGGTTAAAGTTATAATGAAATAAGAATGATTTTGTCCCCCGTCCCTGGGTCAGTCGGCCGGGGCGCTCGCTTCAGAAAGCGAGCATCTGAATTCGAACCCCACGGGTGACTGCAATGCGGATGTGTCCGTGGCCGCGAGTTTACAGCGGTTGCTGGAAAGCTGATGGTTGTGTAACTTTCAGTACTCTATGTCCGGTCCGGAAACGGACGTCAGGCCGGAGTTTCACTCTGCTGCTCGCACCTGAATCCAAAATGATCTTATAAGTGTACGTAGAAAACTGTGGTCCGTAAGTTAGCGGAGACACAGAAAAAATTTTTGCCTCGTTATTTAAAAAAAAAAATAAAAATAAGAATGATTCCGGACTATTAAATAACATCTAATAACCATCAATTGGATTTCGGTTAAATGGATATCAAACTTCAATTAATAACTTTAATTTCGGTGGAGAGGGAAAGGTTCCGGTTTTCGTCACCATCCAGCTTTTGCTTTCGGAAGAACAACGGTATTGCCCACGGTGATTCACCATGTGCGAGAGTCCACACATACGTATACAGTAATAAATTTTCGTACTAAATAAAATAAAAAATCGAATTTTTAGATAAAGGGCATTCTTAAGTCCCACCCAATGGCGAGGATTTAAATTTAATAATTTGGAGCACTTTCATTTAATATATCTCTTTTATATAAAAATATACTCTTATAATTAAATTGGGTGTTTTTATATTTTCTAAACTATATGAGTATACAGTTAACTGTCATTATCTTAACAAAATATTAAAAAAAAAATTATTATTTTTTTAGATTTAGAGAGTATAAAATTATTAATTTAAATTGGTAGGTATAAAATTATAGTTTTTTATTATGGTTATGGACATATGTGCAAATGCCACTTTAATTTTAATGGATGTTTGTTGAAACGGTGGGTCCGACCCGGTCAGATGGGTTCGGCCTTGGCAGAGCAGATAATGGCTTGTCACAGAGAGACCTGATCAGCTTAAATCTACATGAAATTTGAACCGTTGATCATCATCGAACGGTCATTAGTTTGCCTATATTGGGACGGTAACTTTTTTGCCCGTCAGAAAAAAGAGAGGGAAGCATCATCAGAAGCGCTTTTGTCCTACCGTTCTGCCAACCGTCCAGACCCTGATGGACGGTCATGATTGCCAGTATTAGAGACACGTGGAGGATTTGTATTTGTTATGATGGGGATAAATGGCCCCAGCTTCCTTATCAATCGGGTACATATGATTGGATTGATTATTTTGCATTATTGTGCCTCTGAAAATCAATTTTGTAGCAGCCGCACTAATAACTCGACCTTTTTTCCTACGAATCCCTTATCTGCTTTAATACCAACACTTATCTCACATGATAACTCTCATCCAAGTTTCATTGATACTCGGTTTATTCATATATTATTCAATAGTTTAGAATCTTCTCAAACAATTTCGAAGAGTTAACAGCTCTGTCTTTTTACATGGGTCCTAATTTTTAATAGTGCAGTTGAGCGCTTGAGATCGCTAGCTATCGATGTCATGGGTCGCTCGGTTGCATGGAGCCGCTCTTGACTGGTCCGTGTCCAGGTTAGATAGATCACTCACCAAGAAGCAACTAATGGTATGGCCATTAGCAGGCAAAGTTGTGATCATAGTTGCATTATTAGTAGGATTTTTCAATTTCCAGCCTTTACCACATAAAGTTATATCTGGTAGGAACTTTGTGTATATAAAGTTAGATTGTAGAGAGTATGTGCACTCATAATATAGATGGATTGTATTGTTTGATAGTAACTAATCTTTTTTAAATTAGCTAGCCCAGGGACGCCGAAATGAGCTAGAAGCCTAGAACTATCGGGCGTACCTCGAATATTTAAAAGCAAAAGTGTGAGGCCAGATCATGCAAAATACTCCTAAAGATTTTAAATGCGGAACGTGTCGATCGGATCACGATAGGAACTCTTGATCTGATTCCGGCGATGCAGTATAACGCGGCGATTGTGGGGCCCGAGATAGCGTTGAGACAATTTACCTTCCCGAGGGTGGCGGTAACTTTCGATCTGGCAGACGGTAAATAAATTTTGGGGTTTAAAGATCCGATAGCGACTTCTGATGGTCCCCTCCCGCCGGCCGATCCAACTCTCTCTCCTCGCCGATATTTTACGCATTCCTCGCCGATTTCTTATACCATATTCTATTCTCAAATCTCATCTGTTTATCTAGTCGCACTAATCCCGAGAACGGCTTTTACTCATCTGCAACGTAGAACAACTATGGTCGGAGAAGAAGAGTGATCCATAGTGTGTTCTTTACATCTGTTTTCGTCGTCTGTTGGTACAACGAACCGAGCATATATGTTCCACGCCGTTTCCCCTTTTGGAACGTTTCCCTAGTTTGCTTACTTGTCTTTACTTCATAATATTATTTATTTATGATAATAATGATTAAGGTTTTGATTATATTTCGACCATTAATCCACTTCAAGTCTTCAATTTATCGCTTGTATTGATTAATTTATCGTTGCCTTCCATTTTACTTCTAGTTAAAATTTAATTATTATTTAACTTTACACAATTTATCTACTATTTACTATTATTGAAAAATTTATAATTTTTCCCAAATGTAACTTTGGAAAAATACACTAAGATCCATTTCTCTAGTTGGTATTCTTTATTCTAATATCATTGGACTAATTCCAAGTTACTAAATCACTCAAAAACTCCAATTTTATAAAATATTGTCAAACTAATCTCCAACTATTCATAAAAATTTACAAAAACCGCTCTAGAATTATATATAAGTATTCTTTAAAAAAAAATTAAATAAGAAATACTTTAGTATGCGCTATAAGTTTTATATATAATTTTTTTAATAATATTTCTAAAATAAATATTGTGAGGCTCCAAATTGTTTTAGCTAGTAATTCTTTATAATCCTCAAAAATATCTATATAACGATATTATTTTAGCTCCAAATTGTTTGTGTGTCATGCTGTTACATCTGGCTAAAGCTTCACTTGTTTATCGCGCTTGAGTTGATCATGTATTGAGCTGTCCGTAAACTGTTCGGCTCATTTAAACCCCTTATCATAATTGTTGTAACCCTTCTTAGTACCATTTTTTATCGAAACAAATTTAAACACGATGATCAATCATCCAGCTAAACCATGGCTTGCTGGAGGATACTAAGAGAGCAACATATTTTTACGCAAATAAATGAAAATATGTCCGAGCCGGGAGTGCGAGAAATGGTGAGTGGATAGCGAGTGCTCTAGCATTTTTCTTTGATCATTTAGGTTTCGAAAAGTTGCTATAACATCTTAAATGCATTTATAAATTGGGAAAATTGCGTTTCAGCCCCCCCGTTTTCCATTTTTGACTTTTCAGCCCCCCGAAACGCGTTTCCCCGCCGACGTGGCGGCACGCGCGTGCCGCCACGTGGCGTTTCAGGAGGCTGAATCGCGCGACCCTAAACTTAGGGGGGCTGAAACGTAATTTTCCTTTATAAATTTGATGTTTCCATTTATAGCTACTTGCACCATAACTCCTAAAACCTCATTTACACCCCAACAAAATAATAGGTTGGATAATTCTTTTCCTCGTTCCGAAGTTTAGGGGCTGTTTACTTCGCGCGGAACTGGTGGATCTCGTGGAACTCGGAACTCAGAACACAGTTTCGCTGTTTACTTCGCCGCGGGAACTCGCGGAACTCAATTCTGAGTTCCGCGAGTATATAATAAATTGAGTTCGCCTACTTCGCAGCTTTTAGCTGCGAAGTGGGCGAACTCGTTTGTCTTCCGCATGAGTTCTGTTGTGTTCTCGCGATTTCTTCTCCTTCCTCTGGCGACCACCGTAGTCAATGGTTGAAATATTTGTACAATGTGTAAATTTTTTTTTTTTTTTTAAATTTTATGGATACATGTATATGTAATAATAAATCTTTTGTAAATTTTTATTCAATACAAAGTCTTTATATTTAATACTTTTTATGTTCAAATTTTAGAACTTATCTCTTATAATTTTTATTATTCAAGAATATAAAATTTATTTGATATATATTTAATACATATAAAATAAAAAAATATATAATATAACATATCCTGTGTAATATAATATATATATTATAATATATAAATTTAAGATATTAAATGAGAATATATAATTTAATATAAATTTAAAATAAATATAATATATTTTTTATATCTCAGTTTACTTCCAATTTTAAGTAAACAAAAAATATTATCTTTCAGCCATCATTTCCAATTCCAAGTAAACAAAGAAACTATCTTCCAGCCTCTACTTTACAATTCCAAGTAAACAGAGAAACTCAAAACACCACTTCTCACCCACTTCTCAGTTCTCACAGTTCACCCACTTCTCACTTCTCAATTCTCACTTCTCAAGCTTCCGCGCGAAGTAAAACGAGATGCACATGCATTCATAAATTATAGAGAAAATTACTGTTTTGTCCTCTCTTTTCACAATTTGCGATTCAGTCCATCAAAAATACATTGAATCGCGCGATTGCGAATTTAGAGGAGACTTATATGCAATTATTAGTGCACGCTACTCGGCAAGTTTCCAAATTTCAGAAAGGCTGAATCTTGTGATCGCGAATTTAGGGAGGACTGATATGCAATTATCTTGAAATTCTAATGTTTGCCGAGCAACTTTCAAAAAATGAAGGACCAAGTTATCATATGATAGGTGATGAACTTACATCTTGCTTTGTCCTCTGGTTTATGCCTTCACTTACTTGTCCTTTATCATCTTCATAATGCTTGTCTTGGTTATTTCTGGGTGGGCCTGTGATTTCTTTTTTAACTTTTAAAGGCAGTGGCGGAGCCAGGATTTTCGACTGGGGGGACGAAATAAATATTATGTAAAGAATAATTTTTAAAATACTACCAGTCAGTATATATTATAATATAAATAAAAAATAAATTTTAATCATAATATAATTTTTGAATTTCGACAATATATTCGAGAGTAACAAACTCTATAATTTGTTATCATATATTGATTTAGTGATTATAATTAAAATTATGTACTAATTTAATGATTATAATAAATAATTAAATTAAAAATATATACTTTAATAATTTATTCATTGTAATTAAATGTTGATAGTATGATCTGAATTTGAAGGTGCAGTAAGACGAGTTTGGGAGTATCAGTAAAAACTGACGATAGGCCGGCATGACTTTATACTCGATCGGCCACTACTATTTATTTTACATATTCGATCAGCCCTCGCGTTTTTACAGTTTCGTTTTTAACCTGTTACTCTTTATTCATATCGAAGCCATTTTGACTATTATATAAATATTTTTTGGAGAAATTTTTAACATAAAACTTATATATTCTAAGGAGATTTATAACTTTTATGAAAAAAGCTTCTCTAAAACATATTTCTAAATAGATATTTTGAGGCTTAAAAATTTTAACGGATTTTAAAATAAACTATTAATCCGCTAAATTATGGAGTCTCATAAATCCACTTGGAAGATTTTTTTGAAAAAATTTAATGTAAAAATTTATATATTTTATCAAAATCTACAACTTCTATATTTAAATTTTTTTACAAAAAAATATTTATTAATAGGTACATTTTTTAGAAAAAAAAGACAATGATGGCACCATTGGGGTTTGAACCCAAATTGTTAGGGTAAGAATCTTATATCCCAACCACTAGATCTTATAGTACATAGTGATGTTATTTTGAGTGATAAAGTATTATAAAAGTTATGATTTTTACTCAAAGCCTATATACTAAATTTTGTCACCGAAGTTGGGGGGCGATCGCCCCCCCCCCCCCACCGACCATGTGGCTCCGCCCCTGTTTAGCTGTTGCACTTCCATGAAGAATTTTTTATCCCATACACTCCACTGTATGATATTACCAATATATTCAAATGAATGGATCAGAAAAGTAAAATATTCAGGAATATATTTTGAAAAAATTTTAATACTAAATTTACAAATTTTTATAAGATATCTTATTTTTATTTTGAAAAATTTTGTAAAAATATTTTTAAATATATATTTTTGGGACTTCAAATTTAACAGTTGAAAACAATTTTTAAAATCACTTCATATAGCCGTTATTTTTTTAAAACTCTAAAATATCTATTAGAAATATTTTTTTAAAAAAATTAATATAAAAATTATATATTTTTTAGTAAATTATATTTTATTTATTTTTGTCTATGCACTCAGACTGTATGGTTCGAATGTATGGGATCAGCAGTCCTTCCATGGATCTCGTATTTTGACAAATCCATGCAGGTCATCCTAACCTAGAAAATCCACCACGTGCCCACCATGCACTGTGCGTCCCCAATTGATCCATAAACGACATTCTACGAGGGCAAACGATGGCTCCAATCCGGGTCACATGCTAAGCTATAACTCTCTGCCAAGGGTGAAAACGAATAGAGATGCTCATGAGTAACTAGGACTTAAATTTATTTAAATTCACCTTGAGTTTGAGTTTTACCGAGCACGAGTTAAGTTTTAATACCAATTCAACCTCGAATAATTAACTGAGATAAACTTACGCATCATATCACTCAGCTCATTAGGCTCGCAAGTCTAAATAATTTTTTTTTAATTTTATTCAAATATTTTTTTAGAATAAAATTATTTAAACGAGTCCGAGTTCGAATTTGACTCGAGTTTTGTCTAACTCATACAATGGAACCGAGCTTTGTTCGATACGATTCAAGTTCAGTTTAGTTGATACAATGGAAACCGAACTCAAGTTGAGTTCCAACTTGAAATTTTTCGAGTCGGATCGATTTCAGCTCAACCTCTACAATTCGTTGAGTTTAAGCTCGAGTTCGAACATAAACTAAACAAAACGAGCTGAGTTTAAATTTAGTGGAGCTCGGGTAATTTCTCTCCTACTATCTGCTACAGTAAGTATATGTATTACCGTACCATCATGTCCACAAAAGTATTCGAGTAAGTATATATTACAATATTAATAATTTTAATACTCATATTACAGTTTAAATTAAGATACTATCTTAGATTAATTAAATAATAATGCTTATAATATTAACTGTCCGAATATAAAAGTATGATACTATCTTAGATTAAATAATAATGCTTATAATATTAACTTATAATCATCCGAAAATTGTAAGATTGCCGGATTAAATTTTTATTTTAAAATTGTGTCAGAGTATCTAAAAGGTTAATGGGCCGATTTGCTTTTTTCAAAAGGTAGAGTTTTCAAAATTTATCTACAATTTTGTTTTTAAGGTCGTTTGAAAGTGAACTATATTTAAATTTTCTTGAAGAAAAATTAGCTTAAATTTTAATATCCTCCTAATTAACTTTTTAATTCTATCAATGCTTCTTGCATGCTCAAGATAAAAACAATGTATTTATATAACAAAATGTGGGAATTGCTATGTTGTTGTATTTATAACTTTGCTGTTAGTTTCTAATTAATATTGATGATTGTTATAATAATATCTTTTCCGATTTTATTTGTAACGGATTTTGATTACCCCCGGTCCCCTCTATGTACCATGGGAATAAATTCTATCCATAATGATAATAAATAGTTGCCAAAAATACCTTAAGATATTAATTTTTTTTATCATAATAAACATAGCATTATGTGATCCTAAGTAAAATTTATATATAAAATTTGTACATCTACGAGATCAATATTTGAATTTATATTCACCAATTTATTTAAGACATTAATTGCCACATAAAAAC
This sequence comes from Xerophyta viscosa, assembly GCA_002076135.1. Taxonomy (NCBI): domain Eukaryota; kingdom Viridiplantae; phylum Streptophyta; class Magnoliopsida; order Pandanales; family Velloziaceae; genus Xerophyta; species Xerophyta viscosa. Next base: position 1,474,264 of record MJHO01000042.1, read on the forward strand.
ATGAAATATTGTTTTAAACTGTAAAAAGGCTTAGGTTACTCACTGTTATTATTATTATTATTATACTGTATTTATTTACATTAACTTAATGAAATATATTAAAGAAAAAGGAATAATTCTCATTTTCGAAAAGAAAAAGGGATAATTGCAAATCAGCCCCCCTATTTTCGGGGTTCGCAAATCAGCCCCCCGAAACGCATTTTTGGGGGGCTGATTTGCAAAACAAAAAACAAATCAGCCACCGAAAATGCGTTTTCGGAGACTAATTTATGCGATTTTAAAAAATGAGGGATTGAAACGGTAAAGCCCAAAGAAAAAACAAGGGAATGTTCTCCTTTTTTCCTCGTTTCCCAATCCCAATCTCACTTTTTGTACGTTTCACGATGCATGCATGGTAATGCTCGTCTTTTTTCCAGCAAAATAAAATAAATAATAATAATGTTTTGCAATAAAGATAGATAAAATTGCATAAATTGCAAAACAGCATTGAAAATTAACACATGGGCTCTCTGCCATTTTCTGGCTCTGCCCATCCCTGCTCCTCTGTCCTTCAGCCTGCTCTCTCTCTAGTCCCTTATCTCTCTAGCTACCTCCTATCTCTAGAGAGAGAAACAAGCAGTGTAGAGGGAGAAACAGGGTAATAAGAGTAATAATATTGAATTGTAAAATTTCTTTTTATGAATTTATTACTTTGGTTGTAATTTTATATGAGTTTGCTGTTCGACGGACATATCGAACCTCTATATAATATTTACACAGTATTTAATAACTATAACATATCACAGATATATTAAAAAATAAAAATAAAAAAATTCTAAACACGCGTGCCAATATGTCGGAATTTCCATAAATATGTCCATATTTATATTTTTTTAATACTTTATTAAAACTCTTATCTTTGAGAAAAATAAAAAAGGATAATGACATATCATATCAGCCCCATATTTCAAGTTTTCATTTCAAATCAGCCCCTAATTTTAAAAAACGTCCATTTCAGCCCCCTATTTATTGTTTGAATTTTTTTCGGACGAAAATATTAATGACTGTTCAGATGCCTGAAATACATATTTAAAAGTATTTTTTAAAAATAATTTTAATATGAAAGTTAGATTTCGACGAGATCTACAATTTTCATGTTGAAAATATTTCCAAAAAATGCTTCTAGATAGGTGTTTTCGACCTCCGAACTGTTTAGTGGATTACGGATCGACCCGTTAACAGTTCGGACCCAGAAATTACTTGTTCGAAAGTATTTTTTGGCAAATTTTTCAACATGAAAGTTGTAAATCTCATCGAGATCTATAACGTTGATGTTAAAATTTTTTCAAAGAATACTTATAGATAGGTATTTTTGGCGTCCAAACTATTAATAGGTCAGGGATATTTTCGTCCGAAAAAAATCCAAACAGTGTTTGGAGGGCTGATTTGGGCGTTTTCAAACCATGGGGGCTGATATGGTATTATCCCTAATAAAAACTATATAATAGTAATAGTATATAACATAACTAATATAATATAGTGATGCTTAAATATTATTTTTTTATTTATATTATAATTAGATTTTTGTTGTTTAAATTTATCTAAAAAATTTAAATATTATATTATGTATATATTTTCTTATTAAATATTATTATAATTTTATATATTTAAATATTTAATATTAATTATTTTTGTATTATTTATATTTTTTAACCGTATTTGTATTTTATTTTTTTAAAAATTATTTTGTCCCATATTTAAATCATGCCGTGTTTTTAATATTTTTAAAGAAAAAAATTGATCCGAATTTAATATTTTTAAATTAATTTAATAGTCAAGAGACTATAAGAATACCTAAACTTGACTTTTATAAAATATTAGGATATAGCATAGTATTTATCTTTCAATAGATTGAAATTAACTTCTACATAAACTGGTTATTAAAACATTAAGAACAAATGAGAAGGTCATACATTCTTTTTTAAAGGTTCCAACTTAGATATAAATAACGGTTTTTTTTTTTTTTTTTTTTTTTTGAAGATTTTGATATATTTTAAAATTTTATTAAATTGACTTTGACACTACTTTTATGAGAAAAACATTTATAAGATTGAATTTTTATTGCAACATAATATCTTATTGGATCTAGATAAAAAATTATATTTAGCATAATTTTTAATTAAAGCTGTAGGTATGTAGTAAATTGTAATACTTCTAATCTAAGTATTTAAGAACAAAACTTATTTAAAAATCTATCAAAATGTACAACTTATATAATTTGTTATTTTTAAAATTGACATAATATATATTTATTAAAGCTTTTAAAAATTATATCTTATTATATTTTATAATTGCTTAGTCCAACATACTTTTAGAAGTAGTTCTAAGTATGCCTTATTAGAGATCCAAAAAGATCTGGACTGATTATATGAGATCATACATGAATAATGCTTTATTAATTCCTTTTTTTGTCCTAGCAATTTAGATTTATTAAACACCCCATACTTTACTTAATTGGACTAATTAAGGATGATTAAGTTGGTTAATTTGGCATAGTTGTAGATGAGGTGGAGTGAAGCATTTTGACAGCAGATAAAATTATTTATATTACGTCATAAATAGGCCAACTAGAATTATTATTTTTTTTTATTAGTTGTGCAATGTATTTTTAGAGGGGTTCCTGACAAAACTATGAAGATGTGACCCGACAAACGTTCATACACTCAAAAATACTTCACTCCCCATCCCTTCTTCATGCTCTCTCTCTCTCTCTTTCTATCTCTCTCTCTCTCCTCTCTGTGAAGTCTCTATTACACCTCGAAACTCTCCATTCTCATCTCTTACTCGTTTCCCAAAATGCCCCTTTTACACAAGAACAAGTCACATCCTCCCACCATGGCTGACCTCTTCTTCTTCTTCTTCTTCTTCTCTGTAGCAGCATAGCTACACCATGACAGCCATGGAGAAGAACAAGCAGCTTCGAAATATCCAAGTGTTCTTGTTTATTCTTTTTCTCCTGGTTGTGATCTTTCTAAGTGGCTTAGTTAATGCTGATGCCAACGATGGTGAGTTCAGAAAAGTGTTTGGTGGGTTTTTTATTCTATTCATGAGTCCATATGAGAATAAGTTAATGGTGTTTTAGTTTTCTATTAGTAGTTGTTTGACATTGCTCTGATCCAAGGAATAAACTATTATCTTGTCAAGTACTTGCTAACATTCTCTATAATCTTATCTTTTCCCAAAAAGAAACTCAATAATCCTCTCTTTCTCTCTCTTCATTCGCATTCATTCTTTTCACTAAGTCCCTAGATTTGGTTTTGTTTTGATGATCTTCTTTGCTCTTCTTCACTACTCTCTTTCTCTCTCTCTCTCTCTGAGAGATTTTGTTTGGTTTTCTCCCAAAACTCCCACTTTTTTAAGTTGTTATTAGTTGTCCAGTTTTAGTCCTAAAATAGACGAAGATAGAAACATGAAAGCTTTGTTTTTTATACACTAAAAAGTTATGTTGATGGCTATTTGATTATTGTTTGACTTTTTAAAGCAATGTCTACCCACAATGATTTGTTTCTCTCTACTATTTCTCATCAACCACTGTACAAAATCTGAACTTTTTTGGTTCAAATTCTACTCCCCAGCTTGAAGCTACCTTTACCTACCAATCTAAAGCTCTGCTGGTTGGATCGTGATTGATTTATCAGTCCTATTTTAGTTGTATGTGCACAACTTCTCTCTCTCAGTCTTGGGTACAAGGGAAGTCCTTTTTTTTAACTCGGTCTCCCGCAGAAATGAAATTCTGTATAAGTTTTCTCTCTCTATTTTCCCCCTTTTTTTAATGGATATATAGAAGTAATTTTCATGGAAAAAGATTGCTCATGCAAATGTTCAACTATTGACACATATCATTAGCTAAACTTCTCAAGTGAGTGTTTTCTCTTCAGTTTTTTTTTTTTTTTAATATATATGTTTAATAGCAAATTAAGAGATCAAAGTGCTATGATGCAACTAGGAAAAAGAAAGATATTTGGCCAAATAATCCAATTTAATACATTTTCTCACAATTATGCCCTCCTTTTATGCCCAGGAGCAATTCTTTCGGAGATCAAGAAATCATTTAGGAATGTAGATAACGTGCTCTATGACTGGACTGATGCTCCTTCATCAGATTATTGTTCTTGGAGAGGGATCACCTGTGACAATATTACTTTTGATGTTGTTGCACTGTATGTACATCCATGTTAGACATATGTCTATCTTGGCTCTTCTAAATTTTTTTTTTCCTTACTTATTTAATTTCTAAGTGTTTCTTTTACTTTATTCAGTAATCTTTCGGGGTTAAATCTTGACGGGGAGATCGCTCCGGCGATTGGCAATCTCAAAAGCTTAGTATCCATGTGAGTTTGATATGAATTTCTCTGCCCAATTAATTAATTAATTTTTTTTTTTTTTAAAATTTGCAAATTTCGGTGTTAGTAATATAACATGCAAATATTGATAATGATCCTCTTGGATTGCTGGTGGTTATTTTGCTTAATCAAACGTGGGACCATACTGATAATGCCTTTTGTTATTGTATTTTTCTGACAGCGACTTCAAGGCGAATCGTTTGTCCGGGCAGATCCCAGATGAGATTGGAGATTGTTCTTTGCTAAAGACAATGTAAATCTTTAAATATCGTCACTAATTTTTAACTGTAAATATTTTAAAAAAAAATTGTAGTTGAATTGTTATGTGATGCTGCCTCAGTCAAAATTTATATGCTTTGTTAAATCTTACCGCTTGAAGTGAAATGTTTCTATATAACACGGTTTTTGCAGAGACCTCTCGTTCAACAACATATACGGAGATATACCTTATTCAATCTCCAAGTTAAAGCAACTTGATACCTTGTAAGGATATTTATAGAGTAGCAAAAATTAACAGCGAGAAAACGTTTTCCTCCTAGTATTAACATTTAACAATGGATTTCTTCAGGATTCTGAAAAACAATCAACTAACTGGGCCAATTCCTTCGACCCTGTCGCAGATTCCAAATTTAAAAATTTTGTAAGTACTGTTGGATGTTTTCTCTTCAATGATTGTGTTCTTTATTGGATGTTGTATAAAAGCTTTTTGCTGCAGGGACTTGGCTCAGAACAAATTAAGTGGAGATATACCGAGATTAATCTACTGGAATGAAGTGCTACAATACTTGTAAGTGTACAAATCTAAAGAAATTTAGCAGTTACTTAGAAACAATTAGTTTTAAAATGAAATATACTTGGAACAATTAGTTTTAAAACGAAATACTTTGCAGGGGTTTGCGAGGTAACAATTTGGAAGGGACTCTTTCTCCAGATATGTGCCAGTTGACTGGCCTTTGGTATTTGTAAGTCCGCAGACATATTAAATCCTTGGCTCGGAATATTGAAATTTTTGTTTTGATTTAGTTAACATATATTACATGCACGCAGTGATGTTAAAAACAATAGTTTGACGGGTACGATACCAGAAACAATTGGAAATTGTACGAGTTTCCAGGTCTTGTATGTACATCTGCCACCATAATTGTTATTTTATTCAAGTTCAAAGGTGTATGATTATAGGTTTTTAACCGTTTATGGTTTTAGGGACTTGTCTTACAATAAATTAACCGGAGAAATTCCTTTCAACATTGGCTTTCTTCAAGTGGCGACATTGTAAGTATTCTCATAATAGGTCCAACAACAGTTCTTTTTTACAGATTGGGCATTACATTTTCTTCTGTTGGTATACGTTAGGTCCTTGCAAGGGAATAAATTTACTGGGCATATTCCATCTGTGATTGGCCTCATGCAAGCTCTTGCCGTGCTGTGAGTATCAGAACTTCTTGTTTACAGTTACTCGTAACTTTTTTCTTTTTCGGATTTGTGTATATAATTCTGTAAGTGGTTTAAGTTACATATTTCTTGAATTTGTTTGTGCATTGTATTATGAACTTGTACTATGAGAATGTAATTTAACAGGTGTCATTTGCTTCTCTGTTTGTCAACGTTGCAGGGATCTTAGCTGTAATATTTTAAGTGGGCCAATACCGCCTATCCTGGGCAATTTGACTTACACTGAGAAGCTGTAAGTTATAGCTTTTCTACGGATGTTGGTGTAACTAGTACATAATATTTATTTACAGTTCAATCGAGGAAATAATATTCTGATTTTTTTCCCATTGTTTTAATTATGCATTTGTTTCATGTTGTTAGGTATTTGCAAGGCAACAATTTAACGGGTTCTATTCCGCCGGAACTTGGCAACATGAGTAGGCTTCACTATTTGTAAGTAACAAGACGAAAAGCGATAAATTAACTGAAGGCAACACTTTTACTGTGTTTAATTTCTGGAACATCCCCCCAGTTTTAAGTCCTGTCTGGGCGGGGTCTGGGGATTTTTTTCTATAACTAACTTTCTGTAAATTCAGGGAATTAAATGACAATCAGCTAAGAGGACAAATTCCACCAGAACTAGGGAAGCTGACCGAATTATTTGATCTGTATGTTTTAATGACATTGCCGTCGTTTATATCAGTTATGGTTGTCGATGTTATGAAAAAGATTATTTAACTTGGAACGTATTCAAATCATTTCATAGGAATGTTGCTAACAATGATCTTGAAGGTCCTATCCCTGAAAATTTGAGCTCATGTGTGAATCTTAATAGCTTGTAAGTATTTGAAATTCGGCTATACTTGTTCAGTAAGTTAGCAAGGATCGCTAAATATGTGATTTTTGCTACAGTAATGCACATGGAAACAGGCTTAATGGTACTATTCCTCGGTCTTTAAAGAATCTCGACAGCATGACATATCTGTGAGTTTAATTTGATTTTTGTTGTTTTCCCCTGCTAGAAGTAAAATTAATTCATCTTTTTTAAAACACTTGCTTTTCTCTTTCAGGAACTTGTCGTCGAACAGTTTGAGTGGTTCACTTCCTATTGAACTTTCAAAAATCAATAATTTGGATACTTTGTAAGTGTTATGATGTTCTATTCAGCATTTCGTTGTTTGTTTGATTGCTTATTTTTTTCCTTATATTTGTACTATTACAAATTGTCTTTTTAAACACATACTTTCTGCAGAGACATCTCGTATAACAAAATTAGTGGGCCAATTCCTTCTTCCATAGGTGATCTTGAACATTTGCTGAAATTGTGAGTCCCTTTTCTAATAATATCTATTTTTCTTGTGGACAATGTTTTGACATGCCTTCGACATTTTGTAGGAACCTGAGCAATAATGCGATTGTTGGGTTTATTCCAGCGGAGTTCGGGAACTTAAGGAGCGTTATGGAAATGTAAGATATTTTATGTAGAAAAGATTAAATGCAGCAGGAGATTCTATTCTCATTGCAGAAAATAATCATTTTTATCTTTTCAAAATGTATGCCATAGAGATCTATCGAGTAATCATCTTTCGGGCTCGATACCTCAAGAACTTGGTTTGCTACAAAACCTTATGACTTTGTGAGTTCTACGGCGATTTCAACTTTATTTTGGATGAAAAAAATGTACGCAACGTAGCTGATGATAATATTGACAGGGAACTAGAGAACAATAATTTGTCAGGAGACTTGAATTCTCTGGTCAACTGCTTCAGTCTGACTAGCTTGTGAGTTTGTTATGATCTTGCATTTATGAATTTTGATTCGCTTTTCTCGAAAGATAAGTGATGACGTCTCATATATGCGTTGCAGAAATATATCGCATAACAACTTATTCGGCGATATCCCAACTAGCAACAACTTCTCTAGGTTTACACCTGACAGGTGACTTTCCAACTTTAATAACCTTCTAAATCGTCAAATCAATCTGTTTATCGTATTATTTCTATTCAATAAGTCGATATTCATCTTCTCTGTTACACTATATTATTCTCGGTAGTTGCCAAGTCCCTATTTGTTTTACTTTGAATAAGGATGATTTTTCAGTTATAATTTATTTTATTTTTACATATTAACTTTATACACGCACATGATACCACTATGTTGTAGTATAACCTATTTGCTACTGCAGCTTCATAGGAAACCCTGGTCTTTGTGGTTATTGGGTTGATGCTCCGTGCCATTCATCACGTTCGCCACAGAGACGTAATTGCTACCATTTTTTTTTTAATTTTTAATTTTTTGGTATTACAATTATAAGCTGAAATGTTTGTAAGCTTCTTTCTGTTCCTTTTTACAGCGACACTCCCGAAGGCAGCTATTCTTGGAATTGCTCTGGGCGCACTCCTCATTCTTCTAATGATACTTGTAGCTGCTTGTAGACCGCAAAGACCCCCTGCGTACTCTGATAAATCTCTGGAAAAACCAGGTTATTTTTCTTTAAATTTCTATGGCATTATATATGTGCATGTATATATTAAGGTTTTCAGTGCTGTGCCAATCCATACTATTTTTTATTGTAAAATTAAAGTTATTTAAGTAATAATAAAAAAATAAATAAAACACATAAAAAAGTCGTAATTACGTGGAAAAGAAAATATAGTACATGATTCATTGCCGATGTGGCTGAAAATAGTGAGATATAAAACCCAAATTAAAAAACAATTATGTGCCGACCCAGACAGTTGGCGTGGGCAGCTCGACATTGAGACGGTGCCAGATCCACCATGGGCTTGGCGGCACTGAGCGTGCTACCCGACACTTAAAACCACGTGTGTGTGTGTGTGTGTGTGTGTATTGATATATATATGGAGAGAGAGAGAGAGATCTTAAACTATATCTATATACATGTATGCATATATATATGTTTGTATGTGTGTATATATATATATACATACATGCACATAGATACTATGTAGATTTGTATGTATATATGTGCGTTTGTGTGTGGATCTTTTGATTCTTTTTTTTTTTAATTTTGTTTTTATTTTAAATTGTGATGCAGTCTACAATGTATCACCAAAGCTCGTGGTTCTTCATATGAACATGGCTCTTCATGTATACGAGGATATAATGAGGATGACTGAAAATCTTAGCGAAAAATACATAATTGGTTACGGAGCTTCAAGCACGGTGTACAAGTGTGTGCTGAAGAATTGTAAGCCTGTGGCTATCAAAAGACTCTATGCTCATTATCCTCATAGTCTGAAAGAATTTGAAACTGAATTGGAAACTGTCGGGAGCATCAAACATAGAAATCTTGTCGGTCTTCAGGGCTACTCACTTTCACCGTCTGGTAACTTGCTCTTCTACGATTACATGGAGAATGGCAGCCTCTGGGATCTCTTGCATGGTATGAATATCTTGTGTTTTCTTATATATTCATTAAAAAATGCTAGAGCTCTCTAAATTTGTCCCGAAAAATTATGCATGATTTACCCTGAAGTCATGCGCGAATCTCATCATTATTTGTTATTGTTGATTAAAATGCTAGGGCTCCTTTTATGTCCAAAATGTTTTCTCCCCAAATATCAAGCATGAATTGAACCGAATGCTAGTTAAGATTGAACTACTTTTCGAGGACAACTTGCTTGGTTTCTGAGAGACATTCGTTGGTTTTTTTAAAAAAAAAAATTATTTTTTGTATTTTTTTCCCTTAAGTAAATGACTTATAAGTTGTTTTTGCGTTGTTTTTCATGAGGCAGGTCCTTCATCAAAGAAGAAAAAGCTTGATTGGGAGACGCGCCTTAAAATTGCACTTGGAGCTGCTCAAGGGTTGTCCTACTTGCACCATGACTGTAGTCCTCGTATAATCCACAGAGACGTCAAGTCCTCGAACATATTACTCGATAAGGATTACGAAGCTCATCTTACGGACTTTGGTATAGCAAAAAGCCTTTGTGTATCGAAGACTCACACTTCTACATACGTCATGGGCACCATAGGGTATATCGATCCAGAGTATGCCCGTACTTCACGATTGAATGAAAAATCCGATGTTTATAGCTACGGCATTGTACTACTGGAGCTTTTAACCGGAAGAAAAGCTGTTGAGAATGAGTGCAACCTTCATCACCTGGTAAGAGATTTAACTTCCTCCACTTTCTTTTTTATTTGTTAGTGTCTTATTGCCTTGGTTTGAAAAAAAAGAAAAAAAAAAGAAAAGAATTCGTGTTTGATTTATCTTTTGTCCAAGATAACACCTGTTTGAGGTTTTGAGGCAGCAGCGGTTTTTAGAAAAGCATTGTCTAGTAATTAAATATATTATAAAATGAGATATTTAACCTTCGACCTGCTATCAATGAGATCGGTCTTCCTCCAGCTTCCGTTATCCGATCCTTTTTTTTAAGCACAGTTAAAGGTCACGGTGTTTACATTTTTATGTTTGTTTTGTTCCTGCGTATCCGGATCTTAAAGTGGTCCGCGTCTTATCGTAGATTTTGTTTATACTTCTTAGCAAAATGAGATATGCAGGAACAAAATGAATCTATTAGTGGTCTGCATCTCGTGGATTAACTGAATCTCTTAGAACTTGTAAATTGATAGCAGACTCCAGCTTTATATATTTTACAAAAATTGATATATAAATTTTAATGAGTCTTTGCGTCGATTTTGACTTGGTTTTTGTTTGTGGGGAAGCAGATATTATCAAAAGCCGCCAACAACGCAGTAATGGAGATGGTCGATCCCGAAATTACAGCAACTTGCAAGGACCTTGGGGCCGTGAAAAAGTTATTCCAACTCGCTCTCCTCTGCACGAAGAAACAACCCTCGGATCGGCCTACTATGCATGAGGTTACCCGCGTTCTTGGATGCCTAGTCGAACCTAGCCTTCCGCTAAAGCAGCCGTCACCGCAGTCGATGCCACAGACGAACTCATCGGTCGTGAGCTACATCAATGAATATGCGAACCTAAAGAACACTAGTGGTCTGAACTGCACCGCATCGTTGAGCACCTCCGATGCGGAACTTTTCCTGAAATTCGGGGAAGTGATTTCACAGAACAGCCAGTAAGTCCGCATTATTTACCGTAATGAAGGAACTGGGACTTTTTGGTGAAGTCCAGAGTACGCGGCTTATGTTTTTGTTGTAAGATAAGTCCGTATTTTGTATTTTTGGGGTGCATTTGTGATCAAATGTTAACTGCAAATCCCAGGTTTATTGGAGGAAAAAAAAATAGCTTGATGGCTTTGTGTAAGCCATTTCTTCTCAAGTAATGCTACTCCCCGTAGTTGTCTAATACATAGTTCAAAATTTCGGCGTTAGCATCGTGGTATTGGCTGTGCCTGATTTTAAAAGGCAGATTAATTTAAATTTAAATATTTTTTTAAAATAGATGTTATCAAGTGCAATAATGTTATATGGTTAGTGAATTAGTTTTTATATCTGATAAAAATTTTAAATTTTGATATGTATTTGAAAATAATACACATAAATAGTAAGTACGGGCTGTTTTTTTGCAAATTAATTATTTTAATCAATTTTTTAACAAAAATAATTTGTGTTTTTAAGATATAATGGCTATTTATAAAAATAACATAGATATTTTACATATTTATTTTATTTATATGTAATTTTAAAAATATAATATAATAGTAGAAAATTTTTAGAACACTCATGCAATTAAACCTTTTTTGGCTCCAAATATTTGAATTTCTTATTAACTTGAAAAGAAAAGTTTCCAGCGTTTCACAATGTTTTGGAAACGCGTCGTGCGGTGCGTACAGATCTTGCTTGCGCTGGCGGTGTACGAAGGAAGGAGTCGTCGCTATCATTCGCTGTCGCCTGTCGCAAATTAAGACAACAAAAAAAGAAGAAATTAATTAATGATGGCTATACTGAGCTGTACAAGCCCATGATTGAATTCCTTGGACAGTTGTGGACCCCATGTCACGTGTTACTCTCGTGACTCGATGGGCAGTTGTGACCCCTTTAACAAAAGAGCCTGTGGTTCAGAATTTGGGTCCATTATTGCCCGTCTGGTCCTGCACACAGCTTTATACTTTGCATAATTGGGAACTTAAGAAATTTTTTTTGTAGCCACTAAGGAGAGTTTTTTTTTTTTTCAGATCTTGGTTGTTAAATTTGATTTTTATTCTACATTTTGACCGAAAATAATATGCATAAAGATAAAATCTCTCTTAATGAGAGGGTAATTAAACAGTACACACTCAGGCATACCAGGTTTTTATATAAGGAATACTTTGTATATTTCCCTTCTTTCTATAACATTCTCCAAAAAACATTTTTTTAAAAAAAGTAGGAAGATAATAGGGTTTAATTTTGCCGAGGTGAAGCACAAAAGGCTGATTTTGCAGAATTGGTGTTGATTATAATTGCTTCTGCATGCTCTGCAATGCGTTCCAGCGTTTTATAGTGCAGCACTGTACTCTCTAGCCACTATTAAAGTAACACTTATTTTCTGAAGGTTATACAGAGTTTATTCTATTATATATATAATATATATATATAATATATATTATATATATATATATATATATATATATATATATATATAAGCTTTACTCAAGAAGGATTAATTTCATAAACAGGTTGGGTTGGATTCAAACTAGATCTGAATCTGAATTGCCGATCACAATAGCTGAATGTGATGAACGTATGAAATTTGTCTGCAATAATTTACTATAGTTTTCTAAAAGTTCGAATTTTTTTATTCTGTATTATAATATATGGGACTATAATTTATGAGTGGTATTGTATTTGTCAGGGCTATGAATCTATATTCTCATGCATATTACTATACTAGATTGTCTAGTTAATGACCCGCATCAGACACAATGCTCTGATTTTTCTTTTCTTTTTTTTAAATAAAGATAAATTAACCTCTTTTCAAATTTCTCCCAAATCAATTTTTGTAGTTCAAACTTTTTATATATGTTCCTCTTTTGCTGAGGTAAAAACGCCACGTCGGCTTGCCTACTGCTACGTCAGCAAAAAAGTCGGACTTAAAACTTGTTTTAATATTGAATTATCTTTCAAAAACTCCAGCAACCCTTGAATTGAAGTGACAGATAAGAATCCCCAAAGCACAGGCTATGAACATAAAAAATGTAACTGAAATGGGATATACACAATCCAGAATAAATTATAGTTCACAAGCAAAGAAAAAAGTGATCTTTTTAAGCATGGTATATGCAATATATCATAAAATGATTTGTGCCCAAAAGTAGGGAAAAATCAACCAGAAAACACATCCTGAACAGTGTGTGGTTAATTCGGAAAAATATTTATTAGGATCAACAAAGAATAACTTTTAAATTTCTTTAAAACTGTAATATTTAATTTACTAAAGTGGGTTAAGTCCACACTTTTCTTAGGTTTTAGGAGTTTTGACAAGCTAGACCTTAATTTCTAAGATTTAATTTGTCTATTATTTAAAACCTCGAGTTTAGGTTGTCAATATCCACAAAGTCAATAGTCATGGATATGAGCCTAATAAAATTATGCTAGTGAATAAATAAAAAGTATGATACTAAATAATAATTACAATTAATATCAAGATATAATATGAGTTGCATCATCCTTCTATTTAAGCCCCAAGATATATACCAGTGAAGCACTTTGTGTAGAATTCAGCAGGAGGTAACCTACTTATAGATCATAACATATTTTGTATGCTTTTTTTTTTTTTTTTTTACTTTTCGATTTGTGACTTTGTGTTCAGTTATTATCATACATTTCGACTGTAGTCCCTTCTGATTTATGATTGTTAAAATCCTAACTCCCAATCTATCCTTCGTACACCCAATATTTCAACACTCAATACCGCTTGCAATATGCATTGTTTGTTAGTAATTAGTCTAAATGGCAAAGCTCAATCACTTATTAAGATTGAATGAGCATTTATTGATTGGCAAAGTTCAATAATCTTAAAACCGTTAAAATTATTAAAACTCTAAAATACATATTTAATTAAAACAAAAATAAAATAAAATTATCACTTATTAAAAACTACAATTTTTATATTAATTTTTTTTTAAAAAAATAATCCTTTACAAGTATTCCATACGCTCAAGGCATGATCCAGACAACATCACATTTAAACCAGAAGGGCGGACCTAGACTTACTCAACTACACATACATAAGCAAGAAAATTGGCACGTACAGCTTTCAACAAATCATTGATCAACTTATACCTAGCAGGGATGCACATAGAAGTGTGATTTTTTTTTTTTGGCAAACTGTAGCATTTTTGTTGCGGTGAAGAAGCTCAGTGCCATTTTGATAATGCGACTAATCCGGTGACGGTGAAGATACGCCTCTTCAATTGGCACAAGAACAGCTCAATACGCCTATTCAATTGGCAAAAGAACAGCTCAATCTACTTTAGTGAGTTAAAATCGCTTCAAGTCTATCTATTGATGCATGCAGACGGCCATAGGTCATATTGAACACGGATTCTCCGGTGCCTAAACCCCTGCCATTTAAATAAAATATTTTAGCAAAAGAAAATTTTGATATCATCATTTATTTACGGTCTAACTTAAAATGTTAGGCTAATGGCACCATTATCTAGTAAGGCACCAACCAACATAACCAGCTAGGATTTCAAGGTATTTGGCTAAGTTTAAGAAACAAAAGGTGTGCAGTTATTCAGGATCCAAGCAATATCTTTAACAATAAACCCTAAACTTTTCTGTTCCCACTAAAAGAAGGATAATATCTGCTCTCACTGGATCAAAATTTAAAGGCCATGCTAGTCTACAAAATTTTTCTTTAAATTTCAATTAGGCACCTTCTAATATACAGAATAGAGAATAGCTATCTGCAGTTAATACCCATTCCATTTGATAAATATATAAACGATAAATACATGAACAAACTTCCAAAAATGCCCCAACGACTAGGTTGACTGGTAAATTACTCCACAGGAAGGGTGTTGGCTCCTACAATGGGCAGGGAATTCAGGAATTCCCTTGGTGGAAGCGGGCGATGTGTACTTGGGGACTGAGAAGGCCAGGTTTATTCATGCTTAAGCCCTCGAAATGGTCAGCTTAGGGACAGGTTCTCCTCACTATCTCAAAAAAAAGGAGGAGGATCCTAAAAATTGCATGCATGGATGAATATCTGTTTGAACTTTCGGAGCACAGGAAAACATACCCATGAATTTCAGGAAGGACATACTCAGCTCTCCAACCAATTCTCAAGTCTAACCAAGGGAACAAACCAATGGATGTTCGGTTCCTAATCTGAGAAACACCATCTCCACCCCAGCATGTAGAGAGCCTCCACTTCCATCCAATTGCATTATGGTGAAAATTATGGCCTATTCCAACCTGCATTCTGAAGAAATGTCATTTAGTAAAATAATGGATCTTGTCAGATAACTTAATGTATCACTGCTTCTGTCAGCTAGTAAATGCTAGTAAAATACAAACAAAATGGTTTTTATGACGAAATACATATAATAAAATGCAGACTTGCTACTTACCAGACTTGTGTCGTTTACTTAAGGAGCTCAATCTATATAACCTCACGTACAAGACCATCACGTCATAGTATCATGATAATGACCTCTTTAGCTTTTATTATAATATCTTATCAATGTTTAACTTGTTGAGTGCATGACATTATGAGTGGTGGTTTTGGTACCCTTAGCAACGATCCTTAAGCATCCTAATTGCTGTAATTCTCTCTAACAGCCCCTTAATGAACAAATAACAAATTTCTAACTCAAAAAACAGATGTCTTGAATTAATTAAACAGAAAGCTGATGTTAATTTCTGTTACCTTTTGACCAACAATCTATTCTGTGGCAATTAAATGCATGCGGTTCGGTTGGGTGGACACCTCACTCTACCAACATGCACATCGACTTGGATCTTATCCCTTTTTGGATAAATGATAATGAGGTTATCAGAGAAGGTTATTTTTTGCACCTCATATTCCCCTTCAATAAGATACAATTGCTGGCGAAACAACATTACGTAGCATTAATGGTGTTTCTATGAAATCACCAAGCTAATAACAAATAATGATCCTGCCCTTTGCTTTTCAATCTGATCATTAAACTTACATGAATCTATTGTAAGTGTACCTAATGGGTATTACCATGGTCACCCACATTTCTGTAGAATCTATGCCATATTCCGCTTACCAACATAAAAACTAAGTATCCAGTTTAACTTTTCTCCTCCAATTGGATTAAAATAATAATTAAAGAAAAACAATACAAACACCTTAAAATGTTAACCAGTTCAGCCGTGCTCATACACTGACAATCACTCTATGTTGCATGTCATCTTATACAATATATATTAATTATCACAGGAATGTCAACGTCCAGAACAACCAGTATATTTTAAACAAAATAAGTAAAGCTTAAGAAATTTACGGATGCAGTTCATAGTTAAGCTTAGGGTCGTAGTGTGTATGTCCATGCGCTATATATGCATATGTGTGTGTGTGTATCTGCAATTGCATGCATATATTTGTGTGCCTGCACTACGCACGTGTGTTAGTGCATGCATTCGTACATGTGGGTGTGTGTCCACGTAGATGTGCGTGTGCGCTTACACATATGTGTGTCTGTGTGCGTGCATGGGCGCATATATGAGTGTGCGCACGCAGGCATGTGTGTGCGTGTGATTCTGAACACACACCAGTGACAAGTTTCTTAATTGTTTCTCTGTGCGTGCATGCAGGCATGTGTGTATGTGAAAGACTATTCTGAACACCAGTAGCAAGTTTCTAAATTGTTTCTGTTTCACGAAAGCTGAAATTCCTTCGGCTCTCATCTTCCCAAAATGATTTACAAGTTAACTAAATTTCCAGTAGGTATTCTAGTTCTTCGGAGTATGTACATTTTATAGAGAAAGATGTCTAAAAAATCTACCAACTGCAACAAGAAAATAACTTGTAATTACCCAACAAAAAATTTCCCAAATTTGATCTTATCCAAATTTTACAATTCCTCAGCATTCTTCTAAGCAACCCAGTAGTTTGTATTAAAGTTTCTTCAGAAGTAAATATCTAATATTTAAGTTTTTAAAGATATATAATACCGCAACAAGCAAATAACTCTTTTAAAAATTCTAATATTTCAACAAGCAATAACTTGTAATACCTAACAAACAATTCCTTGAATTTCATCTTTCAGAAATTTTACAATTCCTCAGATCTTCTAAATAACCTAGTAGTACACTTTTAGTTTCTTCACAAGTAAAGGATTTTAGAAATATTTTTTTAAGAAATCCAATTGCAACATGCAAATAATTCTTAGAAAAGTTCTCATCTATTGAGATAACCAACTCTCCTAAAAGCTTAAGTTGATAGTAGAGATATTGTTATATTACTTATATATACTCTAAAAACACCTCCTCAAGCAAAAGCTGATTTTCTAGTAGCTTTGTGCATAACACCTAGTTAGGCGAATTTTTCTCTGTTGTCAAACACTTTTTTTTTATAAATGGACTAGTAAGGAATCAAACTCAGGACACATGCTCTCATAACAAGTTGAAAAAACAAGTTTCCTAAAAGCCTAATCTGATGGTAGACAGATAATATTACTTATTACAAATTCTAACATCATATCTTCCCCGAATTTACAGTTTTTAAGTAATCTTGAAAGCAAACTAGTAACCAATATCCTAGATCTTCACAAGCTACACGCTCAATTTAATTGAATCCCCGTGCTCATCTCGATGCAAACTAGTATAATGTCCTCTCAGCGGCAATACACGTAAGAAAACGTTAAAACATATCAAATTGGTAGCAGATATTACAAGTTCAAAATGCAGGGTTCCATGTGTTGCAAGGTCCAAACTACAAAGATATACGGTGTTATCTACCCAAACATTTATGAAGAATCTAATATTGCAGAAAATAGATGCTTCACCTGGACATTAAGAAACTTGGTGACGGGGATCTTCTTTGATAGTACTCGAATTTCTTTTTGGATTGGCTCAAACGCTAATTTCCACAACCGTTCATGGCTCATTGGCTTCACGACCACCTTTCGCCCGAAACTCGTTGTTCGGAAGGTTATAAAACTACAGAAAGATTTCAAACTATAAGCATATGAAATACAAAAAATGATTGCAGCTGGAGACAAAATGATTTTACTTCGAGATTGAGGCCGAGTCGGACTCCTTGCAACTGTTTGCGGAATTTGACGAAGAGCTCTGAGGGGACTACATTGATGTTGTAGAGATCCTCAATAGATACTTCTTCGCCGTCGCCGATCGACGGCGGGGACCTTGACGCCATTGAAATTGAAATTTTAGTGGATTTTGGATGACTGAACGAGGAGAACAAACGAGAAGGTACACACGTTGCGCAAACCCGAGTCTGATTGCCGATGCTGCTCGAGCTCGGTTTGAAGCAATGGATGTTAACAACCACCCGAGTCTAGTTCGTAGCTTTTGGCTAAAAATCGAGCGCACAGCCGTTATTTGGGATATAATAAATTTTGGGTAGTGTTGAACTAAAAAAAAAAACATCTTTTTATAATTTACAATTTATGCTTCAAAATTTATTTTTAAATATCAAATAATATATCTAATGCGATTCAAAGTTGTAGGTCAAAAAGTTTAATATATTTTGAACTGCAATTTTCCAACATGCTATTTGATAGTTTTTTTTATAAAACTCCAAACAATTATAGATTATGATTAAATTTATAATTTTTTAATTTATCGTAACTACAAGAGAAATTGGAGTATTGTTTATAGATCTACTTTGCAGCCAAATTTTCGGATCGCAGTCAATAGCGATTTTTAGTGCGAGTACGGTTAAAAAATTGTAACTTGCCATATAAGATTTGCTCTGATAATATATGTAACTTTGTATTGTCGCCTCAAAAAATACTATTAGATAGATGATAATAACTCAAATGGATCAGCTATTGATTGAACACCTTTTGGTGCATACTTTTTTTTTTTTTTTTAAAGTAGCCTCGGGAGCGACCAAAATAAAATAAACTCCAAAAATAAGTGATAAATGGTGTCACTTAACCACAAAAATAAGAAAAATACCCACAAATTTGAAAAACAAAAATCCAAACTTGACAAAATACTCTAATCTTCGTGTATCCGGAATCTTTTCTAGAAAACAGCATCCAATTTTTTTTTTCTTTAATCACATCCTTAATTTTTTCGTTTATCACATCAATAAACAATTTTCAATAACAGGATCTGAAAATACTATACGACATCAGATATCCACATACACCTGAACACAACTATCAGTTCAAATGATTTTTGTTTTTTCTTATCATACTCCACATATTTCTTCTTTTCTTCTTTTTGACAGCAAGGTAAAACAAATAAAGTTTAGCGAAAAAAAAAAAAAAAAAAAAAAAAAAAAACAGTTTCCTATGCCCATAGCAAAGTCAGACCAAAGAACAAGAGAAGCGCAACCCCAAAACATAACCCTGCAATAGCCGCAAAGGCCTACAAAGAACATCAGAGCAGGACGTAATCAAAGTCTCCGCTTTCTCAAAAAAGAAAAAGAAAAAAGAAAAGACTAAAAAAAAAAGATTGTGATACCTTTCCTTCAGACTCGAATTTGAACTTGACTGTGAACCATGACAATCCTCTTGCAACAATAGGGGCCAACGCAAGAGCCCTGTGAATGTGAAAACAAATCAAATACAGATTAACGGTCTTATATGCAGCAAATGTGCAGAACAAAAGCTCAGCAGTAGAAGGTTTCTTTATCTTCTTAGCATATGTGGTTGTCAAAGTTGCTTTCTACCCAAGATTGAGGGTCCACAAGTTCGAATCTTGATATTCAACTACAGAAGACCCGCCTGTACCTCGTGGGGAGTAAAATGCACCCTGATTTGAAGTCCTTTTGGGGGCGTGCACCAGAGTCTACCATACCGGTAAGGATGGGGCTATTCGATTGGTGGAACAGGAATCGGTGTCATCCGTGGGTTTAACTGTTACGACAGTCGCTCAAAACGGGCAGGGCTTCCCAACGCTAATCTCAAAAAAAAAAAAAAAAAAAAAAAAAAAACCTACAGAATCATTAAATTCTATCTCCAGTATAAAGTACTTGTAAAATCATAAATAGTAAACACTCAACTAGAATAACACAAATCAATGACAAGTGGTACTGTTTTGGATAATACCAGGCTCACATTTTAATTTTTTGAGATAATGACGTGAAACCTCCCTTGCGGCAGAATCACTGGATACAGTTTCTAACCACCGTCCATTAGACAGTGGTTAAAGAATAAAACCCCGAACGTGCGCTGCACCCAATCACGTTGTTGACTATATGCACATACATGCCGCAACTTTCAAAAAAATTTCACTCGCAAAAATTCCTTCTGAATTACAGTGGCGAGACTCGAACCGTGAGTGACGGTTCATGACTCACAAAAAATCATTGCATAATATCGATATAAGTTCTTAAAAATCAAGTCTGTTTCATAGTTTACAGACAAACTACAACATAACATATAGGTTCACCTTAATCGCCTAAAAGCACATTCAACGCCTAAATATTAATATCAACCTAAGTTTTCACTTTGATTACTTACCCTCCAGCTCGCACAATCTTTGTAACTTGGCTACCAGCCCAAATCATTGCCATCACTTTGAGAAACCTGCGCATATATCTCAATAAGATCTCACCGCTATGAAGTTGATACTGAAATCACTTTGAAAAACCTGCACGTATACCTCTCAACTGCTGCAGCATAACCCATTCTTACAGGAGCAGGAGCAAAATAGAACCTGACACCGAGAAAAAGCAAACTATCACACAAGGTCCATGGACATGATTCAACTAAACTAACTACTTTTTCTTTCTTGACAATATTTATGCTTCCTTTCCTAGTGAACGTAATGTCATTTGTGAAAAATTATGACACTTAAGATTTGATACAAGCGGCTAAATTAAGTTCGGGGACTCGGCATCATTATAAACAAAGAAAACTTTTGACCAGAAAATGATTAGGAGACCAGATATATTGACTTTCACACAACTCTGGAGAAGGACCAAGGAAATGGACCTTTCCCAGCAGTGGTTATCAGCATTGCTACCAGTGCACGGACTTCAAGCCAATGTTAAATATGATGAATTTAATTCACTCCTAGGTACAAACCAATATTCGTGAGAGCTGCATTAGGAATGCTTGAAGGATACTAGAACCCTGCAGCTCTATTTTACGGTTGATGTTTTTCACCCAGAACGCATTGAAATATTATTGATTTTTAGAGCAATTGGGTCTAACATAACACGACTTTGTCAAGTGGCAGAAAAGTCATCTCTAAAGTATTTCCTTTAATATCTGGATGGCTACACCTCATCATTGGGAAATTGAAATATTTGATAGTGGACCCTATGTGCAAACCTATCGAGATGCATCAATATGGGTAACAGCTTAACCGATCCTTTTTTTACACTTACCATACTAAAAGAAATGTCGTTAGATAATACACTGTATTTAGCAACCCATATGATAATACCCCAGCAACTCCATATTGTCGCAAATTTGCCATCAGCCTGCAACATATAGTGATCATGTCATTGTACACTTTTTATCAGCATAAGTATCTATGACAGAGTTGCATAAAAAACTAACTATGTACCACCCAAATTCTCCTTGTTTCAATTTTTATTATTAGTTTAAAAAAAAAAACCTTCCCGGGTGGCCGCTGTGAATCGAAGCTGGAATGCAACGGCTGCTGAGCCGTATGCATATTAGCCAACCCAGTAGGCTGGGGCTTCTACAAAGTTTTCATCATTGAATTAATGCATATTAATCATAAACTATAATTAAACATTGAAATAAAATCTAAATATTGTACCAATGGCAACTAGTAAATACTCTTTCGATGAAAACTTTCGACCAGCTTCACTATTCGTGCTCCCTTCTCCACCTTCAGAAACACAACACAACATCAAGTTATCAACTATAAAGTATAGCTTAAAAACCCTTTTTCTCTCTTCTAAAAAAAACCCTATAAAATCACCAAATATACCAATTTGCTGGCCGGGGAGGTCCTCTAATTTCCCTGCATCGGTTGCCTATGTAACAAGACGATAAAGATTACAATCAAGGATTCAAGATATTGAAAGTTGAATCAAAGCAAGAAGCTACCAGCGGAGGAGGTAAGCTTACCCCCTCGCCCTTGACGCAAAAACACATGACCACGTCACGTTGCGCTCTCCAACTCCGACGGCCGGAGATGTCGGGGACGGCGACGACGGCGGTGGTCGGGAAAGCGGAGCACCAGCGGCGCTGCAATGATGGGACTGCGTTAGGAAGATGAAGAAGGAGAAGAAGGCAGTGTGAGAGATGCTTACGATGACCAAAGGTGACGGGATACCAGCACCGGCGACGAGGGACGGCGTTGTCGACATTTTTTAGGCTAGCTCGATTGATTAGAAATGAGTGTGATAAGCGAACCCACATATATGGTTTCCAGCTTGACTCCTTGGGCCAAAATCTACAAAGGGATAATGACATATCAGCCCTCTATTATTTACAAACGCTCAAATCAGCCCTCATTTTAAAAAACGGTCGTTTTAACCCTCCAAATATTGTTTGAATTTTTTTTGGACGAAAATATTTCTGTATCCGTTAACAGTTTGGACGTCAAAAATATCTATTTAGAAATATTTTTTGAAAAAAAAATTAACATCAAAATTGTAGATTTCGGCGAGATTTACAACTTTATGTTGAATTTTTTTTTTTTCAAAAAATACTTCCGAGCAGGTGATTACGGGGTCCGAACTGTTAACGGGTCAACTCGTAATCCGCTGAATAGTTCGGACGCCGAAAACACCAATCTAGAAGTATTTTTTGGAAACGTTTTTAACATAAAAGTTGTAGATCTCGTCGAGATCTACAATTTTCATGTTGAATTTTTTTTCAAAAAATACTTTTAGATAGGTGTTTAAGGCATCCAACAATCAGGAATATTTTCGTCCGAAAAAAATTCAAACAGTAAATGGGGGGCTGAAATGGGCGTTTTATGAAATAAGGGGCTGATATGAAATTGAAACTTGAAATGGGGGGCTGATATATCATTATCCTATCTACAAATTTTCTCTGGGCAATGGCCTAAGCTAACTAAGATTACGTGTTTAACAAAAGGAAAATGCATGCCTGCACGTTTTGATTCAATGTACACACAAATAAAATTGTACATTAAACTCAGGTCTCTTATGAGTGTTTTAAAAAAAAAAAAAAAATTATTGCGGAGAAAGGCTGACCATAATTTGCTTATATTTTTAGTTCACAAGTATTTATATGTGGGCAATGAAGGCAAAGTCTTTCGAAGTTGTTACACTCAAGCTACTCTTGGTTATCGAAATCTAGGAAGTAGGAACTAATTAGGACAAATGAATTCTAAGTTCGTTACGTCTTATCTATAATATCTCGGGGTTTTTATATGGCTGTCATCATATTTGAATATGCGTAAAACTAAACTTAGACACTCTATAAATGATGAGGCATCTAGTGCTGAATCCAAACTATAACATCCTAGCAATATTGAATCCAAAATATTAGGATAAATTATTAAAATTATATTACCGTCAATGACATGTCTATCGCTATCCCGTCAATTTTTTTATATCAATTTGATACCCAATTGCAAACACTAACTTTTTGGACATTTTATAAATTTTTGTCAGATTTTGCACTGTTTTTAAAAACCAATTTAGCTCGTGTATTTTGACTAATGCACCAATGCTTGGATATCCTACCAGCAAGGTTTGACGATTTCACACATTTTTATAATAGCAGGTACAAATTTCAGACTATAATTTGGCATTATAGTTAATGATCACTCAGACGATCACAAGTGACGAGGCGGTCCTAAGTTTGTTCATATATGCGTAGCTAGGGGATTGCTGTCAACAAACGACGCTTTGGCCGAGTGGTTAAGGCGTGTGCCTGCTAAGTACATGGGGTTTCCCCGCGAGAGTTCGAATCTCTCAGGCGTCGGTTCTTTTTTTTTTGTTTTTTTTGGTTTCTTGTCTTTTGACAGACTACCATGTATGAACAAATATTTGTTATTTCTGCAGGGTATGTACCAAGACAAGAAGGTATCACACACTTTATTCTGTTCTCTTTCGTTATTATTTGTTTTTATTGCAATATATTGTTATGTAGTATATTTGATGAACTGCATAATTTATTACGTTGTTCATATGACTTAGTGGTGATTTCTCTTCAGACATTTCCATCAACTATGAGCTATATGCTCGAAAGGCACGATATACTGATATTGGAGCCCATTCTTGGCCTGCCCAACCCAATTACCTCGCTCTTCTTTCCGGCGGAGCCTCGCGCCTTGCTCTCCTCGGCGCCTCGCGCTCCTCTCCCGCCTCCTCTCCGCTTCGAAGTCTCCGCGGCTCCGCTCCAGCTCCGGTCTCCGGGCTCCGCCTGCTGAGCTGCTCCTGCTTTGCTCCGAGTCTGCGCTCTCTTGCTCGCTGACGTCGCCGTGCTCAATGTTGTGAGTCCGCCTCTCCGTCTCTGCTCGTTAGTTGCTCCTCTCCGCCTGTCCGCCCTCTCCGCAAGCTGTACCTCCATTGCTCCGCAGTCCGACTGCTTACAGCTCACTCTCCGGCCTCCGTAATGAGAAGATATAACAGTTTCTTGTTTCTTAATTTGAGTTAATTCATCAATTATGTCATTACTTTGTTTGGTAATATGTTTTGTTATTTAATATTGACAGTAAAAAATGTTCGACATATAAAAAAAGGTTAAATTTTTTTTTTTATATATAAAAACGATAATGTATCTAGTGGACAAAATAGTTCAGCTAATGTTGATGAGAGTGGGGATGATTGGCAATCTGAACAGAATATTATTGCGGAGACTTTTATTCAACCTTTATGAATAGTCGATCTGACCTTTTCGTCCATATTTTCTGCGGATATTTTTCGCCCCCCCTCCGATTGCAAATCCTGGCTCCGCCACTAGTAAAGCATGCATTTAATATTATTTTGCAATACATATGCATAATTTCAACAGTTTTTCAGCTTGTTGGTTGGTAAGCATTTTAATTCTCATATCTTCCCACACTTTGAAAAGCAATTGGTTTTCTTATGCCAGACACCTCTAACTGGAACTCCAAATAAAACTCTAAATGAGCTAGGAGTCATTTCCATAAGTGTTTCAAGCGATGACTTCCATTGTGTGTGTGTGTGTTTATATATATATATATGACGGTAGTAACTCTCCCTTATTTTAAAGTTTAGAGATCCAATTTTTCTGATGCACAATGGCATACATGGATTCACGTAGAGGCACAAAGGATTTATTGCTGTTTGTTATTTCTTATTTGTTTAGACTTTAGAGGCTTAACTAGATGTACATATCACTAGTCTATGGAAACTGCAATTTGTATTGAACTCTTTAACTTTTAGTCTCTAAAAGTGAGGAAATTATCTCCATCACATTTTTCAAATCATCACCGTATGTTTCGAATCACGTGTTCCCCTACATTTTTAATATATGATGTAGATAATTCCTCCTCGTTATTTGGGGTTAGTAAGAGCTATGTTTAAATGCACATGGCATTACTTTATCTTATTTATAAGCTATGACCATAACTTTCAACATGTTGTCCAAGTAGGAAAAAGATTCTGCCGCTGCATCTCGTGGATATATCATTGCATTGCGTGCCCACGAACGTGGTGATGTTGCTGTATCTCGGTTGAATCGGCCATATTTGTACAGCCTCCCTACTAACTTGTGCGATAGTAGTAACTAGACCTCTTGTTAATTGATGACCTATAATATCAAACTCACTGCAAATAACCTCTATGTCACGGTCAGTAAACCAACTTTTAAAGCCTATTTTTTGTTAAACGATGCAATATTGATTATTCTAATGAGTTCTATAATTTATAATTTAAAAATGTATAGAAATGGATAAATAAATTCTCTAAGTTGTAATTAACAAGCCACATCCAATCATCTAACCCATTTCTTGGCATCTTTTTATAAAATTTTGAACTATAAAAATGTACAGCTTGTGCATTCAGTGATCGAAAGATCTATTGAACTATAAAAATGTCGTCCCGTTTTTTGTATTACTGAAAAACTTGTACATTCGGTGATTGAAAGATCTATTAAGATAAACCTACATGATTGGTAAACCTGTGCAGGGTGTTCTTTTGCACTCTTTCATTATAGGGTCCAAAATGCTTTGCCAACCTTTATAATGGATAAGACGTGATCTTCAACTAGAAACTGTCCGCTTGTCACTCGAGCGCTCAACAACTCTAGCGGTGTTGTAGGCGATAAGCAGGGCATTACAAGTTTGAGGCTTCATGTCTAGTGTGCCAAAGTGTAGAAAGTTTTCTATATTAGTTCAAAACACTCGATTATTGAATTTTCGATGAATTTATTTATTAGAGTAATATGCAAGTTCAAAGGAAGCATTTAAATAGTTTCTTTTTCTCATACATATATAACGTTTTTTTTTAAGTTTTCAAACAAATATCATCACACGAAAATTCTACAATGAAACGTTTACGTCACGTCAGCATATATCCCTTTATATTTAAATAAAAAAATAATAAATTTAATTTTTTGAAAAATTTTCTAAATCAAACTTGTAGATTTTAATAAGAACTACAATTTTCATGTTCAAATTTTTTTCGAAAAATACTTTCAAATAGATATTTTAGAGCTCCAAATTTTAACAGATTTAACGGATTTTTAAAACTGTTTCTAAACCCGCTTCAAACCCGTTAAACTTGAGAGCCATAAAAATATAATTTTAAAAATATTTTTGAAGAAAGTTTTAGAACGAAAATTATAGATTTCGTCAAAATCTATAATTTTAATGTTGAATATTTTTTTAAAAAAATATTTTTTAAATCCGAAATAATATGATATAACCGTTACGCAAAAAAATCTCTCTCGTCACGCACATAGAGGTGAGACTAATTACGGTACATGCTTTATCATAAAAATGCTTTGAGACAGTCGAATAGGTTGCATTTCTTACCAAACAAAATTCTCCGCACACCAAACATTTTACCGACCATTGAGCTGCGGCCCCTCAAATCCCCGTATCATCCAGCTCCATTCTCCACTAACCATTCGTTGAACGACCTGTTTGCTGCTGTAACCGAACAGCGTCATTAAGAGCTATCGGTAGACCCCACTAACGTGGATGATCCAGTTTCACTCGCTAAATATCTTCCCTATTCTCCCGGCCCACCTACCCCGCCATTGGCCCATCCATTGACTAAGAACCCCTATATTAAGACTTATTCACATCACTGCCACTCCCCTATTTTCAACGTCCTAACAAACGGTGGCACGAACGTGAATATATCCAAACACAGTGCCATTGTTAAGGATCCGCACTATATCCTAGTGTTGCGCGATTGAGAGGTCGATAGAGAGAATGGCAATGGCGAAGATGAATCTCATCTTCTTCTACCTCCAGATTCTGCTGCTGATCAACTCGCTGTCTGCAACAAACAACAGACAGAATATCCAGTCAAACTATATCGTCCACGTGTCTTCCTCCCACAAACCTCCCTCCTTTACATCCCACCGGCGGTGGTACAACCACCTACTCGGCTCTCTCCCCCACCGCCATGGCAGTGCCGAGCCGGCGCAAATTCTTTACTCGTATTCGCGCATCTCCCGCGGGTTCTCCGCCAGTTTAACGGCGGGGCAGGCCGCCGTCCTCCGCCGTCAACCTGCAGTCATCTCCGTCGTCCCCGACCGTCTCCGCCATCTCCAGACCACCCACACCCCTTCCTTCCTTCAACTGTCCGACTCCGCTGGACTCTGGCCCGCCGCCAACTACGCGGCTGATGTCATCGTCGGGGTCATTGACACCGGGATCTACCCGTTGGGCCGTCGCTCCTTCTCCGCCTCCGACCTCCCTCCACCACCCGCGACATGGCGCGGCACCTGCGAATCTTCTATAGACTTCAATGCTTCTCTGTACTGCAACAACAAGCTCATCGGTGCCAGAGCTTTCTACAGAGGCTACGAGGCTTCCATGGGGAGACCCATCGACGAGTCGACGGAGTCCAAGTCGCCGTTAGACACAGAAGGTCACGGATCGCATACAGCGTCAACTGCCGCCGGCAACACCGTCAGCCCCGCCGGATTTTACCATTACGCCAACGGCGAAGCCCGCGGGATGGCGTGCAACGCCCGTATCGCAGCTTACAAGGTCTGCTGGGCTCCTGGTTGCTACGACTCGGATATTCTCGCCGCCTTCGACGCCGCTGTTAGTGACGGTGTAAACGTCATCTCCCTCTCCGTCGGCGCCAGCTACGCTCCGGAATACTACCGCGACTCCATCGCTATTGCGTCGTTTAACGCTGTTAAAAACGGCGTCTTGGTCTCCTGCTCCGCCGGTAACTCCGGCCCCGGCGCCGGCACGGCCACCAACATAGCGCCGTGGATCCTCACCGTCGGTGCGTCGACGGTCGACCGCGAGTTTCCCGCCGACGTCATCCTTGGTAACGGCGTCTTCTACAGCGGCGTTTCATTGTATGCCGGAGAACCACTCCAAGACAAGGCGTACCCCCTGGTGTACGGCGGGGACTGCGGGTCGAAGTACTGCTACTCCGGCGATCTTAACTCTTCTCTGGTTGCCAGAAAGATCGTGCTTTGTGACCGCGGTGGAAACGCGAGGGTGGCGAAAGGAAGCGCCGTCAAACTCGCCGGCGGAGCCGGAATGATTATGGCGAATTCCGACGAGTTCGGCGACGAATTACTCGCCGATTCACACCTCATTCCCGCCACTATGGTCGGCGCGTCCGCAGGGAATAACATTCGCGATTACATCAAGTCCGCCTCCGATCCGACCGCACATCTCGAATTCCGCGGTACGGTGACGGGGAAATCGACAGGTAAATCAGCGCCACGTGTCGCCGCCTTCTCCAGCCGTGGACCGAGCTCCCGGTCGCCGCAGATCTTGAAGCCCGATGTAATCGCTCCAGGAGTGAACATCCTCGCCGCATGGACAGGCCGATCATCGCCAACCGACTTAGAGATCGACTCGAGAAGGGTGGAATTTAACATCATCTCTGGAACGTCGATGTCGTGTCCGCACGTCAGCGGCCTCGGCGCGTTGCTCCAGAAGGCGCATCCGACTTGGAGTCCGGCGGCCGTGAAATCCGCGTTAATTACCACTGCCGTTAACGTGGACAATGCCGGAGAAATCATCAAGGACTTGGGGACCGGTGAGGCATCGACGCCGTTCGTTCGAGGCGCTGGGCACGTGGATCCAAATGGAGCCCTCGATCCCGGCCTAGTCTATGATGCGTCTGTGGACGACTACTTAGCATTTTTATGCTCTCTAGGATACACTAATCAGCAAATGGCAGTCTTCACCAATGGTGGATCTAGCATAAATTGCACCCAGAAGGGCTTAACGGACCCGGGTCAGCTCAATTACCCCTCATTCGGGGTCGTGTTCGGTTCGGATACGCATTCAGTCACTTACACGAGGCTGGTTAAAAATGTAGGAAAAGCTGATT
Organism: Xerophyta viscosa; assembly: GCA_002076135.1. Taxonomy (NCBI): domain Eukaryota; kingdom Viridiplantae; phylum Streptophyta; class Magnoliopsida; order Pandanales; family Velloziaceae; genus Xerophyta; species Xerophyta viscosa. The sequence goes on from MJHO01000042.1 coordinate 1,503,586, forward strand.
CAGTTTATGAAGTCACGATAACGAGCCCGCCTGGGGCCGATGTCACGGTCAACCCGACCAAGTTATCTTTCGATCAACTTGATCAGAGCAAATCTTACTCGATCACGTTTGAGTCAAAGGGTGCCAAGCTAGCAGTCGACGGGATTAGCTCTCACAGTTTCGGGTCGATTTCGTGGACCGACGGTGAGCATGTCGTTCAGAGTCCGATTGCTGTCACCTGGACGGGGAAGAAATCGGTCCTGGTTTCGTCAACCTAAAGCTTATACCGTGTTCCGAAAGGTCTTTAAGGTCAAAGTAAAGATGCTTTTGATTCATTTACTTTGCTGAAATATTTGTTTTTCGTTTTAAATTTGAGTGTATTTCTATTTTGTTCTTTAGCTTGTTTTTTTGTCTTTGTAACACATATTTGTAGTTTTCAATAATTCTATTCAGGTTCTTTATCATTTCCTATAGTTTTAATAACAAGTGAATCCTTCCTTCTAGATTTACATGCTCGTACAAAAATAGATTAGTTATGATATAATTTTTTTACGATAGCATTTTTAAAAATATTTTCTTTTATACTAAGAGTTAATCATATTTTAATGTGAAGGTTCAAAAGTGCTCTCTCAAAATTTATCGAAAAGAAATGCATGAATTAAACATATTTTTAACAAATAAATAGTAACGTTATTTAATAGAATTCAAAATATGATCCAAGAGAAGATATATGTATATTTAACACATCTTAATATGCTCCTCGACGAGTTTTATGCTATTTAATTTGGACTAAGAAGAAATTTGTGTATTGAATCTTAGCCCCCAATTAATTTTTTAGTTTCTCTGCAAACCCCATACTATATTTGGGGTTTCAATTTATCTTTTTGCTAGGAATCTATTTGTTTTTGAAAAATGTAGAAAGCTATTATACCAAAAGACCAAGAATAAGATTAAATGATAAAAGTGTCCTAACATGTGGAAGTTACATGTAGCCTTCATTTGCCCTTTAATTTGTGGATGAAAACGCATTATAATACGTGTTCTAAATCTTTATTTTCTAAAAAATTGTTACTAAATTATTTTGATTTTTCACCTATTTATTCATAAAAGATTCTTATAAAACAATTTCTAAATATTTTCTTTTATATTTTGTATAAAGTGAAAATTTAGAACACATATCATGATTAATTGATGGAAACGATTGAGTTCTTGCGATAGCGTGTGAATCTGCGTTCTCCTTATCTATGAGCGTTGAACCACCTTGACTTTACTATCTTGGGTCACTTTCCCTCTTCTTGAGCTGCTGGAGAAAATTGCAAAGTTTGTGTCTTTATCATCATTCAGATGAGCAGCTTCCAAGCTAATCTACAGATTTCTTTCAAGCAACTCATCAATTTTGAAGCCCTCATAATTCGTGATAAAACATTCTGATAGTTACAAGCTAATTTAAAATAAAAGAAAAACACTGATAATGTTTCAGATAATTTCAGTAGTTTCTACAAAGAAGGTGGCCAAATTCTGTACCTGCATCATTTGTTGTGGAATTTTCATTTCATAAAACAAACGCACCTTTCCTCCAAAAAAAAAAAAAAAAAAAAAAAGAGAAAACAAACGAATCGACCCCCTGAATAGAATTTCATTGAATACTCGACACAAGGAAATATAAACAAGGATTACAGATCAGAAAGACCAAAAATGTAACTAGGAAAAAAAAAATCCTAGCGTCATAAGCATAACTGCATCTCAGAAGCATAGAATGGATAGTTGAAAATTTAAATTGATTTTTAAAGTATTTTTATATGTGATATGCAAGGGAGAAAAAAAAGGGAACTAATTTTATATAAACCAAAATTCATAAAAAGATATAACTATCGCAATAGTTGTTTTCTTATTTAGTTTCATATTATTTTTTTTTGGTTTCCACAAATAAGGGTGAAAATAAGTCGAGTCGAGTAGTAGTTTACTCTGCTCAGCTTGTTTAAAAAAAAATCAAGCTCGAGTTTGAATCGATCTTGAGCTTCATAATAGCCAAGTTGCGAATATATATTGTTATTCTTTTTAGTTCTTATACAAAATTTTATTACGCTTGTACATTCAAATATTTAAATTAAATTTATTTTTCACAATTTATTTTATTATATATCTTTAAACCATCTATTTAGATATTAAAAATTAGTATAATAGAAAATAAAATATTTTCTCAATCTACTACGATAATCTTATTGAGTCTATCTTTTTTTTTTAAGCTCACGAACTTATAAAGTTGAGCGCGAATATCACTCTGCTCATTTAAACCGAGTTCGAATTGAATTTTTAATGAGTGAGCTCGAACTGCTCATAAACGACTCTACTCGTTTACATCCCTACCCACGAGCATCCTCACCCCCTATATTAGATAAGACTAATCTCATCCAGAGTTGGCGCCAATGCGAGGCGAGGGAACCGATGCGGTGACGCTTTATCAATATGGAAAAAAAAAGAGAGAGAACCGTATCTATCTATACATGCTTAGAATCATGACCCTGGAACTGTTATATTGAAGTTCGTACATTGTCTAAAGAAATGGTTTTGTACCTGTCCATCTGCTCTTCTTTATTCTTCCACTATCATAATGTATCAAAATAAATATCACACACCAAATGCATACTACAATATGAAAATTTTTGTAAGAAGATTTCAAACGACTTCAACGTCAAGGATGTGCGCATAGGCATTCTTAATCATTTATAAGACGCCAAAGTATTACTTAAGCCCTAGTGTCTAAGACGGGTACTGATAACGTTACTTTTAAGACTGTTCGCTTTGCGACCATGGTCAGTTAATGCGCAGTTAATAAGGATCATGGGGAAAACCGTTGATCATGCATTTACTGTACATGTTCATGTTCATTAATTACGACTCCTTGCGCTCTACATTTTGGAACGGTGCTTCATGATCTGGCGGCAGTTACTCTGTTGACTAAGTCTCAACTGGTTTCGTTGAATAAAGATGACATCGGTTCTCGATTGCTTGGTTAGGACCGAGATCGGTGAGATGTAACCCCCGTCTATTACCGAATGATCGTTAATCTAATCGGCACCCTGTTTTGCCATATCAAGTTTGAACTAAACTTGTAAGTTTTCTGAATGCCCGAAGGTTGTGTTTATGGCCTACGATATTTGATCCTCCCCTGCTGCTTCATGTGGAGTCCCAAATTGGAGTCTATCCGTAGTAAACAAGATGACATAATGTCCGAAAAAAAAAAACCCTATGTTTTAAAATTCCTACAAATCAACACATGTTTATTTCTATGAAATAACCCAAAACTTATATTTGTAAATTTTTTTTGTACAAATTTTGGATATCAGAAAATCAAAATTTAATATGTTTTACAACTTTTATATTAAAAATTCTTCCAAATAATGTTTCTAAATAGTTCTTTTATGGCGCTGAAATTTTTATTGGTTATAAAAATTTTAGACCTCAAAATATTTATTTAAAAATATTTTTTAAAATAATTATGAACGCAAAAGTTGTAGAGTACATAAAGAACTTTTTTATTTCGTAGCTAATTTTTTTTTTTTATAAAATACATATATATGTGTTTCGGAGTAATTTTGTAACTTATTTTAAAAAGCAACGTCAATATTTTATAAAATAGGTGTTTTTACCACAAAATTCTAAAGTTTTTTATAATGATAGATGCGAGAAGATCAGCCCCCTCCCTCAAAATTTATTTTACGAATAATTCTTATCTATAATCTGTTATTTCAATGTCCCAAATTACTTAATTAGAAGTACTTTTAAAAAAAAAAAAATTGAATACAAAAGTTACCGATTATGTTAATATCTTTTTTTTTTTTATATTTAAATTTTTTTAAAGAAATAGTTTTAAATAATTCTTTAAAAATCTAAATGCTTTACGGGAAGCTAATTAATTTATAAATACACTAAGATTTTGAAATATTAAAATACCTATTAGGAATAGTTTTTTTAAAAATTTTAATACAAAAATTATAAATCACATCGAAAAAAAATACTTTTTGTTATATTTAAAAAATTTAAAAAATATTTATATAAAAAATAAAATAATTATAATACGGTGGGGAGGCTGACTTGTATCTGATTCAGAAGGAGAGGTTGATGTGCAGCAGAGGCTGATAGGCATTTTCCCATGATAGATTTAGGGACGATAATCAAAAGAAAAATGCTGAATGTCTAGACTCCTTAATTCGAAAAAATATCCAAACGTCCATTTTTCGCGCCTCAGGATCGGTAAAAAATGCCTGATCCTGAGCCCCGAGATGCAAAAATATACGCTCGGGTATACATTTGGGTTAAGGGTCGGGCTCACCGGCGTTGTCCTAATCAAAATTATTTATTTCAAAAAAAGTAAAGCTGTTCTCCACTCTCCACTACCATATTTGGTCGTCCGTTCAGTCTCCTTTATGCCTAGCGTTTAATCGACGAAGATGGAATCCAACAACGGCGAGCAGGTAACTCACTCCCCTTTGTTCGATTTTCCAACAATTTTTCGGCCTCCTAGACCGCGTTTTACCCTTGCTTGAACTTTTAAATGATCGGGGAAGACAACCTAGTGATTATTAGCTTTGTTCACATCCCAATTTTACTTGCTAACCTAATACTCAAAGCTTGCGTATTAGAATTATATAATAATGTATAAGGTGCTTTCGTATTCCAAGATTGATAGTTCTTTTAGATCACCCTATCATAAAGTTGCTGCTAACTTTCTCAAACTAAAATTTCAAACATCTTACCTGACACTTCATGAAGAATTTCAAATGGACCCTTATAAACTTGTTCTAATTGGCACGTCATCTGGTTTAGGTTGCGCGAAAGTTTATGAACAGAAAAGTATGAGTAATCACAAAACAAGCCACTAACATTTAGCTTATTAGAAGTTTCAACTGTGGACAGTCATTTTATCAAGAGCGGACAGTCATTTGTCTGTGGCGAAGATCTCCGCCGTCCATTCTATAATGCACGTATCACGAGATTTCATATAAAACTTTCGTCGACTTATTTGATCTACTTTTAAACATTTTTAATAAAAACTTTAAAATACAAAGTTATAGATTTTGATGTGATCTACAGCTTTGTAGCTGAATTTTTTTGAAAGAAATGCCAAACAAAATACCAAAAAGATGATCAGAATTTTAATTATCTTTTCGGCATATTGTTTGACATTTTTTCGAAAATGTTTCAGCTATAAAGTTGTAAATAACATCAAAATTTATATTTTGTAGTTCAATAATTTTTCTAAAATGCTTAAAAATATGTCAAATAAGTCGACGAAAGGTTTATATAAAATTTCGTGATACGTGCATCACATGATGGACGGTGGAGATCATCGCAACAGACAAATCGTCTGTGCTTTAAGCACATACATCCGCTCTCCATTTTATCTCACTAACCTATAATGAGAATGTAAGTTATTCGCTATTATACAAGGATTTTGGTAAGCCTATTAGATTAATCCACATTACAGTTACCCATTTTGGTAAGTCTGCACCATTTCAATGAAACATATGATAGGGCTGCAAGATAATGAAAAATTCTCAAGTCTTCTTTACAAATATTGTTTTTTTTTTTTTTCGCTGTTATGAGTGAAACTATGGTAAGTTAAAAGTAAAAGTTCGTAGAGGATACTTTGCTGCTAATGATTTACATTGTCAAAATCATGTAGGCAACCAGCTTGAATAATTTTCAATAGATGGAGTTTACTTTAAATTTGTAGAAACTGAAATAGTTGTGAGCATGTATGTTTTTTTGTTTTGTTGTATGCGCCCAAGTCCTTTTTTACATATTAATCATTTCCAGTTACTGGTTCATCTTTTCTTTTCTGTGTGTTTAATCAATTTCATTCTGGGTTAGTCTTTGCTCAGCCGTGTTCTTAGCATATGCAGATGAAAATCTTTCTGAAGGTTATCAAAACTGTTGCTCTTGATGTAAAATGCTCTGATGCCATACATATTGTTAAACACAAGTTTTCCTCCATTGAGGGAGTTTTACCTGACAGTCAAGAATTATACTTTGGGGGAGAACACCTCAAGAACTCTTCAACGCTGGCTGCATGCAAAATACCCAACAACTCCACGATCAACCTTTACGTCCTACCAGGGATAGAGCTTATTGTTAAGATACTTTCAACCGGAAAATCTTTAAATGTCGTGGTAAAGCAGTATGATACAGTTAGAACAGTTAAAAACAAGATCCATGATATTGAAGGGATCCCTGAAGATGAACAAGCACTTGTTTATCTGCAAATGCCACTTCAGGATGACCGCCTTTTGAGTTCTTTAGACATTTCTAGCGGCTCTATCCTTCATTTGCTACTTCGTCCTAAAGAGGACATCAAACTATCTGTGATTATGATTAGTGGAAAGAAAATCTCTATGCAAGTGAAAACTTGGTACACTCTTCAGGATGTCAAGATGTTGATTGAAAGCACGGAGAATGTTGAACTGAACAGTCAAAAGTTTGTTTTCATGGGGTTGCAGCTCGAAGAATCTGCAACTTTGTCCCACTATTATGTAAATGATGGATCTGTTCTTAATTTGGTCGAAGATGGAATCACAATGCAGATATTGGTCAAAACATGGGAGGGGAAGACTATCACTCTGTCTGTTCAAAACAGTGAGAAAGTTGAGGAGGTGGTGGATAAAATTGTAGAGAAGATGGGGAAGAAATGTAGCTCCCAGAAGCTCTTTTATGCTGGTAAGATTCTTGAAAAGGGGAAAAGCCTAGCTCAGTATGACATCCACCGCGGCTCAACTCTAGAATTCAGGTTAGGTGGTCCTTGTGGGGAACCGAGACAACTTCTAGTGGACACGGCATGGAAAACTTCCTTCTCATTGGATGTCGTTGCAAGCGACACCATAAGCTCTGTGAAAATGCTGATTGAAGAAAAGACTAAAGTCCCAACTGCTAAGCAAATTCTCAAATATTACGGGCAGGAGCTTGAGAATGGTAAAGACACATTAGAAAAGTACGGAGTTGCACTGGGTTCGACGTTGTTCCTCACCCAAGTAGGTTTAGTTAGTGTGTGAAAGTTATGAGGGAGCATGCAGCTGAAGATGCTTTATTTTTGGTTAATCTTAGAAGTAAGTTTTGGAGCTATGCATGCTTTTTTTTGTAGGATGTAGAAAGCTTGCACAACCTTATTATATATATAATATTATATATATATATATATAGATGTTTACGTAAAGTAAATTTCATCGCATCCTGTAATTGCGTATGGTTCATGTGAATGTGATGTTATCAGCAATGCTGGCAATGAATTTGTTAGCAAATGAATCACTGCTCCCTGCTGTTTAGATATATTTTTTCTTTTTTGTTTTTGTCAAAGAGTTTGTACGCGCCTGAACCGTCCAATGAGCAGTTTAAGGGGTGTCGTCATATATAAATCCATATAAATCCTGATAGTTTGTACGCACCCAAAATCAATGTGTGAAATTCTTTGTAGGTTTCGAATATACATACCAAAGTAGCCTATTAGATCCTCATGTGCTGTTAAAACTCATATAAATCCTGATCTTGAAGATGAGAAACTTTTTGTACACTTCCCACAACGGGCTGCTGCTCCACGAGACACAGGTGCCGCACCTTAACCTAGATGGCCCAGTGATTCTGGATGAATTGTTGGTTAAATGATAGCCCCTCTTTTCAAACTTCTCCAAATCAGCGTTCCTATTTCAACTCCCAAATTTTTAAAAGCAGGGCTGATTCTAGAGAAGGGGTCTTGCATGGGTTCATTTGTCAAAATCCTAAACTTTTACCTACATACTTTCCCATTTATGAAAAATAAAAAATTCTAATTATCCACCTGAAAGGAATGATGTTTTCGTGCGTGTCTTCGGATAGAATTGAGGCCAGAGCTTTTCGATATTTTTTTCCACCATTTAGAGATTGCATATGGAACTGATGCAGGAACATGATGTATCTGTTTAGATACTGCGAAATTGGACTGCATTAGCTTGAAAAAATAAAATCATTAATATTTAATAATAATTATTAATATTTATTAGTTTCAAAATAATAATATTTAGTAATATTTTTTTAATAATAATATTTCATAATATTTATTAACAATTAATAATTAATATTAATATTAATCAAATATTAGTTTTTAAAAATTTAATAATTTTGAATATTCACTAATAGTATAAATTATTATTTAATGATATATATTATTTAATAATATAAATAACAATTCAGTATCTAATAATATTATTATTCTATTACAAAATATTTAATAAACAATTCAATATATTTATATGTTTAATTTTTAATAATTTTTTATATAATATTTTTAAAAAAAATATTAATAATATTTCTAAAACGGTTATTAATGACTATCATTACTATTCCACCATTTAATTTAATTCCACTTCACAATCCAAACTAAACAAAAAAAAAAAAATTCAAACCCTATTTTCTTACTACTTTTCACTGTACTATCTTTTTTTCACTTTTCACTTTATACTTTCTTACCAATTTTCTTTTACTTTTCACTTTACCCCTTTTTTCCTACTGTCATTTTACTTTCCCACTTTCCATTTATAATAAACAATCCCTAAAATAAACAACAGCCAAGAATGAGAAGAGGTGCTCCTGCTCTTCCCGTCCAACCGAGCATATCGAAACTATTTCAAATATGTAAATTATCAAAGACTCTTCCACATTTCTCCAAAACATAAAAAAAAAAAAAGAAGTTTAAAAATAAAAGCAAAAGCTCTTTCCCTAGATTTTCTAATTACAATTGTAATACTATCCTGCATTACATTATCTTGATGCTTTCGATGTTCAACAGCCAGCACGCTCATTTCTCACATCATGACTCTGATGTAACAAAATTTCTTTTGAAACAAATATATAAGCTTCAAATAAACCAGCCTTACAGAGTCTTAAGAAATACAAACTCCTAGCTAAGATGTACTACATAAATATATACCCATAGAGCGAAGGCCGAGTAGATACGAACATTCATCGGTAATGAATCTTACTTTCATGAATATTCATAGGCGACAAATAGATATGAATATTCATCAGCAACCATATGTTCTCGGAAGTATTCATTAGTCTGTTAACGAATCGTATTCATCGAATAGTCAATGCAAACCGGCCATCGTAACAAATCCTGCCGAAGTGCTTACTCTTACACAAAGAAATAACAGATAGAGTGCTATAAGCCCGATGCCTAATGTCTTATTCGGTTGCATGTCATTTCGTGGTAACATAATAAGTGCCCATAATAGACCACAGACGAGAAATCCAATGGTGTAAACCAGAGATCCATCACTCGGAAGAATGTAAGGCTTAGGTGAGACGGACCATGCTCCCAAAAGCATTGAAATCCCTAAGCCAGCAAGTGTGTTGAACATCGGACCTGCGTAGCACCCCGACATAGCTATCTGCACTCCGTCCCCACCGTTCATGGACAGAGCGACGTTCGACATCAAATCTCCCATCGAATTACCCCAAGCCAACACCGTCACTCCAAGAATCGATGGGTTAATTCCCATTATAACCCCAAATGACACTAAGAGAGCGACAAGCTCATTCGCAACAATATAAAACCATGCAATGCTCATAACAAAACCTCCGAAAACCCACGGAAATAAGTATCTCCGTGGTGGCTGATCTGGGCTGGTATACAGGTAAGCTAAAGTCCCAAGACTTAAACCCACAATAATGCCGATCACGTAAGCAGAGACGCTGACTTTCGATCCCTCGGTTTCTTGGCCGTTCCAAAGAAGTGCTAAAAGAACAGGCGATAGCACAGCACTAGCAACTGCATATGGCTTTGACCACCTATCCTGGTCAACGATCGGTATCGTCAACCTCCTTGGAAGTGTCAGAGGCATCTCCCAGAGCCGAAACAACTTAGAGAATGATATACATGACCTATCTTCTACTTCTTCATCATTCCATCCCCACACGGGCCTCGAATCAGAAGTACCTCTTAATCCATGATTTGAATAAATAGCTACATTTGAAGCCCACATCCACTGAGGTAATGCAGCGTGCAACTGAGGTACGTCATTGGTTATCTCCTCCTCAAGAAATGAGCTATAAATAGACTCACCTGACTCACCTGCAGTGACAGGGATTAATGGAGTCACGACATCCAACTTCAACATTCTAGCATGCTTCCGCAACAGCTCATTTGCAGCTACGGCAAACGCGTACACCATGTATATCGATACAAACGCTACTGTACCCCAAAAATTCACCTTCCCGACGATCAAAATAATATATAATGAAACAAGCGTAACCAAGAAGAATCCAACATCTCTGTAAAAGCATTTCTTATCTATCTGGACATTCTTATCAGCAACACAAAGAGAGACAGCGCCTACAACAACACAGGTAACAAAAATAGCCCCACCGAGAACACTATTAAGCCCGACCTCCCCAGCGCCAGTGCCGACGAAAGCGGCAATACTTGCGAAAACATCAGGGGCACCATTCCCCAACGGCAAAAGCGTAACTCCGGCGACAGTTGGGGGTAGCTTTAGCAAAGCAGACAGCTTTTCAAGGCTACAGCAGAAGTAGTCAGCTGCTGTATTACCCAGGACATAAAACAGTGCCAACAGCCAGAAAATCAGCACTGCATAGCCTAATGTTTTAAAATTTTCACAATCACAGTAATAAAACTTTATATAATTGAAGAATCCGCCAGACCTGCAATGTGGATGCGCCCGCAAAAATCCGCAGTAAGATGTATAACCTTCATGGTTACTAATCCCGGCGCAAGATACTGCCGGGTTATCATAATTCTCAAAATTCTCTGCGGAAGTACCAGTTATTTCAAGAATCTTAGATGAAATCGGACGGGTTAGTTCGATAGCAAGGCGATGGGGATTGAATTCGGATTTCCAGCTTGTTGGGAAAATAGGGTTAGGGTTTCCACGAACATCACCTCCTCTATTGTAGACGAGCACGAAGAGCACGATTGTGGATATTATATTGAAGATTGATCGGAACTTAGGATTGCTGAATCCATAAATATCCATAATTGCGATTATTCACTCATCGAAGCAAACACGTAATCGTGGATCCAAAATTAGGGAAATTGTATGAAATTGGGTAAAAATTCAAACAAAAAAAAAACCTTCTAATTAGAGGGGAAGTTGTATGAAATTGAGTTAAAATTCAAACAAAAACAAAACTTCTACTTGTAGATTTCACGAAAGGTAGATGATAATTGCGTAACTGAGAAAATGAAATTAGTGGGAATCAAAGGTTGGAGAAGATGAATAAGTGAGGACCTTAATAAGAGTCCTCTCCGGCGACCTCAAAGAAAGAAGCTTCTTGGTTATACAGCTTGACGCATTTCCAAACCAAAACTACTGACGCCTAATAAATCACATATTAAATCATATATAATTAATTATTTATTATATATTTATCTCATAATTTATATATTTATTTTACAATCCGTATTATTAAAATTATAATTATATCCATCATAATATATAGTCATGATATTGCCATATATGTTATGTGCTGAAAATCTATCCATAATTTGATTGCATAAATATAGTTTTGGTTTTCGGTCCATCCTAACCCACAAGAACATTGGAGAAATGGGAGTTTAAAAAGATGGAATAATGAGACGATAGAATAAGTGGTGTGAACAAAACTTGATGTAATGTTTCTTATTACCCATAAATTAAAGAACAACTTTCTACTTTAACTCTAAAGAAAACTCAAAGCAATGTGAACTATGATGCCATCGTATGCTTAGATATGATAAAACATATCGTTTAAAATGTGGAGAGATATTCTATCTATCTCTTTATTAGATTTTTATTTAGAATTTAAGTTAGATATCGGTAGCACAGAAAAAAAATACAAACTTATTAGAATCACCGGAATAAGCTCATTATCTCGATAAGATCATTTCAATCTTGACAGACCCGAAAATCTATATTAGGGGTGAAAATTAGTTGAGTTCGATTCGAGTACTATTAATCTCGGCTCGATTGGTTTAACTTTAGCTCGAGCCCAACGAGCTTCAGAGATTGAGCTCGAACTCGGCTCAATTATATCAATTGAGCCAAAATTGAGTTAAATCGAGGCGAGCACGCCTCAATTGCATAAATTTGACCGAGCTCAAACTCGAACTTGCTCAAATAATTTTGTTATAAACTATATTTAAATAAAATAGAAAAGCTTGTTTAGGCTCGCGAGTCTAACAAGCCGAGTACCACAACCGGAGCTCGGTAATACTCGAACTCGAGCCGAGCTTAAACGAGTTAGCGTCCGAGCTTCTCATGCTCGTTTTCACCCCTAATCTACATTAACTTCATAAAATGCAAATGGCTAAATCTTTAATATCCTAACATATAATGCTTGTAGAATTTGAACATAATATCTCTACTCATGAGGTGAAAGTCTACTATTTGTCTTAAACATCATAGGGTACATCCTATCTTTATTGCATCCGTTAGTATTTTCACAACATGATCTTAGAACGACTATTGGGCCAAAAGTCCAGCCCATTTTGCCCAAACAAGTCCAATCCGGCTTGTCAACTTCTCCCCATCTCGAACTTCTTGTAAATGATTGCAGCCATTGAAGGGAAGTTCATTACGTCAAGTAAATAAAATAATATCAAAAAAATTTAGTTATTTCTTAAGCGTGTTTATAACATATTCATAGTTAATTAATAATATATCCTAAATACTTTTTTGGCAGACTATAGTGAACAATTGGTATATTTTATGGTGCTGGGACGTGCTATCAAGTGGTTTTTTTTTTTTTTTTTTTTTTGGGTTTGGATGAGTTTAGGTTTTTTTTTTTATTAGAAAAAAAAAAATCAAGAATCTGAATTTATAAATATATTGTTAACTCCAAATAATACTTTTGACTATCTATTTAGAACTTTTATATTCACAATCAAATCAAGCAGAGTCGTGTCGTATCGTCCCGTCTCAGCTCACTTCACTCTGTCTATCTCTCATTTATCCATCTCTTCTTCTACTTGGATCTCGATCGGAGGAATGGTTCAACTTCGCTTACTTGAACGATAAGATCACCGTTATCATCTTCAATTTCATCAATCTTGATCGCAACTCGATTCGACATCCTTCGATCTATCATTAATTTCAACGATCACTGATTGGAGATAGGAGATGGGTTTCGCGCGGAAGGAGTACCAGTTTCTCTCGGAGCTTGGCCTCGGCCCTCGCAATCCGGGTTGCTACGTCGCGGGATCATGGCGCGGCAGCGGAGCAGTTACCTCTTCAACTAATCCCGCCAACAATCAGGTAATCAGTTATTCGAAAAACTAGATTTTGTATGGACGAATATTTCTTTAGCCCCTGATTTTGCATTTGTGCAGTTCCTCTGTAAGATCGGATTTCCTTGTATCCTTGAAAAATTACATTACTATAGTGCTATAATTGCTAATGACATAGCTGGGGTTTGTGTATCATAACAGTACTCGGGGAGTTGAATCACAGTGATTTAGTAACTGCCATGGGTAACTTAAAATAACTTTAGTTATAGATAATTAATGTTATATATATATATATATATATACACACACACACACACACACACTAACTACGCATTCGCGATGCGTGTGCCAAATAAAATTTAGAATTTATTTAATTTATAATTATAATATTTGTTTTTAACTCTCTCAATTATACCGATCTATTAAATATTATATTTTTCTGAAAATAATAAAAATATAGGTCTTAAAAATTCTATAAATGAAAATGAATATAATCATAAAATTATAGATAGAATATTCAGGAGAGAAAAAAAATGGATGATTTTATAATTTACTAGAGAATATAAGCCACACAATATTTATAATAACTATCATATATGATTTAAATATATTTTAACTATTAAATAATTATGTTAGAGTATAAGACACCCCAAACATGTCTCTTGCGCTTAAATAATTAAATTGGTATAAGACACCACCAAACGACATACTCGTGATGTGTGTACCAAAAATAATAAAAAGTTATTTTTAAAATTTAAAATTTTTATAATTTATAATTAGTGAATGTTTTTAATTTTTCTAGTTATACCAAATATTCGTATCATATTTTTAAAAAAAGTTAAAATAATAAATCTACGAATAAAAAATATAAGCTGACAATTATATAGAAATTATAAAGAAAAAAAGTAGGCTATATATCACTTCCTACAGAAGATAAGCCACATAATATTTATGAATATTATATTATATATAATTTAAACTTAATTTACTTATAATTATATTATGTGATATAAAACACCACCAAATCCACCTTTTGCGCTTTAGTATCTATAATATATAGATTAAATTATTAAGATAATAATATATATTTTTATTTTTATTTTTTTTTTTTTGCCTCTGTTGTGACGCTTATGGTTACATTGTTGTTGACCTAGTTTCGGATTTATTTTGTTGGGCTTATGTCAAGAGAATTTCATGTATGTTTCCTTCTATGTTATACACATGTATCTTTTCCCGCTAACTGTAGGGCAATCAATTGAATTGTTGCTAATAATCCAGTTTTCAAAATTTGAAACTTCTTCTCATAAGAAATTCATCACGAACTTAATATCTCATATTTCTAAATCATTTTGAAGTTTATAGACGATATCTTGTTGTAGTGATATGCTTCTGATGATGATGAAATTAGTTTTCAAACTTTATTTGGTCATTTAGGACCTTTTCATTTATTTTTCTGCCTTTATTATTTAGTTGTTTTGGCGTACTGTGTCATGATTTTGATGTTTCATTGGCCTTTTTACATCAGGAGATGGTATCTTAGGTTCAAGGTTATTATTAGTTTGTTGTTTGGAGAAAATATAGATAGTTTTATCCCAAAGCCCCTGTTTTCCAATTTATACTGCTGGGCATAGTTCTGATCGCTGAATATTATTTTGTTGATCTCAGTGTGTTTCAACTAACACCATTCCGTCCTGATCTTATGTCTTTTATGTTTGCATTTATAAAGAATCATTTTATTAGATTTTTCTTTGTGATTTTGAGGTTTTCATTTGCATAGATTTGTCTTGATTTTGATCAGTTTGACAGAGTACAATGATGATTTAGAGGATTTCATGTTAAACTGCTTGTTGGTGCTTCAAAAGAACCTTGAGAAAGTTTTATAAATATATTTCCCAGCACTTATGTATTCAATTATTTTGGCTCTTGTAAACTTGTCTGTTTGTTTTTACATTTCGTTGTGGTATTGTTCGAAAATTCTTAAAGAGTTTCAATTTTTTTTTTTTGGGAGAGAGAGAGAGAGAGAGAGAGAGAGGATGCATGTTTTTTAAGTTACACATTGCTTCATACTTGTAAGTTGTGTGCCTGGTCAGGCATATTATTATTTTTTTTTGGGTGTAGTTACTATTTTAGATTTTGTGGTATTACGTGTTTACAGATTATAGCGGAGGTGGCGGAGGCATCAATGGGGGACTATGAGGAGGGTATGAAAGCCTGCGCTGAGGCTGCAAAGATCTGGATGCAGGTGAGGCTTCATACAACATCACTTTCAGTCGTACACTTTTATGTTGCAAGAAACATCGCTTTTACTAAAGATGCTTTCCAAGATTCTCTGAAAGTTCTTCACGAGCTATATGTGATAAAAGATCACTTTGTGTGCATGGCAGAATCAAATTTTTGCGGATAGTCTTGTTTGATGTGAATCATAGCCAGTCTTTTGTGCTTTTGCCGGTGGTTACTCTGCGGTTGCAGTTGAAAGCTATCTATCTGATCATCCTCCTTGAGACTGCTAGGCATATTTTTATTGTGGATGTACTTGTTGTAATTAATAATGATGTCTTGATTCATGTGCAGTACTGATGCTTATTTTTTCTTAATAAGTTCTTTTGCTAACATATTCTGATTAAGCTCTAGAATTTCTTCTATACTAATTGAGCTTATTGCGAAAGTCTAGGTTAGAAACTTTGGTACGGCTATGAGTTTAACTTTCGTGATCTATGTGATTTTAGACCTGGGTACTTCTTTAAGGACTAAATTTGCAACAACATTTTTTGAGTCTATGCCTGTTATTCTTTTCATTTCATAAATTTTGTGTTTAATGGTTAAATTAAGTGGCTACTTATGATGTATTTAGATTCCAGCTCCAAAGAGGGGAGAAATTGTCAGACAAATTGGGGATGCATTGAGGGCCAAGCTCCAGCATCTTGGTAAGCTTGTATCCCTTGAAATGGGAAAGATACTTCCAGAAGGCATCGGGGAAGTTCAGGTATGAACTACTGCTAAATACTTTGCATTGATCTGAACATTTGAGCTACAAATGTGCAATGTCTTTCAATTGGATGCATTGATTTATAACCAAATGGTTGGATCTTGTTTTCTTGTTTATGACTGTTTGTGCCATCATTGGTGAGCGACAGGATTATTGGCCTTGTTGGCAATTCCTTAACCCTAAATGAATAAAGGTGGCAGATATCTTCATTTTCTCTGTGGACATACATGCATGAATCATTAAATGTTGCAAAATTTTATATTTATTACATGAGTCAAAATTATGAAAATGTTGAAGTTGCTGTTTTGTTTTACTTTTGCATCTCTTCTAGGAGCTAAATCAAAGCAAAGCCAGTTTGCAAAGTTCATAGAGATACTTCTTCAGGCAAACTTCATTACCGTCTCATAAGTCCTGCATTCATAACAACGGGGACATAGTTGCATTCGAATTAGATCAGCTTTAAATATTAATATTTTTTTTTGCTTGGTTGGTTTTCTAATGATATTTTGTGTTTATACTATATATTGCAATAAATGCTCAATATTTCTGCAATTATGTGTCAAATGTTTTGTTCAGGAAATCATTGATATGTGCGATTATGCTGTTGGATTGAGTCGTCAACTAAATGGATCAATCATACCTTCAGAACGTGAGATAATGTTCCTTAACCGCAGGATTGTATATTCATAGATGCAAGCTCAACTTAATCGTGATTGATTAATTTTTCATTCCAATTGTCTGCCTTTTGTTTCAAATATCATGCTAGAGCAATTCATAGTTGCCAAGGAAGAAAAAGAAGGCTGGTTACTTGTATGATGTAGCTATATGGTTACTTGAGCACATGGTCTCTTTGTATAGTTCTTAATGACCATTGCCTCAGGTGACAACTACTCCAGGGCAGTCATCTTTCTCTTCTAAGTAGAACATGAATTGCCTATCCTGTGTGTATTTATTTAGCCAAGTTGGCTACATGTTTTTGTGTTACTATCATGCATTACAAGCTGGACCTTAACGAGTTTCTGTATGAGTGAAATTAGGTTGTTTTTTCATGGTAGACTGATAGTTCAATTTCAGGTTAAGTAATTTCTCTAGAATTATCTAGTAACTGTTTATGCTGCCTTTTTTTTTTGTTGCAGGTCCAAATCATATGATGATGGAGGTCAGCGACGTCTTAGTTTATTTGATTGTCATATTTTTGCTTATTCATGTAGAGAAGATTATCTTGGGTTTGTTATCGTTGTCGACCTATTTTCCAATGTAGGTTTGGAATCCTCTTGGAGTAGTTGGTGTAATAACAGCTTTCAATTTTCCATGTGCTGTTCTTGGTAAGGGTCTGCATAGTGAATTATTGAGTGTGCTAGCTACCCTGCTTCTTGCTGGTTCTTGGTTTCTGTTTCCTTTTTTATATCCGTCTTAGTTGTGAGTTTGTTAGCTTGAAAATTATAGAGTACTGTATGTGGTGGTGTGTGATAAAGGCTATTCTCTCCTTAGAAGGAAAATATGTGTTTGCAAGATGTTAAGAGCACCGGACAGATTAACCTCCATGTGTTCATGTCATCATCATAGCTGTCAGTTCATGCAGCACCAAGGTAGATAAGTGTGAAATATAATTTTCTGCAAGGTGGCCGGATATTCCTCTTCTGTGCTTGCAGATATTCTTGATGTGGGATATATGTGACATTTATGTTAGGTAACATGACATGTCACTTCGTTCGACAATGTACTCAAATGTTCGAAATTTTGTAGGAGAAAAAATATTGCATTTCTTCTTTTGTGTGTGTGTATGTTTAATTAATAATATATAAATGTTAATACGGAAAAGAAGATACGTCATCATTTTAAAAGCTATATTCACATTATTCACTTATGATTCTTGACCAGTGCACCAGATTGAGACAGATATGGCCATGCATAATAGAAAGCTGTCACGCAAATAAAACCAGCTTTATATGGATTCTTTCTAGCATGAAAAGACCAGGTGGAAGTCTATAAAAGATGTGCTTCTTCAGTGCATGCTAACTGGTTATGCCCATAAAAATTTTTGTAAGATACATTTCCCTATTATGGTCTTATAAGTTCATTGCTTAGGTTGTTGCTATACATTCTAACATTTGGTTCCGTTATCGCATACGTCACCTGATTTGGTTATCTTTGTTTCTTCAGAATATGTAGTAGTAATAATTACTTCTTTGTTTCTCATAAGTTCTGTTTAACTTCTGGAATTCTTTGTTCTCGATCTGCTTTATTATTCACATTTAAGTGATAGTCTTGCATCTTCTTACTAGTTCTGTTTTTTCTGAAGCATATATCTTAATGGTTTAATGGTATACCTTCACTTGTGCAGGATGGAATGCTTGCATTGCCCTAGTTTGTGGAAATTGTGTCGTTTGGTAAGAAGCCATTATCTTTTTATAGAATCTTCTTATTTTCCTTCTTAGCTTTGTGATCTCCGCATCATGTGAGTCCACCTAATTCCATCCAGAAGGCCACCAAGCGAACTCTGGGTACACAAAGACTAACATAATTTTAATTTAATTGCTGCATTGTTGTGAATATGCAAACTTTCACATATGGTTGCCTAGTTGGTTTAGTAGATCAATTTACATTTTCTAATGTGTGGTTGTGTTGTCTATTATAGGAAAGGTGCGCCTACGACCCCATTAATTACTATAGCAATGACTGAAATAGTTGCTAGTGTCTTGGAGAAGAACAATCTACCAGGTGCAATTTTTACTTCATTTTGCGGAGGTGCTGAAATTGGTGAAGCTATTGCCCGCGACTCCAGAATACCTTTAGTCTCATTTACTGGAAGCACCAAGGTAGCCTTATAACTGTCATCAATGCAGCTTTTGTTATGGACAGAAATCATACACCTTCTTTTGTATGTTATATCTACAAGACGGTTAGCTTTTCTGAATAAAAAGGTATCCCTGCAAAGATTGATTGTTGTTGCAACAAAATCCAACCACCCCCAAACAAAAAGGGCAAAAAAAAAAAAAAAAAAAAAAAAAAAAAAAAAAAGAAAAAAGAAAAAGAAAAAAAGAAGCTAAGCTGCTTTTGTTGTGATGTTTGGAAAAAAAAAAACTGGCCAGTGACTTCAAAATTCAAATCAGCTTCAAACGAATGCTGAGATTCTATTATCTGTACAGTTTTCTGATGGTATATGCTTTAATGTAACACTTGCTATTATTTCATTTCCATGTAAGCAACATCGATACTAATGTGTGGACTTTATCAGGTTGGCCTTATGGTTCAGCGGATAGTATCTGAGAGATTTGGCAAATGTCTGCTGGAGCTTAGCGGGAACAATGCCATAATAGTCATGGAAGATGCAGATATCCAGCTAGCTGTTCGTTCAGTTTTGTTCGCTGCTGCTGGTACAGCTGGTCAGCGTTGCACAACATGCCGCAGGCTGGTAATGTAATTGTATATGAGCACATCCTTTAGGCTTTTTCTTAATTTATATGACATTCGTTAATTTGTTGTGCAGCTTCTTCAAGAAAGTATCTACAAAGCATTCCTTGATCAACTAGTTGGAGTTTATAAACAAATTAAAATTGGGGATCCACTAGAGAAGGGTACACTAATGGGGCCATTACATACTGCTGCGTCAAGGCAGAACTTTGAGAAAGGCATCGAAGTAATCAAATCTCAGGTATTCTTTTGTTTTGCCTTCAAAAGACCAAACCTGTAATCAGTCTAGACATCCGTACAGTTAAGTGTGAGCTTCCTGTTTTTGCAATATTATAAAGAAAATATCTTCTACCTTTAGGAGTTGGGATGATGTTCGTGTTATTGTGAGGTATGTACATAAGCACGCATGACATGCAAGATAGTGAGGTAGGTACTGTTATGAATCCAAGTGTTGTCGGTCTGTCTCCAACTATATACCCAAGCAGCTGAAGAAAACACTTATGAAAGCACTGAACTTGTGAAACTCGCATTATTAATTAATGTCTCGTATATAATAATAGCTAGAAAGAGTGGACTTGCTGATCCAAAAAAACTATTGTCTGACAGCCATGGTTTCGAATAATGTCCTTACTATTTGAGAAAGCTAGGTAGCATGTAATCCATAGGATATCATCCTTGTGCTTGTTGCACCATTAGAAGATAGAAGATACACCATGTACGGGTTAAATTGTATTCACATCCTTAGCAGTGTAATTGCGATTCCTGTACATGACTTCTTTTATTGATGTGCTTAAGAAATAGGAGTTCTCATTACCTCATCTGTAATTTATAATGAATCAATATAACAGTTCGATGTGAAAATCACTGTGTCACACAGGAATATAATTGCATGGGTTTGTGTTGATGTTCATTTCTTATAATATGTGGCTTTCTTGCTATCTTACAATCTTATGTTATCATGAAAAATTTACAGGGAGGAAAAATAATTGTAGGAGGAGGTGTCGTAGAATCGGAGGGTAACTTTGTTCAACCTACAATAGTGGAGATTTCTCCAGCTGCACCAGTGGTTAAAGAGGAATTATTTGGTCCTGTCCTTTATGTGATGAAATTTCAGGTATGATTTTTATTTTCGTTGTCTCATTCTTATATTGGAATATATAGTTATCTTTGTCTATGAAGTATGTAGTAAGAGTAGGTATAGTCTGTCATAGACTTTTAACAATTTTATTCTTTTCCAGACTCTAAAGGAAGCCATAGATATCAATAATTCTGTGCCGCAAGGATTAAGTAGCTCCATATTCACTCGCAGGCCAGAAGTTATTTTCAAGTGGCTTGGGTAAGTCCCTAGAGAATGGTCTTTTGGTAATCTTTATTTATGCACGCTATGAAAAACCACAATGTCATCTAAGTTTTCCTTTCAATTTAAGTTTAACAAACATGCCAATTTTACAGGCCGCATGGTAGTGATTGCGGGATTGTTAATGTAAATATACCCACTAACGGTGCTGAGATTGGCGGTGCCTTTGGCGGTGAGAAGGCCACTGGAGGTGGTAGAGAAGCTGGAAGCGACTCCTGGAAGCAGTATATGCGACGCTCGACCTGGTGAGCTCACCTATTTTTTCCTCGTTATTTATCAATCAGGCCTTTTGATGTTGGCTAACTAATACCCCATTAAAGAGTACTTTTTAAAAATTTTATTAAAAGTAACTTGACCGATTCTTTTGTGAAATTATGGGGGCTCTAGCATTACTCGTCGAACAATGGCGTGCCTTTGAGCCGTCTAATTTTGTCGTTTTCTACTGTCAACACGAAAGAGCTACTGCATCATACAACATGTTACATAACAATTTCGGAAATGATAATTTTTAGTTTAGTTCTTCTGGTAATTCGACCTCTGTCTCTCAAGGCCACTTCATTGACTACTGGTTTGGATTCCTTGCAGTACCATCAACTACGGGAGCGAATTACCTCTGGCCCAAGGAATAAACTTCGGCTAGTTATCTCTCTCAGTACAGGGCTTTGTCATCATGGATTAGTATCTATTAACTTACGAGTTTGTCACCAGATCGTTGTAAGTTTTAATAAATTATGTCATAGCAGGCTTGATACTGAACTTTCGTTTCATCGAATGCAAAGTCTGTCGTGGTTTCTTGTTAAGGTGACAATTATATAGCTCGTGATGTTGCTGCTATTTTTCGTTGATTGAACTTGTGCTACTCGAAAGAAAACTTTGGATGGTCAAAAGTGAAACTGGTTTGATCCCGGGTGTTTTAGTGGGAGCTTTACAATCTTGGTACATTATGGAATGTAGCAATGCTTCTCAAATGAGAATCATGGATGATTTTGCCGGAAACTTATATAGAGGCTGCCTTTTAATTATTATTTATTTTTAATATTCAATATATAAATTTGGATATAATTTATATTTTTTGCAGTTTATTTTTTTTTTTTTAAAAAATATTTTTACATAGGTGTTCGGAAATTTTAAAGAATGAGCAAATTTAAAAATAGTTTTTAAGTGTCCCGGTTAACACCACTAATACTAGATCAATTGGTTGAACCGGTGGTCCATGCATTAAGCCATGAATCACTAGCCTGATGGATTTTCGCTCATCCTGCTAGAACCTCACTTTTTCTCAGGTAAATAGGTTACTTGCTTGGTGGTCTGCTATAAAAAGAAAATGTTCGATTCCATGAATTGAGCCGAGAGTCGGTAGCCTATTTGATTTTGTTTAAAAAAAATACTGAATTGTCATTGGAATCACATATTGAAACTATTCTCTTGTAAAACGATTTGGACTTTGGTCTGCTACAAAACCAAAATATTTTGCCCCTAAGTTGAAGACAAAGTCATTCAAAAGTTTAATTTTAAAACCCAATTATAGCCAAAAAATTGAATTATATGTATTTAAAAAAACTTGGCCATGAACTTGTAGGTACTCA
Source organism: Xerophyta viscosa (assembly GCA_002076135.1). Lineage (NCBI taxonomy): Eukaryota > Viridiplantae > Streptophyta > Magnoliopsida > Pandanales > Velloziaceae > Xerophyta > Xerophyta viscosa. Next base: position 1,526,160 of record MJHO01000042.1, read on the forward strand.
TCAGTCATCACCTTGACCTTGGATCGAATGGTATGGCCGATCCTAAAAAGGATTGAGTCTGGGTTCGATTGTATAACGAAAATATGATGTTTGGCATATTTTCAATCGAATTAACTAAGCTGTTAACTCGATAGCTTATAATAATATTTTAAGCCTGATTTGATTCAGGAATATGTTATGCCAGGATTTTACCTTATAGTCAAAAAAATTGGTTAGAAAACGATGTCAACAAAGTAATATGATCTATTTCATCGGAATGTAGCGTCTCGCTTAAAAAGAAAATTGGGATTGGCTTAAAAGCCCCCCCCCCCCCCCTTACGCTGCTTCAAACCGCCTCTGAGCCCCCTTCTTCTTCCGCCATTCGCGCTCGCCATTCTACTCTTCTTTTCATCTGCCGTTGTTCTGCTGTGCTTCAGGTTCTCACTTAATCTCTTCTCTCCTAAACTGTTTAAGAGGACATCGTATGCTTCAATTTTTCATTCTTATAGAAAAAGATAATTCCTTGCTTGATCGTTCCTAATATACTGTTTCCATAACTAGTTGGTTTCTCTTGCCGATTTTGATTTGATGCATCTGTGCATATTCGCATAAGAATTCTGATGCATTGAGGATGACAATTTCGATTATTGGACGTTTCTATGTGAATTTATAATTTGAGGATTAGATCGAGGTTGTTAATTTGTTATCCCTATAAGAACATGATTTTCTGCGAAATTAAAGTGCAACTTGCATTTTGACAAAAAGTACGTGGTATTGGTCTAACAAGATTACTAAAGAACTAAGGGACCATGTCGTCCATTTTGGCCAAAAAAGGTACAACTTGCATTTAAGTTGGTGTAGTTGCTGTGGAATGTTAATGCATTACACATAGTAAGCTCGCCGTTTAAACCCCTTCTCGTTTATGAGTATACTGTTATAATCCAAGGGTGCCATACCCAAGACCATGTGGCAGGGGTTGGTGTGGTCCTCAAGGTTATGACAATGTCCCAATATTTGTCTTCTGGGCAATGTGTGAAGAAAGGTTCATGACAGGTACCTGCAGCTATTGAAAGTTGTTATCCTTACTCCCCATGAGTTACGTTGCTCAATTAATCAAGAATCATTTAGATTTTCTTATTCATTTAGTTTTTTGTAAGAAAATAAATAAATTAAATTTTGATGGAATGGAAGGTAATTAGAATGAGGTTATCATTGTATTCAATTATTCAAGTCATTGTGGTATTTTAATCTACTTGTTCCTGATAATGTAGAGTTTTCGATGAAGGGATTACTTTTCCCTAATAGAGATGCCTCTCGTTCGGAGAAGAAGCAAATTTATGGAAAGGAAGAACTGGAAAGGATCTTAAATGAGAAGTTTGGGTATTCTGAATTTAGAGGAAAGCAATTGGAGGCTATTCAAGCGGTTCTGCAAGGTCAGTTATTTCGGGTTCTCTTTACCTTGAGCTGATTCTCAAAACACACGCAGGCACGCACGCACATGTTTAAGCCACACACATGTTTTAATAACTGTCATGGGGAACTTAAACTTTATAGGTTAATGATACCGTGGGCAGTGTTTTGCAGGAAGAGACTGCTTCTGTCTCATGCCCACTGGAGGGGGAAAGTCAATGTGCTATCAGATTCCTGCATTAGCTAAAGCGGGTGTTGTGCTTGTGGTCTCTCCCTTAATTGGTTAATGATGCTTTTTCCTCTTTTGATCTCAGTGGGAATAGTAGATACTTATGGTTTAATCAATTCTGACATAGTTGTTGCACTTCCGGAAAATATTTTGAGCAGCACTAATGGTGAGTTTCATAAAATTATCTGTCTTTATGATAATTCTGTTTTAGAGTATATATAAGCCAATTTCTTACTTCTAAATTATTAGGAGAACCAGGTTAGAACACTGAAAGAGAAAGGAGTTCCTGCTGAGTTTTTATCTTCATTGCAAACTGCCAAGATCAGAGAAAAGGTGCATTTTCTCCTCTATACTAGAACTGTGGTACAGAAAGTCTTTCTGATTCTATTACCATCGTGGGCTTCAATAGGAACATGATCACGCAACTACATAGTTTTAAAAGAGTTATACTAGAATTGTGATGTTGAAACTCTTTCTGATTCTCTCAATGTGGTCTTCAATGAGAACATGATCATGCAACTGCATAGTTTTAAAAGAGTTCTATATTCCATGTCATATTTGTATTTTCTTAGTTTAACCTTTCAAATTGAATAGGTGGGAAATCAAAAGGCTGGCTATATGCTTAAAGAGCTTTGAATATCTCAAGTCTATGGATTCATGTTCATGGAAAGATAGAAGATGTGGCTATGTTGTAGTAGTTTTAAGCCTGAAAAAAGTATTGGGAAACCTTTTTCTTGTGGGGCGTTGTACGAGATTTATTGCATTTTTGAAGTTCTGGTTCATAGAGCTCCTGTCGAGATTATCTGAAACATCTTTATCTTTGCCATCTTCGTCACTAAAGAATAAACAAAGGAAATTTAATTAAATAAGAAACAAAAAAAAGATATAATGAAAAGCAAATTCATCTTAGACATGAGTTGGTTCATACTTCAAAAGTTTGGTGATTTGTGACTCCTGGAAGTGAGAAGACTTATTTGGCATAGTGGTTTGTGTTGAAATATAAATTTAGCCCATGAGACCTGATCCCATGTTCCCAACAAAGAATTTCATTTTAGGTGTCAAAAATCAAGGAACAAAACTTCAATTCTGCTGGATACAACTCACCTTATCGCGGCGCACAAACCTAACCTGATTGAACAAAGCAATAGCAATTGTTTATCTTTTTTCTTTTTCTTTTCCCTTCTTCATTTGCTCTGTAACTCTAAGGTCCTGTTTGGATTGGAGGTAGAAATTTACTTGGGTAGAGCATTATATGGGTAAAGCCTTTACCCGGGTAATAGGGCGGTAATAGATTGGTAACAGTTACCCATGTTTGGATTATTAATATTGGTTACATGGGTAACAGATGATATAATTGGAAGTAATGTCAATTATACTCAAGAATGTTATTTATAAATTAAAAAAATTATTTATAATAAATTATTTATTTTAAAATAGCTAATTTATTAATTTATTTATAAAACAAATAAAATTTTATTGATTTTTTATATACAAAATAACTAAATTATTTATATATTTCTAAAATACGTACAAATATTTAATACAATAATAAATAAATACAATTTTACTAAAAGTAATAAATAACTTATTTTATAAATAAAGATTTTGCTTAATTATTTATTAGATAATTTAATAAATTATTCACTTTTACAGTAATTAAGTATTTAATAATATTGTTATTTAGTTAATAAATAAAATAAATATATATATATATATATATAACATAATAAATTATATGTAATTTAAAATAAATAAATGCTTAGTAAATATTAGTAAAATAAATAAATACTTATCTATTAAAAAGTAATAAATAATTCACTTATTATTAATTATTTTAATAATAATTTGTTTAATTATTTATTATGTAATCAATTAAATAATTTTTTGATTTTTATTAAAAATAAATATTTAATGTCATTTTGTTAAGAAAATAGACAAATAAAATATTAAAAAATATAATTTATATAAATAATTATTTAGTATGTTTTAGTAAAATTAAATACTATTCTGTTAAAAGTGATACATAATTTACTACTTATTAATTATTTAATAAAAATTTAATTAATTTTTATTATATAATTAATTAAATAAATTAAAATTTTATTTTTAAATAAAAATTTTCATTAATATTATTTAGCTGTAGTTAAAAAAAAAAAATTAATAGTTTATTTAGCTATATATAATTATTAAATAAATTAAATTTAAAAAATAAATAAATAAAATAGTTAAATTAATATTTAATTAAATTAATTAAAAATAAGTTAATTAAATAGAGAAAAGAATGTGTAATGGTTACATGGGTAAAGTTCTACCCACCTCTTGAGATGGGTAGCACTTTACCTATGAATGGGGGTAAAAGTTACCTAATCTGGTAACACTTACCATCAAACCAAACATGGGTAAGTGGTGGTAAACAATGATTACCACCCTTTTACCCATGATCCAAACATGACCTAATTGGTAGTCCAGAGAAGCGCAAATCTTCTTGCATGATCCGGTAGTTCGACTTCCTTGAAGGGAAAAAAGTTCATTCGTTCAATATTTCTCTTTCCTTCTCATTATGATCTAATAGTTTAACTTCCATTAAGGGAAAAGAGTAGTTGATCATTTTCCCCTTTCCTTCTCGTTTGTGATTCAATTTTATAATTGCAATGCATATATTAACTGAATATCAGTATTTTAAAACTGAATATCCAGTACTGCATCCATCAATATATGATTCCTTATTATCATTTCATTTAGAAAATCTCAAGACTACTACGAAGTGGCAGCAAATGCGCATGGTAATGGCTGGTAAAGGATACCAAGAGTAATAGTAATGCTCTTGCCATATCTCTAATTGATCTAAGCTAAATACATATAAACAGATGATATGGCATCTTGTGAAACCCTTTTTTTCACTTGATTTCATATTAATGTTTTATATGCAACTTTATGATATGTTATGTTGGTTTATCATCTCATCTGTTTGGATATCTAGTTTTCTTCATGCTATTGTTTCTCTAAATGGAAGGACATGTTCACGATTTTGGACTTGGTATAGCTTATGCTTTGTGCTACTGACATGTTACACTAACTTGTCTAATAGTTAGGAGCATCTCTTTTGTTTAGAAATGCATTTAGCAACATATCTTTAGCATATTATTTAAGCATGTGACTATTTTGGCATTGAATTTCTATTCCATTTTCATCAGATCCATGAAGACTTAAATTCTGGAAAGCCATCCATTAGGTTATTATATGTGACCCCGGAGCTGATTGACACGTCTGGGTTCATGGCAAAGATTAAAAAGCTTCATAGTAGAGGGTTTCTGACCCTAATTGCTATTGATGAGGTTTATCTTATCATACTTTACAATAATAGGATCTTTCTTAGAGTTCCTAGCTGTTCAGGCATTGGAAATGCAGACCATTTGTTTCTAATGTTGCTACGTTGTCTCAGGCGCATTGCGTTTCCACATGGGGACATGATTTCAGGTTCATGGACATTGCTTAACTGCCAAATCTTATGATTTGAGATAACTTTTCTTTAATTAAATATAGCTCATACTTTTAATAAGAAGTGCTGCTTCCAAGAATGTATCTGGATAATGACAGCATGAAATTGACGTGTCTGATTACTTTTAGTGCAGACCTAGTTATCGCAAACTATCATCTCTACGAAACTGCTTCCCAGATGTACCTCTATTAGCTTTGACAGCCACAGCTGCACCAAAGTAAGTGCTTTATCTAATGATAATTCTCTTTCATAGTACAAACGGCAGGCACTTTTATGTATATGCTGTTAATCGGAAGCCCAAAATTTGGAATACCATAGTTTTTACTTGGATAGGGAATGTTTAAATGAGAAAAACAAGTGCAAGTACAATTTACATGTGCTTCGTCCGTGTTGAATGTAGAAACCAAATTATGGTTTTGCAATATTATATTGAACTTTTGAGCAAATATAAAAAATGTATGTTTTGCTAATAAATATGATTGGTTTACTACCTTGTCGCATGCAAGCAGCTCTTTCTTTGTTTTTTTGAAAAAGATGGATAAAGCTTTGTGTATTTCTAGTTTGTATAACTAATTTGCAAGTAACATTGACATGTTTGTGTACCATTATCGTTGTTCTTAATTTTCTAGCGTATGTGTTTTGATGATGCAGAGTTCAGAAGGATGTGATAGACTCATTAGCCTTGCAACGCCCCTTGGTTCTCAAAGCATCATTTAATCGACCTAATATATTCTATGAAGGTAATGCTGGTATATTAATTCGCTCAACTAATAACTCGAGTCTCTTGGTCGTCTATAAACTGCTGCTGGTTAACTTATGATGTTCGTAGATAGCTACTTGTTTGTATTCTGCTTCCTACACCGTTCTTTGCTTTCAACTTTTGAATGATACCGTCAATTAAAAGAGTATGGAAACTTAGAACAATCTGTCTGTCAGAGTTCCTAAACTTCTCCTGCTTGCTATTATCACTTTAACCAATAATGTGGAGTTCAATGTAGTCTGAAAGGATATTTTATCCAGATGGAGTTTCTATTAGCTGTTTCATGTCTCCTTCTTAGGGTTACATATATCTTTTATGCATATTTTTGCAGTGTCATTTGATGTACTCTTCGTAGTATCACTGCAGTGTCCTCGGTACTGCTATGATGCATACTATTTTCAGGGAGCTCCCTTGTTATTATTGGAAAAAACTACTCACCCCAAACAAACTACCCAACAAACCACACACAATCAATCTCCACCACACATGCGCCTCGCGATCCGCACAATTCTCTCGTGATCCGCAAAAAATATCAAAATTACAGATATACCCATTGTGATGTGTGGTCTTGATTGTGTCACGTCAGCATGTGTCGTTTCTTGTGTGGTTTCTTGGGGGTGCATAGCAAAGCCCGTTATTATTTGCTTTTTACTACCCTTTCATGGAGATCTTTTGCATCAAGCAACTACTCATTGAGAAACTCTGGATGCAGTTAGATACAAGGATCTTCTTGATGATCCTTACACTGATCTGTCCAACCTGCTCAAGTCTAATGAAAGGGTTTGCTCAATTGTCTACTGTCTTGAGCGTTCTACTTGTGATAGTCTAGCGAACCATTTACTAAAGATGGGTGTTACTTCTGCTGGTAAACAAAACTAAATCTCTATTTAGTCGATTGAGATGACGTGTTTTAGAGTATTTGCATATATTTACTCACTTTATCTTTTGTTTAGCTTACCATGCAGGGTTGAATAGCAAACTCCGTACAGCTGTTTTGGATGATTGGCTTTCTTCTAGAGTTCAAGTAGTAGTCGCCACAGTGGCTTTTGGGTATATTACTATACATATCCTACTAAACTCGCTACCACTAATTGAATACAGCACTATGATCAACTCTTCACCTCAATTTCTCTCCAACTAGCAAAGATGATAATAGAAATATTTCCTAATTCCCAGTATCAAGTGCTCCATAACAATCTTTTGGAGCAGTTCCATAGCCACATTTCTATATTCGTTCTAACCATTGTTAAGTGCTAACTGAACTCCAGATATAAATGATCCGAGTAAGAGTGAACGTTGTAGGATACGATTGTGGATTATTAAGTTTTACATTGTCATGCAATGTCCTATCTTGGCCAAATTTCACACTTTTTCCTTAGCATTCAATTTCTATGCTATTTTTACGAGAGTTCTGTCCCCTCTCCCTGTTTCTTCTCCTCGTCCTATTTCATGGATGGATGTAGCACCACTTTTCTGCATCTTCTTCACGTATTAGTCTCTTATTAGCCATGTGTCCAATGGAACCCTTGCTGCTGAACTCTTCGACTTTTCTTGACCCATTTGGGTCAATTGTGTTTTGGACCTGTTATTCTTTTTTTTTTTTGTCAGTAGACTAGTACATGCTTGTGGTAGGATCTAGGCTCTTGTATCTTATCAAAGGATGCATACTGCATACTTTGGATGAATGGGCTTGGTGTGTGGAAAACAAGAGGTTCCAATTTCTTGAAGATTGTTGTTATATCCGATGTTACTTAATTTACAAATGACTTTGCACTTGGCTTGCCGGTAAGTTATCAAAACAAACAAATCATTGTGGAAACATATGAATCCTCATATGATGCCCATTTGGCTTTTAGTTGCTATTTAAACATTGAACGTGTTAGATCTTTCAGTCCAGTGCCCATGATGAGGGCATTATGCATCCAACTTCTTTCTTGACACATTTAAACATGCCTTTTAAGGTACACTGACCAGTTGGTAACATTGAAACAGTGCTACAATACACGATGTTAATCCAGAAGTTTTGCCGAAAGTTCTTTTTTTTGGCTGATAGTTCAATCTTTTTCTGCCCGAAGCTTTTCTTTTATGAAAAATGGGGACACCTTCTGGGCACAAACATTTCCATTGACATTGTAACTTTTTCTACCACAGATTGTTAAGTAGTAAAATAAAAGCTGATGCCATCTTCTGTAATAATTGGTTAATTGCTTAATGATGTTGTTTATTTCTGAGGAAGATTTTATGTTGGTCTTCTATTTTGAACTGTCATATATCATGAGGTATCTATTCTAATTTGCTGTACCGCTATTCTATCTTGATATTTTCTTAAAAATAAATTATTAATAAACTATTAAGTCTTGCTAATTGTAAATTCTGATTCTCGCTTGTTAACGAGGTTAAAACAATGGGGCGATGGGGTTGAACCGATACTGTTTTGGTTACAGGATGGTATGAACATTTTTCTATTGTTCTTAGAAGCATTATCCTCACATAGCAGAATGGCAGACCTGGGTATTAATGGTAAATTAATATTTCATGTCCTCCATTGCAGGGCATAGATAGGAAGGATGTACGCATTGTTTGCCATTTCAACATCCCAAAATCAATGGAAGCCTTCTATCAAGAGTCCGGAAGAGCAGGACGTGATCAGTTGCCCTCACGGAGTTTGCTATATTATAGCCTGGAGGATCGTAGAAGAATGGTAATTAGACCCACTTTTTGAGCTAATTCAAGCATGTTATAAGGCTCATCGTGTGCTCGCCTCCAACTCCAACTGCTCGTGCTGTGACTATCATTAGTTTTTACTACATGTAAGCTATTTTTTGTTTGCAGGAGTTTATTCTGAGGACTGCTGGTAGAAAGTCACAGTCGGGGTGCTCCTCAAATGACTTGTCCAGAAAGTCTCTTGGAGACTTCGCCAAGGTCATTTGTTATCTGATTGAACCTTTTCGATGGAAAACTTTAGTAACTAAGCGTCCAGGATATGCAGATGGTGGAGTATTGTGAAGAATCTGGCTGCCGTAGGGAAAAGATACTGAGGAGCTTTGGGGAAAAGGTAAGAGCTAGTGACTTCTCTTTTGGTCCATCCATGCGTTTTTCTTGATGAACAATCTAGAGACCTTTAACTATAAGAAAATGTAAAATGGTGGTGGAATCACCTCCACATGTTTCAACTGATGGTAACCACCACTTGAAACTTGTGGAGGTAAGCATTTGTCTTTCGTGACATACCACATTATCTTCATTTTTTATTGCAGGTCCCAGAATCTCTATGCAAAAGATCATGTGATACATGCAAATATACAAGCTTAGTAACTGAAAACATGGGAAAACTCAGTTCTTTACGTAATTTTCCCAAGATTGGACCTTCTCCTATATTTATGAAAAGGTAACATAAAAGGCAATCAAGAATAGGTATCTAGTACATTATTGTTCGATCTTATATAAGATTGATATTGTTTGTTCGTGTTCGTTGTTGCTTGATTCATTAAGTATGATATGACATTTCAGACATTTCTAACCTTTTTAGTTGCAAGTATAGAAAATTTTATTACCAGTATAGATCACTTACTTTAATCTTTTAGCTCATCCTGAATTTACATATAGCCATTACTTGATATGCCAGTAGCTCCATTACTCTTAGCAATGCCCGGTCGATGTTAATGTGTTTTGACATGTATCTAACATGGTACACCTCCAAGCATATCATTCCTAGACCTAATACTTGAAAATAAAATAGCACCATTTGGACATATAAGCACCCAGGACTGCTAGGGGTTTCGTCTATGTTGGAAGTTATGGAGCTTAAATGAGAGGACGGCCTTCTATACCATTCTAGGTCAAGAAAAAGTTGCAACATTTGGACACCATATAATCACTTCAGTATATAGCAAGGTTCAACCTTTCGGTCGGCACGCCTTGTGCCGACCGAAACGTCTCGAAGCCAGCACAAGCTTTTTTTTTTTTAATTTAATACTATTCATCTTCCTCGCAAAAGCGAGGAAGATGAACAGTCCCGCCCACAGGCGCGATTTTTTTTTCCTTCGTCGCGCCACCGGCATTGGTGGCATGACTTAAGTGGTCATGCGCAGAGACACTGTTTTATTTTTTAATAAAAAATCTTAAATATAACAAAAAATAGAAATAATATTTTATTATCGGCACGTCTTGAGTTCGGAATTTACCGAAATTCGGCACGGCACGAAACGGAAAACCTTGGTATATAGTAATTGTTTTCGTGGCTTTAATACTGTGGCCCATACATGCAAACTTATGCTCCTTGAACAGTGTCAACATCAAGTTGAGTGGTTTACTCCAAATTTTTTTTACATGATTGTGGTTGTTGTTCCCTTACTATGTAATGTTTAATGAGGAATGTCGTGCTTATGAAATTCTAGATCTTAAAATTTTTGTAGAGGCTTTAAATATTTATTATAATAAATAATGGCATGTATGAACAACAATTTCATGTATACCTAATTATTTTGGTCTTGATATGCAAATTTTCCTCGATTGTTTCCTTAATGGCATTTCATAAAATTTGTTAGCTATCTTACTTGTCTGTAAATGCATTTTAGTAAAAGTTACAGAAAAGATTTTTAATCTGCTGCTTTTCAGCTCATTTCGCTCCGCCATGGAAGGTTATGATTCTGAGTTTTGGAACCGAGAGGATGAAGAGAATTATTTAGATGAGGACATCTCAGATTCTGGTGGTAAGAAATTAATCCCACTGCTCACAGTTACTCTTTTTAATATGCAATTCAAAACAAGGCAGACAACTCTCCTCTTCAGGACGGTACGTCCTTAAATTTGTTATCCTCATACCTTTAGGTTTTCCATGAGTAGTATGAAGCTGTAAATTGTGGGACATGGAGAGAGTTCACCTATTCCATATTCTAGTGTTTTCCAATTTTTAAAGTACATGCTAGAGCTGTTGCACTACGAGTCTACTATCCGATAGTAATATGACATTGTGCTTGAATCCTCTTCTTAATTCTGGCACTTTAACAAATCTTAATCTCAATATGAATCCTCTTTGTTGTAGTTTCTCTTTTTTTTTGTTGAAACGACCTGTTGGCGCTGCAATTTTGGTATTGATCCTTTGCATTCACAGCCGGTGTTATACCCGCTTGCACTCTTGGCTTTTGCCCACCTATTGAAAAATATCATGAATTGTCATGATAGGTCATACAAGAACAGGGCTTCATGCTGTGTCTTGCCTTCAAAAGATAGTTTTGCAACATGCTTGTCCCTTAAAGAAGTGAATAGCTCTTTGGCTCTCTAAGAACTGTTTAACTGTTTAGAATGTCTGATGTCTTGTCTCTTAAATTTGAAGATGAAAAGGGAAGCACGAGCAGTTTACCGAGGATAAAGATTCTGTCAGAGGCTACATTGGACAAGAAATTGGAAATGTTGGAGCATGCGGAAGACCTTTACTATCAAAATAAAGGCCAAATGAAAAAGGTAACGAAGTGTGCACTTATCAATCTTCCAAAACAATCAAGACATGTTAAGGTGACCCATTTATTTCATTCTACGTATTTACTTTTCTTTCTTCTTTTTTTTTTTTTTTTTTTTTAATTCAGGATACAAGCATTGTGGAAAAAAAGCTATTGCCTGATTCACTGAGGGAGGCTGCCAGAAAGAGAATGTTAAACGCCCTGAAACAGGCTGTTGAGCGGACAGGGAACCAACTGTAAGCATGTTATTTCCTTTTTAACCTAAAAGTTCTGGCATATTTCCTTTGATCGTCAAGACTCGAGAGCAAAAGATATCTCCAGGGACTATCTGTAAGCATGTTATTTGTTTTTAATTAAAATTTTCTGGCATATTTTCTTTTATTGTCCAGATCAAAAGTCATCTCAAGGGTGGATTCACAAATTAGTGTTAACCAGTTCACCATAGTTAATGTTGACTTTTCAATGTCATTAAGCTATTAAAAATTCCATTTCCTCATGCATGAATTAAATCATATGTTGCTCAAAAGTAAACTTTGTGATTTCCAAGTAAACTTGGTTAATGTTTGGAGAAATTTTGGGATGTATAAATACCTAGATTCTATACTAGTTCTAAACGTCAATTAATGAATACATGTTTCTTCAATAAATATTTCCTTTGATGCTTCGTCACTTTTTATGCCATCCGCAGATTGGACTATCAGGCTGCTGCAGATTTTCTTGAAACAGAATGTTACAGAAAGTACGGAAAAGTTGGTAAAACATTTTATAACTCGCAGATTGCAGGTACTGTGAGGTGGTTGTCGTCATCATCATCTACTTTCGACCAAATCAAGGAAAGCTTGGCATGAATTCTGATTATGCAAATGAAATATCGAAGCCAGAGTTTATTCCTGATAATTCAGCAACAAATACCCTGGAGGAAGCTCAAGAAATCACGAGAACTTTTCATTTCGAGAATTCTAAAAGCGAGCAAACAGAACGAACAGCTGGGGCTTTAGAAAGTATAGAGCTTCCTGCAATTCCATTCTTTTCGGAGTATGTAAGCAGGAAAGGTAAGGACACCAGAGTACGAAAGGGAATTGCTGGTCCTGAAAACCAAAGAGAGGACGATTTGGGAAAGAAGATGAGGCACAAGTAAGTAGGTTTTAATCATATTTTGTATTGTATAGCGTTTTCACCAGGTATTGTAGTTTTGACGTGGAAAAGATCGGGGTTAAATTTCTTCTCAGTGAAACTATTATACCTAACGATGATTCTTTATGCCCTATTTTTGCCAAAATGTGTCTTTCTGAGTTGTGAATTATCATGGCGTTCAGTATATATCGATGTGATAATTTGTCGGAGCAGTCATATGCATGTTTAAAAAGTTATAATCACCATTTCAGCTACCTTTTGTATCATTTGCAGCTCTGGAACTCTTCGGGATTGTTACTTCAACTGAATTACAAAGAAATATAAGTAAAGTTTGGGAAGTGTGATTTGGAAGTGAAGTGACTTCCAGTCTCATCTGTGTAAAGGTAACTCTCCTAAATCGTAACGGTACTTTGTAAAAGCCCTTCTTTCCCCTGCTGTACTTGGAAACATCATCTGTGTATAGCAAATTATTTTTATTTTTATTTTTTATTTTTGAGAGAGATTAATATAAAAAAAAGGTAACGCCATATCGAACTCTTTTTAGGTCAGGTACTGCACATAATAATAATAATAACGAAGGACAAATTATCATTCAGCGCTTCCCTTTTACATACACTAAGCACTAAATAATGGACCCCATTTCGGAACAATATCTAACTCAGTCACTACAAACCGAACCAATCTTTTTAATTAAGTTTGGTTTATATTTAACTCTAGCACAAACTACAAAAAAGAGGTTACTCCAGCTGAGACATTAAAATTCCAAAAATATAGAAGATCTACAGATTTTTGAAGACGGTTAATAACGTATCAGCTCTATATTTTCTATACATATCAGCCTCTAAAAAAATGTCGGCATATTTTTCTATTTTCAAAGGTCAATAAGTAAAGTTAAAAAAAAATAATAAAAGATTGATAAGCAACTGAAAAAGCAAACATTTTTCAGCATCAACGATCTCACACTTGCCAACAATGGTGGTACAAAAGATAACCTATACAAGATTGACAGAAAGCGTACCTGTATTTCCACTGTAAAAAAATTCCAAACACTTCAATTCATCTTCTGTCAGATATGAACCTTCGGTATGATTTTCCCTGTCAATCTCTATTAGAATAATAAAATAATTGATAGAAGCAAGTATTGAAACTAAATCAGAGGCAGGGTGCGGTGGGAACCCTAATAAAATCGGGATAAAAATGATCAAGGTAAAAATCATTACTCTGAAGCCGAAGCTAAATGCATTTCAAATCCAAGTCTAAATAGTGCGTCGATCTAATCCCTGTGAAATATGACGTTATCACAAATTAATAGGAACATTCGCATTCTATTTCGTCAAATTCCCACTATTATTACAGGAAATTCACAATGTTAAAGAGCGAACATTATTCCAAGTTTCATACTACATAAGAGCAGCCCTGAGCAAACACCCATATAAATACTTCGGCATACACCAGAAAATCGGATGAAAGTACGATGGATGGAGTGTAAATTGTGCAACTTATGCCTTGTAACAAACTTCGCCTTCACAAACATAACCATCTTTTCCAGAATCAGCATGCTCATTCTGCTGATCATCAGATTCATCGACATTATTTTCTGCCTTTCCTTCTTCTTCAAACGCACATTTCGGGTGCAGATCGTAATCGCAATCACCGCAATAGAAAGACCAGTGACTTCCCGCTTCCTCGCACTTGTCACAAAGGAAATTCTTCCTCTGTACGAGAGAGAGCGGGTGCTCGTGAAGTGTGCTGTTCACTTTCTCCGGCCAAGTTTTTGCCATTTCAGCTATCTCTGCTTCCAACTCCTTCAACCTCTCTTCAGTGAAGGGGTAGGCGTCGGCACCGTGAGTTTGAATGAGTTCCCTTGCTTCCTTGGTGACCGTCTTACCTGTTTCAGTGTTATATTAGAATAATATAATTTTAACTTCCGATTAGCTTATTATTTCCTACTAGACCTTAAGAACTCATAACAAAACTTCTAGAGCTCCCAAAGTACTGTTGTCCTGGACAAATTTAAACTTTGCGCATCTAAAATGTAATGCAACAGAGCCACAATTTGGTCCTGCAAATACATCACAAGGGATGTCATATGTTTCACACATACAAAGATCCAGTGTTATTTTGGGCCCTTTTCTAGGTCTAGCATTTTTTTGCTGCTTAAAAGTGAACTATGTGATGTTAAAATGTGGACTTCATCGATCTTGGGAGACTTTTGGGAGCTGTAGCATTACTTGTCTCATAAACCTCTTTATAAGAAGCCCATCGTACATAATTGGCATGAGGACAAAGAGATTTTTTTTTTTTCTACCAACCTGTAGGACCTAAAGCAATCAGAGACGGGATGCCAGCGATCTTGAATGTGCGGCTCAATGACTTCTTTCGCGGATCATTATAGGGGAGTGCGAGCCACGGCATGGTTGAAAAGAAGTCTTCAAAGGATTTCTGATCACTGTCGCTAGAAATAAATACGACTTCGAAAGCATCATCCTTGGCTTTTATTTTATTGTAAACATCGATCAGCTTTGGCAGGAAAGCACGGCATGGAGGGCACCAGTGTGCTGAGAAGTAGAGGAGGATGTTCTTACCCATGAGGTCTGACACAGGAACCTACAGAGAATCAAAAGGAAAATCAATAACAAGGTTCAAAGAGAAACCTTTAATCAAATTATAATTCAGAATATACAAATCCAAGTCATACAACCAATTACGACATCACTCAACAAAGGTCAATCACTACTCATCTAAAACTGGATCAATAATTCAGTCACACCATATTGATCACTTTCACTACACCCGCAGCCAGATCCACGTTGTGAGAAGGCTCAAACATCAATTTTGCTACACATATGTAGTACATAAATAAATGATAGTCAAGAAGCAAATATTAACATCTAAAACACAGATAATGAATGCAACTATTCTGAATAATTTGAAACTAATTCAAGATTTAGTATGCTCTTACTGATCTAGTAGGAAAAGGGACAGACAATAAATGTTTTATTTTTGAGGAAAAATGACATTACATGTTCATGCTTAATCATGTCATGATAACAAAAGCGAGAGATTTTTTTTTAACTCATATCTTGAACGAGTTCAGGACATAATGGACTTCTATATATGATCTATTCACCCTGAATTTCCCAAATCATGTCCTGAAAGTTCGACATGAGCGTTGATATAATTTAGGGCTCAAAGATTTGAAATTCTTCTCTTAGTGTGAAACCACTGAAAGCCCCAACACAAGGCCTACAAATCACGGGTTCAAAGTGTGTCACACATCATCTCGTCCTCCTTATATTGAGCCAGATCTTGTTGGCCACAGATAATGAGTGCTACAAGACCCTAATTGGGTTCTTCTTAAAAAAAGACCTATAAATCATGGTCTGAAAGAATGATTCAACACTAGGCCACAAATCATAGTCCAAAGGTTTAACTCGAGGTCTGTCTTAAAGGATTAAATTCAAGGAACAAAGAATTACTTCAGTGTATTATAAGTTACCATTAGTCTGATAAGTAATATGGACAAAACATACTTAAACCGATTGAAGAAATCAAAGAAAGTTACGAAATTTGAAGCTGACCTTGATACCATTCTTCCCAATGACATAGTCAAGATTATCCAAAACAAGAAGTGAGTCCAGTGTCTGTGCCTCTAACTTCGCTTTCTCCTTCTCTGCGAGTTCCTTCAACTTGTCCGGTGAGAATGGGAATGCTTCCACACCGTGTTGCTCTACAAGCTCAGCTGTATTCGTATGAAGCGTCTTCCCATCAGCACCGATGACAACCACGGTCGGGATAGTCTCGAGATCGAAATATCGAACAAGCCTCTGAATGCTCTTGTCCTTATAGGGGATTGCAAGCCATGGCATCCCTTTGAAGGCTTGCTCAAATGACGAATGCTCATCGTCCAAGGAGACGAGCACAACCTCAAAACTTTCTCCTCTCTCTTTCAGTTTTCGATACATCTCTACAAGCATTGGAGTAAACTCGAGGCACGAGCGTAAGTTGCTCACTGAGAAGTAAACGGCAACAATATTTCCTACGAGCTCTGATACCTGAACCTGCTTAATGTCAAAAAGAACAAAAGAAATGCTTAGCATCAAGAAAAGCCATAAGACATCACGAAATAGGTTGGATTTCCATCCTTTTATGTGCTAATGGATGAGCATATTTTGGTGGGTACTTCCACCTCAGTAACTCTTTAACATTACTTTGAGACATCACTGAATTTCTTGATTGTGGATTCAACAAATACCTTATTTCCGTCGTTTGAAATCAAAAAGTCACGAGAGGCAGTTGCCAAAACGCTTTGAATAGTTTGGTTCAGTTTAGCAGATTCCTCATCCTCCTCAATTTTCTTCATCCTCTCTGGTGTAAATGGATATGCCTCAGAACCATAAATAGTAACTGTCTGAGCACCATTTTCAATGAGGACCTTGCCATTCCCATCCAGAATTACAAGATGGGGTATACCATTGACTTTGAAAAACTCATCGAGACGATCCCGAGTCTGGGTGTCCGAGAAAGGGATAGCAAGCCATGGCATCTTAGAGAAGTAATCCCTGAATGACTGCTCATCCTCGTCAGCTGAGACGAAAACTACCTCGAAATCACTACCTTTGGAGGATAGCTCTTCATAAACCTCAATTAACTTTGGGGTAAACCTCCGACAGGGCCCACACCACGAGGCTGAGAAGTAAACACCAACTACTTTGCCTTTTAGACTGCTAACATTGACCTATGCAATTCGAAAACCAACAATCAGCTTTTCACCATGCGCCATACACGATTAGATTGGAAAAAAAAAATGTGGCTAGACATGGAAAGACTCAACTACCATGTCTTACAAACAAACTATTTTAAATATAATCATCATCAATCTTCTTATAAAGAGAAAGATAACATACAGAAGAGAAGAACACCTACTTTAAACTATGAACTATTACTTCAACGCACTAGCCGTCTCATTCCTCTTACTGAAGACATAAAAAATTGCCAAAACTGCTACTACAAGAAATATCAATTTTTCCAAACTGAAATGGTCATGAAAACTTTCATGACAAATATGGGACCACTAATCACTGCACATATCTAGTAGTGATTTAAAGATGGTTAGAGATGTGTGGTAACGAGACGTGCCATGTCTTAGCTATTTCGGTCGTGATGAATAGCACTATCTGCACTCCCTCTTTTGCATTAACTGCATAATAATGACGCCTTTGAAATTTGATAGTGACTATGTCATAATTACCTTGAGTACAATGTGATACTTGTTTAAATAGAGTTCGACACAAGCTATTAATTGGTCTCCTTTACTTGGCCCAAGATTCATTTCCTATACTAATTTAAGGCGCTTTCTGATACTGAAAAAGCTACTAACAGTTTCAATAATATACTCATACTGTAAGTAAATATGGTGCTATCGTGAACATAAAATAACAATCAAAGTCCTAACAGTCACCTGGTACAACTATTCCAGAACCAGTGCAATACATATATGAAAAGCGTATGAGAAACTCATCAAGCGAAACATCAAATCTTTTAATAGAGAAACCAATTTATCAGTATTAACTTTCCATGACAAGAAAATAAGTTTGACGAGTCATAACTAAAGCACAGAAATTTCACATACGGAAATTTCACATTTAACGTGATAGAAGTATAGAACCCATATAACGTATCAACAGCTATAACATCAGCATCAGCAAAGAGTTTTCTCACTCCTCCAAATTACAAAATTTTGCAAATTTTTACGGTGGCTGTCAACCTAACCCAATCCTCCTTTATCCGGGCTTGGGACAACCTCTATGAACACAGGATCAATCAAAAAAATTACCTTACATTCGAATTTTGAACTATTAAAGACCAATTATCGTCAAAAACTATAATCAACTCAAATATATAAGAATAAAAAATGACTAAAAAAGCAATAACGAGTTGACTAAGAGAATGAATAGAGGATCAAGCAAAATTACTTATTAAATGAATTTTTACACTCTCAAAGCACCAAGTATCATCGTAACAAGAAATTTCAAAAAAAAGCTTAAATTTAACGCAATAACTGGTTGACTAGGAACAATGAACAAAGGATCAAAATTTTACCTTATTAGTTGAATTTTTAAACTGTCAAAGCAACAACAATCATTCTCAAGAATACATAAGAAAATTCAAAAAATAAACGTAACGACGAGTTGATTGACAGAATGACCTGATCACCGTTGCTGCGGAGGAGGAAATCTCTCCCCTCGCCAGCTAGGAGTGACTCAAGCTCCTGCAACTCACCGGGGCCGTTAATGGTGCCAGTAGCTTCCGTAACCACTCCCGCCATTTCTTCTTAGCTTCTTCGCTGCTGCTGCTTTAGACTGAGATGCAAGCGTTCAGTGACACGGAGAGGGGAGGTTTATAGACGGCAGTTTGCTTAGCCGTTAAGTTTTGGAAAGTTCCAGTAAAATGTATTTTAAAGAAAATCGTTAATTAAAGACTTTGCTAATTATTTAGTCAATGTGGAAAAGAAGACAATAGTTTCGCCACGTCATTTTCCAAAAGAATTTATTCATAAGAATTTTTTTAAATAAAATTATAGATTTTAACAAGAACTATAATTTTTATTTTTAAATTTTTTTTAAAAAAATTTCTTAAATTATTTTTGAAACTCTAAATATTTAACGGATTTAAATTAAATTTAAAAAAAAAATTTAAAACTAATTAAATTCGTTAAATTTTAAAATTTTAAAAATCTATGTTAAAATATTTTTAAAAAAAATAAATATAAAAATTATAGATTCTATCAAAACATATATAAATTTAATTTTTAAAAAAATTCAAAAAATTATTATAAATATTTTTTAAATTTAAATATAAATAAGATATATACTGATATGATAGAATATTTCTAGGCCGATTTTTCTATGGACATAGAGCCTGGGCTGAAACAAAGTCTGCAGTCTCCCAACTGCTCTCGCGCGCGCCCACAGTTTTGGGACGAATATTCGGATAAAAAATAGGAACCAAATTAGGTCCGAATTCGTACATAAACAGCTCTAATTGAGAAGTGCGGTTTCCATTATAGCTTTTTAAATGGTATCCTTTCTATATGTTTTTGATAGAATCCTCTCCTTTATATAGAGTTAAACGAGTGTAAAATAATTATTTTACTATACATAACATATGAACCCGACCTTATTCAAGAATAAGAAATAGATATTTTACCCAAATATAAAGGCTGAAAAATTGGGAAATATTATGTTCGTGCATGGAAAGCTAGTAGGGTAATGAGATTCACTCTATTATCTTAAAAAAAAAGGCTTCTCTCATAATTGTAAGTTATATTACAATACATAAAGTGATGATAAAATTGTCTTTGATGTTAAAAAAAAAACATTTTCATGAAGAAAGAACTAGAAGAGACAAAAAAATTGAAGTATGGATTGAAATTTATAGCTCAGTTTTTAAAATTTTTTGGACTTCGGAATAACTTTGTGAACAACTTCATTTTATAAGTATTTCTGCGAAATTATAAAATTTATATGAATTACAAACAGCTATATATTTTGCATTGTCAAAAACAAAAGGCCGAATTCCTTTTTAGTCCTCTAAATTTTACTAAAATGTGTCTCTATAATCCTGAACATTATTTTGTGTCCAAAATAATCATTTATTTTTAAAAAAAACGTCCGCGATAATCTTGCTGTCAGCTTTTCCGTTTACGGCCGTCTACCACTTTTATATTCGATTTTTTTTTCAAAAATACTTCTAAATAAATATTTTGAAACTCCAAACTTTTAATAATTTTACCTATTATTTTTAAACTTTTTAAAAATATTTCTTGAAAAAAGTTTAAAAATTAAAGTTTAAATCTCATCGAAATCTATATTTTTTATATTAAAATTTTTTCGAAAAATAACTTTTAATTAAGGTTAAAAGATATGTTTACCTTTAAAGATTAAAAAAATAATAAATAATTAAAAAATTACGACGTCAGCAAATTGACGACCGCACATGGAAAAGTTGAGGCAAAGTTATCGCGGATATTTTTTTAAAATATATAGTTATCGTGAATACGAAATGAAATTCAGAATTATAAAAGTATATTTTGGTAAAGTTTAAGGAACTAAAAAAAAATTGGCCAAAACAAAAATCATTATGAGTTGCCGAGCTATCGTAAGATAAAAAATTAAAACAAACTTCGGAAAATTGAGAAATTTATATGATACAGAATGAATTTTGGAGCTCAAAAGCAGGCATGCCAGAAAGCTCATCAAATGCTTTGTAGCCGCCCTTGGGCCTTGACCCACCAACAAGTCATTTCCCCATCTACCTTTCGACTCGGATTACAAAATGCCAAATGATCCAGACAATATCCTATCTTCAATAGATAACAACATTATGTGGAACTCCGTGATTGACCTTTAATCCCGCTGATCTTCTTTTTATCATCATATCTCAATAATATATGCAATTAATAAGGAGGGTTAGCAAACATTATAATATCCTCCTAAATCATATAGAAAGGTATTCAGGTGATAATTCAAATAAGCCTTATTTACTCCAGATAAATATCATTCAAACGAATGATAAGAAATATTGTTTCTTTAAATTCATTCAACAAGAAATCTCGCCGAATTCTGTCGCCGCCTATTTCATGATCAGTCTATGCTCGAGCTCAGCTTCCACGCATGGTACTGCTATACGTGGCAATTTCTCCATCTGATGCCCAGGACCTCGCACTGTTGACAATCGAAGGGTCATGGAGCTTGGAAGAGGTCAGGACCGTAGTTTACAATTGCAATGACCGACTGTGCCGTGTCGGCGCCGCCCTCGGAGTTGATATACAGGGATGGGAACTTGCCGGTAGGATCTAGACGACGCCAATCCCGAGGCAATACATGTCGGACCTTGGGCTACACTGTATAGAGGTGCGCGTGGGCTTCCGGCGAGCGGTAGCGAAGAGGGTGGCTGATGTCTGGGGGAAGGGCTGACCATGGGAACAAAGCTGTAGTCGATCGACGAGGAGACGGGAGAAGTCGGCTCCGACGAGGACGTTGCTGGACTCGAGGTTGCCGTGTGGGACCGTTGCGGCCCAGCACAACGTGCAGTGGGCCATGTCTGCCGCGATCCGCGAGTGGGAGCCGAGGGGCGGTAGCATGTGTATTAAAATTACATCGGCTCGATCAATAAATGTCGGTACAATTAGTTAGTAAAATTAAATATTAAAATAAAATTAAAAATTTATCCTTTATAAAAAAATAAATTAAAGGTACGAATCTAAATAACATCTATTTAGAAAAATTATCTTTTATTGTTCAATACCTAATCGAGATATAGAATAAAAATCGAACTCGACGATCAAAATCAAAAAGAAAAAAAAGAATTACATCAACTCAACTGTAATCTTAAGATAACATCTGATTTATGAAAATTTACGGGGATGGTATAAAATTAATGAATTTCGAATTTGTATAAATAAATTCAAATGTAAGAGTAGAAACAATTAATTAATTTTCTAAAAAATGAAATAACAGAAAGCAAAATAATTTTGGAAGCCTTCAATAAATAATACAAAAAGACAGCAAAAGTGATCACCAATAAACAAAATAAATAGTATTTGAGGACTTTAGATAGATTAAAAAAAAATAAAAAAAAATCTAAGTGTATATTTGACTACTATTTTGTTGAAGGAAATAGACCAATAGTTTTGTTGGACGCAGGATTTATGAAAAATCTGTGATTACCAATTTTTTTGAAAAAAGAAAAGTGTGTAGAAGATACAGCGCTAGTTATGTTAGCAGGTGACAAATTGAAGTATTTTAAAAACTTTTAAATATTAAAATAACACATTTTGAAATATTGAAATTTAAAGTTTTAAAGAAATACCTCGAGATATACCAAATGAGTTTATGTAATCGTAATTGAAAACTATTATTTTAACTACGATTTTTGAAAGTTTAGGTGGCATATTTCAAAATATTATAAAAAAACTTTGGACTATAAATTTGCAGGATATATTAAACATGTAATTAAAAAGCAGTTTAAAGTTAAGCACTGAAAATTGTATAATATTTATTATGTAAAAAAGTATTAGTTTGAAAATTTTAAACAGTAGTAAAAAAATAAAATTAAGAGTTGTTTTAACTTTAAGTTCAATATTTAATACTTTATTAACTCCATAAATTTTAATATTTGTATATTAAACTTTAGGCTACAAATTAAATGACTGTGAGACTGCAACAGTGATTAAGGGTGTGGAATGTAAATAAATATAAATATAACATATAAAAAATTAAAGAAATTAGCATGGGGTTAAAGAAAAGATGGGGAAAGTGCTTGGGGGGAAGCCACTTGGCTTCTTTTCTACTCAGGAAAACTGGCTTACATGTATGTAATAATAATAAAATAATTATATATATATATTATATATATATATATATATATATATATATATACTGATAGATTTAACACTTAATTTTCCAATATTCATAATAAGTAATTTTTGATAATTTATTATCTTCTTTTAGCAACCAATAAGCGTATTTTCTTAGATGTTAGGGATAATGACATATCAGTCCTCTATTTTGAATTTTTTGGACAGATTAGTCCCTCTGTTTAAAAAATGAACAGATCAGTTCTTCTTCTACTATTTCGAATTTTTTTCGGACAAAAATATTTTCGTTTCATCGAGGTCAAGATCATCTATTTAGAAGTATTTTTTGGAAAAATTTTGAACATAAAATTTATAGATCTCGGTGAGATCTACAACTTTAATGTTTGAAATTTTTTCAAAATATGCTTCTAGATAAGTGTTTTCGAAACTGTTTCAGCGATTTCGGGTCGAGCTGGTTACACTTCAGACCTCAAAAATACCTATTTCAAAATATTTTTTGGAAAAATGTTTAACATGAAAGTTATAGATCTCGATGAGCTCTATAACTTTCATGTTCAAACGTTTCCAAAAAAATACTTTTAAATAGATATTTTTGATATCCGAACTGTTAATAAGTATAGGAATATTTTTGTCCGAAAAAATTTAAATAGTATTTGAGGAGCTGATTTGGTAGGTTTTTGAAATGGGGGGCTGATCTGGTACTTTTAAAATCTTGGGGGCTGATATGGTATAAGCCCTAGATGTTATCCAACATAATCTTTCAATCGATGAGGACATACATTTTTTTTTAAAAAAAGGAGCTGCATGTTCATTTTTTTCTTTATTAAAGAAAAGCATTAACCGGTCAGTTGAATCGTGATAAGGATAAGTAAAATCCTGTCTAACATGCAACAACTACTTTCCCTAAATTATCATTTAATAAATTAGAAATTAGTCTAACAACAACAAAAAGAAAACTATTATCCATAATAAAAATACCATTAGACTCACTAAAAAAATCCGAAAATAGTCTAAACGGTATTTTTTCGTATCTTGAAAAATCTTAAGGTACAAAAAAATACAATAAATTACGAGACGTGAAAAATAAAAATTAAATTATTTTTTAAATTAAATTTTCTAACCCAACGATATGAGTATATCCAAGATAATTTATCTCCACTTAATTATATCTTTATGTTAGTTCATCAAGATAAAGACGACCCTAACAACCATGCTTTCTGGAACAGCCAATTACTTCTTGCCACGTGTCTATTCAATACTTTTTAAGGAGCTGTGGACTTTCGCAGTCCACTAACTATTGTTTCGAATCATGGTTCTGTCGGCAAGAATATTCGGAGTACGAATGTTAACTATAAACTTTTTGGACATAAATATCATTTGAAGCAATCTCTAAATATTGCTGTTCAGCCCCTGTCCGAATTTGTATTGCCGAACAGCACTCCCCCTACCCAACGAGATTCTTTGCTGATCGGTCCCTGTCCGAAAATTAAAAAAAATTCGGACAAAAACGCACATATAACTGTTAATATTTTGACATTCCAAAATATCTATCTAAAAATATTTTTTAAAAAATATTTTAATATTAAAATTATAGATATTGATGAGATCTATAATTTCTATATGAATGCTTTTTCAAAAAATACTTTAAAAAAAATATTTTAGATATTTTTTATTTTAACGGATTAGTGGGTCGACCTATTAATACTTGGGAGTCCTAAAATATCTATTTAGAAATATTTTTAAAAAAATTTTAACATAAAAGTTATAGGTCTCTAAAATTTTTATATTGAAAGAATTTATAAAAAATATTTTTAGATAGATGTTTTAGAGTGTCAAAGTGATGAAAAATAAAAATGCAAGGGGCTCGCTGTAAAAGAAAGGTTTTTTTTTTTTTTTTTTTTTTTTGTTTGGGGAGGAGTGGAGGGGGGGGTTGCAAAGTGGAAACATGGGGGCTAATCTGATAGGTCAAAAAATGGGGAGGGGCACAGTTGGACCTGCCACGCGTCGACATGAGAAGCGCCCACATGGAGATGAATCGAATAAAAAGAGCTACACTAGGCGGTGATGGAGCGATGAAGTATGAGATTATCAGAGCCATCCAATTGAGAGGCACAACCTACTTCTTCTCAAAAAAAGAGAGGCACAACCTACGCTGAGACTAGCGGGAGTAAAAAAAGATACAATAATGTTCACGTCACGTTAGTATATATATATATTTTTTAAAAAAAAATAAATATAAAAATTATAGATCTTGTCAATACAACTATGATGTTAATTTTTTTTCAAAAAAATATTTTTAAATAATATTTTTTAAATTATTATACGGAGTGACGTGATATAACCGTTACAATCCAAGAATATTTCCTAGATAGAATGGTGCATGGCCGATAGATTTGAGTTACACATGTCATTTTAAGAGGACAAAAGAGCAGGCCACAACCGTCTGTAATTTGTGTAAATACCGCTCATCCTCTCGAGAGGATCCTTCTTTTAGTGCTAAGGACTGGAGCAAGAGAAAGAAAATCTTGGAGGAATTGTAACTTCAACTTTACTCGTTACTAAATTATTGATGTCGGCGCCTGTGGGTTTTTTTTCGACATTATTGAGAATATATTTACTAAAAATTGTTGGTATTGTGTGTTCGGTTACGGTTTTACTTTTTACAAGTTTTATACCTTCAACAAATCATTGACCAATTGAGATCAGCTCAGTCATTAAAAAATAAAATTATTAAAATATACTGATTTTATAGATGAATGAAAATCACTTAATAGTATACTATTCTTTAAATTATTTATAAGTATATTTTAAAATTGTTATGCTACTGCTATTTATTTTATTATCTAAATTTATTTAGATATAGATTTGCAGATAAAATCAGAGAGGTGTATTTTTAAAAACGAATTAAAACACATCCTCCGTTACCCATGTCCCGGCTTCATAGCCAATTATGCATGCCACGTGTCCAATGTCTGAATAACATTGACATGAAGGGTTAAACCTACTCCAATTACGCCTCCCAGTAAATAACCGAGCTTGAGGAGAATGAACCAATGAAAAGATACCACGCGGTCGGGTCGTTTAACTAATCGTTTGTTTACGAGCAGCAGAAACCAGAATGCATCTTCGTCTTCCTGTAGCATTGAGTGCTTAATTCTGTACGTTCTTATTTGCGGAATCCTAATCTCTGCTCCTAGATCTCTCATTCGTTCTCCGATTTGGCTCATCTTGTGCCTGGATCGGTTATGTCGCACTCAAGATTTGTGTGATTGGATATTCAATTGGTAATTGATTGATGGTGGAGATCTTGTCGCCTAGCCGGAGAATGCAAGTGGGAGTGGTCAATCGGCGGTGGTGGGCGGCGGCGGGGGCGCACCGTGGGGTACTGACGCTGCTGTGGGTGTCCGCGTTCGCGGGGGTGTTCTTATGGCAGCGGAGCTCCGTGGACCCGACGACCAACAGGGTGTGGCGGGCCTGGGGTGCCGCGGCGCCAGCGAGGCCCGTGCCAAGGTTGAGGCCGGCGGTGTTTAATCTGACCGATTTCGGCGGTGTTGGCGACGGCCGGACGCCGAACACGGAGGCGTTCGAGCGGGCGGTGGCGGCGATCGCCCGACTCTCGAGGCGTGGTGGTGGGCAGCTAAACGTCCAGCCTGGAGTATGGCTCACCGCGCCGTTCAACCTGACAAGCCACATAACGCTGTTCCTCGCAGAAGGTGCTGTCATTCTCGGTATTACGGTGAGATATTATGGTGAATTGCCTTGCTTAAATAACTGAGAGGCTGAATATAGTGATATTCCTGTTGCGTAATCTCCTCCCAAAGCACTAGTGCGGGCTAGAATCTTGGCAATGCCAGGAGGAAAACATCGTCCGCTAGTAGCTTGTATGGGTGCATAGAACGTAACCCACTGAGATTGACATTACTATCACAGGAAAGACATGAATATTAAAAACCATTAAGAATTAACTAGCTATGCTGTCACAAACATCAGAATTCGGACAAATAATGAAATTGACTAATATCTGAGGTGGAAATGTTTATCTAATATTTATTTCCTCTTGAAAGTTATTAATGGAATTCTAAGGATAACCAGGTTCTGCGAAGTTAGACGCGTGCTGTATTTTAAGAAACATCTGATCTGTGGTTGCAGTTTCTCCCATCCTACAACCTTTAAGCTGAGCAATAATTTAGAAGTGTGTAGAAAGGATCTGCTTGTTCTGCTCTTCCAGGTGATAGGATAGCAACCATATGGTAAATCCTGATAATCCTTGTTCTTGGTGCAATTCTTCTGAATGCTCAAGTTTGACAGAATATCGCCGGAGTCTTAATGATGCACGTTACAGTGCATGTTGCATTATAATTTTTGGTCCAGCCGACTTCACTATATCTGAGGATATTCATGCAAATTAATTATGGAATTCTTGGAATAACCTATGCCGTTTTGAAGAAGCAATAACAAACAAGCTTGTTGAGTCGAGATTCTTATAGGGGGCTGCCTGTGCAGAAAGCTTAATGGGACACACATAACTTCTAATACAAGAGAATTTCCCTGAGCCCTTACAGAAGCTTGTTATTTGATTAGTGATCATTCCATGTTAATAAATCTAAGTCACGACCCTGGGATCTTGAGCTTTGGGCGGTGTTTGGGACACAGCTTGGTGGAGCTTGTGAACTGAGTTTGTTGGGCATGCTTATGAGAGATGCGTGTCGAACATGCTTATCCGACAAGTTTCTAAAGTGGAGAATCCAAACACAACCTTGATGATTTTTGTAGACATGCAACTTCATGTTCTTATATCTCTTATGGATAATATACATTGTATATCTATGGCAGAAGTAGTATGTCAGATAAAGAATATTGTAGTGCTTCTTGTTGAGGTTATAAACGAACAACATCACGAGATCTCATCGCTGCATTTTGCTATGTTGTTACATATAGTGAACAACTTCTTAAGATTTTCAAGTAGGTGCACTTTGTTCAGCTGTAATTTAGTTGCATGGTGTACTGCTGATAACGTCATTAAGTATGTAAAAATTTGTGTCGTTAGTGATATTCACTTCTTCTACCTTTTGGTAGATTCATGAAATTCAAGAAACCCTGTACTCACTTCTCTTACTTTGAATAAGGCTCCATGGTGATGCTTGTTGCTACCGTATGTATACTATTGTTAGAGGAATTGAGGATAATGCTACAGAGAAATGATATTTACCAGCAGACATACAAACTATGTGATCTGAATTAGTATTTAGAGATGTTTAAGAAAATAATGCCTAACAAGGACTACTAGAAGAAGGCTTACATGTATTGTACAAAAGAAATACTCCAGTTGTTCTTTACTACTTGGAATGTTTGCAAAATATTCTTTGACATATAATACATTGTCTAATACTGCCTTTTAAAAGTTAAATTCCAAATATAGACATTTATCAAGTATTGCTTATTGTATCGCTTTATGATCCTGTAAATTGTATCCTTTTAATTATATATAATGCATTTGTATGGCTCTGACCCTAGTTTTTTCAGAGTTATATATTCATCTACCGCAAATCTCTCATTTTATTTTTATTTATTTTTTTTTTTTTTTTTGCATGATCGTTTTATGCAACTAGAATGAGAAGTTCTGGTGTATAATGCCACCATTGCCTTCATATGGATCCGGGAGAGAACTGAAGGGACCGAGATACGGAAGTCTGATCCACGGACAAAATCTAAAGGATGTGGTTATAACAGGTGAGTCAAATTCTAAAGGATGTGTTATCTGCAAAACTAACATGAGAAAGTTCAGTGAAAGAATATTCTTATCGAGCTAGCGTTTGGTTTATAAGATCAATGACAAGTTGTTTAGCAAACCCCATGCAGCATGGTTCTTATATTATGCATTCTTACGAAACAGGACATAATGGAACGATAGATGGCCAAGGTAGAGCATGGTGGATGAAGTTTCGTAGAAAGGTTCTTGATTACACAAGGGGGCCACTGGTGCAGCTTATGTGGTCCAAGGATATTGTAATTTCAAATATTACTCTACGTAATTCGCCTTTTTGGACGCTCCACCCGTATGATTGCAAGAATGTGACAATATCGAATGTCACCATCTTGGCCCCGCTTAATGACGCCCCAAACACAGATGGAATTGATCCTGGTGAGTATGCATCTTTACTGTGTAACTTTATAGTCTTTAACTTCATCCCTGTTGCACTTGTAAGGATCTTTTGTTCAAATAAAGATCATGTCATAAGAACATTGCTTTGCCGTTGCTAAGTTATGTACTTCCTTCAAATTTTAATCCATTTGTTCGACTTTAGCATTTCCGATTCATTGCTTTGTGTATGTTAAGAAAATAAAATGTGGATTAGCTTAGAGTCTATTATCTCTCCGTTCCTGCACATCTTCTTGATAACGTCTACTATGCCTGTGCTTTATCATGCTTTATAGCTTTTGCCTTTGAGTTGCTCGAGGTGGAAGATGACATATAGTCCGTATTTGAAATGCCGGTTTGTCTATAATGTATTTGATTTATTTCTGCACATCTATGCATTCTGAAATATAGTCTGAGAATGTGTATGCTAGATTTCTGGTGTTCTGATTACCGTTCCTGGCCATTCAGATTCTTGTCAGGATGTGGTGATAGAGAACTGTTACATATGCGTAGGAGATGATGGAATAGCAATAAAGAGCGGCTGGGACCAGTATGGAATTGCATATGGCCGGCCATCTGCAAACATCTCAATCCGTAATCTTATTGTCCGTTCCGTAAAGAGGTGAGCTTTTTCCAACCATTTCACTCTCATATATAATCTTTCGCAGTTGCTGTTCAAGCTTATATCAGCCAGAGAATTTTCAGATAAACTTTTAGTACACTGCATATTTCACCTTCCATATAACTTCTATTCCTTTGTACTTTACCTTATCTGAATTATAAGACATTGACAAAATTGCATGTTCATTTAGAAAACTCGCACATATTAAAATGTTTTTATTTTCCTCTTCGGGTATAATTCAATCCGTATATCTCACCTCACCGAGTGCAAAAGGGAAATGTTGTGCATCAAGATACCATGGTCCTAATTTCTGTCAAGCCTAGTATGGCAGCCAACCCCTGGTGTTGTATTGGTTATTTTCTATCCGGCTATTGCGAAATTGATGTCCTGACGAATAGTATTACACAATACAGTACTGCTTAGTATTCTTATTATAAGTCTTGATGATGAAGCAATTTCATTTGCAGTGCTGGAGTATCCATTGGCAGTGAGATGTCAGGAGGAATATCAAACATTACCATGGAGAACATTCACATATGGGGCTCCAGACGAGGTGTGAGGATCAAGACGGCCCTAGGTAGAGGGGCCTATGTCCGCAGCATCTCCTACCGCAACCTGACCCTAGACGATGTACGCGTGGGCATAGTAATCAAAACCGACTACAATGAACATCCTGATGAGGGGTTCGATATTAAGGCTGCACCAGTTATAGAAAACATATCCTTCAATGGGGTTCATGGGCAAGGTGTTCGTGTTCCGGTTCGAATCCACGGGAGTGAGGAGATCCCTGTAAGAGGAGTTAGCTTCCAAGATATGTCAGTGGGTCTCACCTACAAGAAAAAACACATTTTCCAGTGCTCCTTTGTTCATGGCCGAGTCATAGGCTCAATCTTCCCTGCACCATGTGAGAATTTAGACCGTTATGACGAGCAAGGAAACCTCGTCAAGAAATCTGCTTCCCAAAATAGCACCGACATTGATTATGACTTCTAACGGTGATCCGAAACTTTATTATCAGACACCACATGGATCATATGAATCAAACCTTCGATTGGATAAGTCATAAAGTCCTGGCAACCTTTCTAAATATTGCGGAAGCTTGTAGTTGCGGTCGTTGTGGAACATGTTTTCATATTATCATCATTGCTGCGTGATAGCAACCGTGCTCAAACAAGCCAATACAAGAGCGGGTATTGTAGCATATCCTCTTTTTTTTTTCTACGATTTTTTATAGAGTATTTAGATTAGTTGGAAAAATCTTTGCTTGCTTCTACTCGTCGCTGTGATTTGGTATTCTGAAAGTTGTAGACAAATAGAAATTTGTTATGATTTCTTTCAAGAATTCGAGTCTGAACTCTGAAGGAGCATCAACAGTAACTTCATCCTTGTTGACAATTAGATTAGTTCCTTCTATTACGAAAATATGCGCCACCACTTGACCCAAAATTGATTACTACTCCTCTAACTCCACTAGACTAGTGTTTTAGTTGGATATATGAGAGAGCCATATCGAAAGTTGCTATAACGAGAGCTTAGAGACAATGTCATAAGCTTAGACAGTGGGAATAAAATGTACTTTCAACTGTATACTTTTGTATTATATTTTTCTGTAATAACTTTAAAAAAAAAATTTAAAAAATCTTCAATTATGAGTTTTAAAGCAATGTACAAATAATCAAACTTATACATGAGTATTATAAAACGACTCTAAACAGCGAGCAGTTGGTGCATAAAATTTATGCATGCATAATTGTCGCTGTTTGGTTAGATGTAGTTGGAAGTTGTAGTTGAAATTGCAGCAGTTGGAAGTGCTGGGAGTTGGAAGTGCAGTAGTTGAAAATGCAGTATGTCTGTTTGGTTTGATGCAGTTCGAACTACTGTAGTTTGAAATCGATGTTTGGTTTGATGCAGTTGAGCCCTGCAGCTCCAAATTTTGTTTTGTTTATTTTTTATTATAAAATATTTTAATGTGTTATATTATAATTTTTCTATACTATGGAAAATTTTTAACGATTGCAAAAGATTTTAAAATCTTCAAAATCTCATTTTTTGCTCTGTTTGAGACAATCGTTTGACTTAAAAATTTTATAGGACGAACATGAAAAATGCGCGAATGAAATCAATTTTTATTACTAAATTTAATACTGTGAGGGGCTAATTTTGCCAATTTTTATAATGAAGGTCGAAATTTTCACAAAATTCAAATAGGCTGATTCTGCAAATTTGAAAAAAAAGAAGAATTTATTTCTGCAAATCTAAACTGCAGCGGTTGCAATTACGGCCGAAATCACCGTATTTCCAACTGCAGCGCGAATTACAACTGCAGCCAACCAAACACATGTGTTCACCTCCCACTTTGTAATTGCAGCAGTTGCAACTCCAACTACGGCCAACCAAACACAGTAGATTCAGCCGCTTCAGCACTTGACTCCCACTATCTCAAATTTTGTCCATAACTCCAGAGGAAAACCTGATCAAGTTCACTTTAAACGCCACGTTAACTTTCGAGCATCGAACAAATCAGTACATGCATGCATGAATTTATTCGGATAGGATCTTGTGACAAAAGTTTGGGAGCTCTAGCTATGTAAATGAAGATGTTGCATGCAATTAAATATTTTATATGCATTTTTCACTGTAGTAAAATTGATTCTTTTATTTGCGTGAGCGAAACCAATTTACGGACTCAAATCCTTAACTTTTGCATGCATTTCTTCTGGCTAGCATTCTAGAGCACTTTTTCTTTAAAAAAAATAAAATAAAATTATTTAAATAATAATATGAGTTATCTAGCATTGCTCCTTGGAGAAGCACCAAGAACATGATCATTGTGATCTAAAAGAACGAGGCCCCTAGCCGGAGAAAAAGGGCACCCACTTTCCGTCAGCGGCCATTCGGCAGCCCCATAAACACATGCCTGCTATTTGCACTTACCGTCAGATGCATGGAAGCAATGTCTTCGGCATTACAATAACAACTATCGCTACCTAGTGATAAGCCCGTCTAAACAGAATTTCGTAGGATAAGATGTATATGCAGAGCCATGTTCCAGAAGAGTTATTTATATAGAACCCTTATTCCGTAAAATAATACCCAAAATACGCATGCATACCAACATAAAAGTCCACAAACAAATATTACAAACCAAGCACGCTAAAAAAAAATAATAATAAAGAAGATGCACGACATACGTATTTAGATAACACTGCCATTAAACAATATTTCTTAAGAAAAATGAGTGTTTAATCAAGAATTAAGAAATTTTGGCAGTTCTTTGTGGTGGAAGCCGTATCAGTGGATATTGGCAGAGGCATTTGTTTTAACTAATACAAGCAACTCCTTTTGCATAAAATTCAAAAAGAAAAATAAAACTTACCTCATGCTCTTGAAGAATCTATGAATGACCAGCAAGAATTGTTCGAAAAGAACGACCCCGAGCTGGAGAAGTAGTGCACGCGTGCCGCCGGGGCAGTCAGGAGGCCGCCGGCTAACACGTACCCTGCTTCTCCAGCACGGAGTCGTCCTTCTTATAATTCTCTCTTTCCATGCTCAAAACTTTGAGGGTTTATATTTACATGGTAGGCTACCTAAAAGCAAAATCTAGTTGAAGAGATCACAGCTGATCAATGGCAGCCCACCCACCTCGACCTGGACCCTTTAAAACATCTTAAACTTAACATTTTTTCGACGAAAGAAAAAAAAAATTCACTCCTTTTTATTTTTGTCCAGATGGTGTTAGATAATTAGAGATCATCAAGTTTGTTGCAATGTCGTTCATATGTT
Source organism: Xerophyta viscosa (assembly GCA_002076135.1). NCBI lineage: Eukaryota > Viridiplantae > Streptophyta > Magnoliopsida > Pandanales > Velloziaceae > Xerophyta > Xerophyta viscosa. The sequence goes on from MJHO01000042.1 coordinate 1,559,555, forward strand.
ATTGTGAAGTTTTTATTAATTTTTCTTTTTTGGCAGCTCCTTTGTTAATTGTTTGTATGATGTCAAGCCTTTCTGACTTTCATATTTTAGTTGCCAAAAAGAGAAGGGCTGGCTAATTTCTATCAGTAATTTAAGGAAAATTGATGTAATTTCATAATATAAACTTCTTGAAAAAAAAAAATATCTTATAAAACCATTTTCCATTTATCATTAGCAAGATATATAATATTTATAAATGTCTTTTAATATTGCAAGAACTGCTATAAATAGTATGTGTATTGAATAAAAAGCTTAAAAAAACTGTCTTACTCAGATATGATTTAATTAAAGTGCATGGAAAATATTGCAAATTTTGTAACGACGCTAGAACTAACAACTTGTTATTGAAACTTGACAGCGTCATGTGGAGCTTTTAGAATCTCAACTAAAAGTTGTTGGACAGTATATACAAAATTTGGAAAAGATGTTTATTTCCCATAGTATCAGAGCTAAAAGTTATGGGTTTCGCAAGCCGTGCATGTTATTGCTTAGTTGACATGTCGTGATATAATAATAGCGTACGACATAAAAGCGACATGCTACCCTACTCGATTGTGAATGTTCGACACGTTAGTTTACATGATATATTTGGTTACGACTTACGGCTTATATACTTAATCTAGCTTGTTTACTAGCTATTTGTTCACATATATGAACAAGCTATTATGGTGATCTCTAAGCTATTTAATAAGTTGCAGCCAAACACAATCTATATGAGAAAGTAGTACGAAATACTTTGGAAAGATACGAATCCGAAAGGGCTTTTTTGGAATGATATAAGTCAATGGTTTTAATGTATTATCTGATAGTATATTATTGAATATGAGCATGCTTTTTTTTTTGAGATTATTAAGGTGGAATACGTAATACAAGTGCACGCTCCTATGAATTTCAAACTCGCAATCAAGATTTTCTGTGCTGAGCCAAGTCGAGTTTCAGTAAATTCAAATTCCGGCACGTGCTGATCGTGCCGATATATATTTATTTGTCATTTTTTTAAAAAATAAAAAAATAATTAAAAAATTTAAATATAAGATTTTTTAACACGTGGCATGCCGGTTTGTACTGTGCCGACAACTGTCGAAATAAATATATGCCGTCCGAAACGGGGTGTGTCAATTGGTACCGAAAATCATGCTCGCAATAAACTCTTATATCCAATCTTGACCGACATTCTGGATCAAAGTATGAATCTTCCATAAAAAGACCAGGCGTCTGCCATGTGATATATAAAATTTTTAGAAAATCCTACGAAGTATACAGACTCGAATCTAAATGGTGATATTTTCTGAGGCATATTTCATCCAATCGAACTAATGCGCTCGGTAAGCATGCATATTAGAATACATCGACTTGTAGATGCAATCTAAATTGGGGACATTAATTGGCCACGTCACATCCAAACACATACTATCATCAAACTCCTGTCACCCTCTTAAACTCTCTTTATAATTTGCACTCAAAAACACCTTCTTTCCCTCCCTCTTTCTTTATATTTTGTGACATCTTTTCTTCTATTTTCTCCATAAATAATAATAATAATAATAATAAAATGATTGCTTCATCTATAATTCACTTATTCCACAAACAAAGTTTTTCTCCCAACTCCTCGAAATCCAATTATTTACCAAAACTTGCTTATAATTATGTTCTCTGGTTCCTCACCAAATTTTGATCTCTTCCATCTACCTTATTATCCAAGACCATGATCATCTCCGCGATGTTGCAAAACAAAAACTTATAAACCCGATATTGAAATAATTTCATTTTATAAAATCGATATATTGTTGTTGATGTTTGCAGCCTAAAAACTGATTTCACGGTGTGTTCTATTGTTTTTGCTGACTTAAGTAAACAAATGAAAATAACCTAATAAAAATGTGATTTTCCAGTGGGCTTTTTTTGTTGCCGCTACATTATTTCATTTTTTTTTTATTTTTGCTTACTTATTTACAAAAGGGGTTAATGATTAATGTTAAAAAAGTTCACGCTTTTTTAAACTTGTTTAGAAAAAACTCATATTTTTTTTGACAGATACTAAATAAAACATATATATTGAAAAAAAAAAAAATTAACACGAAAAAAAAATTAGATTTTAGTGTCTCTATAATTTTTGTATAAAAGTTTTTTTTAAAAAAAAGTATATCTAAACTCTAGAGCAGCGAAACATATATGTTAAAATATTTTTGAGAAAACTTTAATATAAAAGTTATGGAGCACAGAAAAATCTATTTTTTGGTATAAGTTTTTTTAAAGAAAAATACTTATTCATAGATATTTTGAAGTTATTTTATAAAATGATTAAAAAAATGATGGATTTTTTGTGACAGTTTTGCGAAGCCTGAGTTTTATAAATTGTATTAATATGTGACACTTTTGGAAACTATACATTTTTTAATTTTCTATTTTAATTTTAATCTTTCTTTTCATGTTTAGCTATCTCCCTTAATATAAGTGCATGTATTTGTTTCTCAATTATACCCCAAACATTTGCACAAGGAAAAAAAAAAAGGTTAGAGCAAGTAATCAGCTAGACTAATATTTAGTAGAAATTTAGGGAGATGTTTCAAAACTCCTGCATTTCCTTCTTTTTTTTGGAGAAAATTAAAAAAATATGTAAAAATGGACATCAAGATATGGATCCAAAGAATCTAATATCTTAATTGCACTTCAGAGATAAAAAACAATTATTTCATGCAAACCTTGCACGCGTTCAGTTATATTTTAAAATTTTGTTGGGGTAAGTAAATTATCAATAAATTGACCGAATCTTTGCAATATCTTAAAAAAGAATAATTAATTAAAATTAGCATTTAAAATATGGGGCGTGTTTGAATGTAGTTTTCTACAATATTTAAAGTACCATCTTGTACCGCATTTCGGTAAATTTTAAACTTGAGACATGCCGAGCGTTTCGATTGTGCCGTGTCAACTATATCAATATATATTTAGTTATTATCTTTAAAATAAAAAAAATTTAAAATTAATTTAAAATTTGAAATATAAAATTTTTGGCACGTTGCGTGCCGGCTTGTGCCATGTTAGCAACTGTCAGGACATATATGTATTGTTGATACAGATTGTGCCGATCGGTATCTAAAATTACAATTTTCTAGACGTAGAAAAGACCTCCTCAATACACCTATTTTAAGAGTGAAAAGTATTCCTTACATGTTGCAGGAATCCTCGTGGTACAACATAAAATTAGTACGATTTGTGTTGCGTCAAAAAAAAAAAGAAAAAAAAGAAAAAAAGGGAAACATGTCCATTCAGTAGATCTATTCATAAGCTGACCTTCGGGACTCCTCTAAAAGTGAGATCCAAGTCCAGCCTAGACGGGTGGTTGAGTCCGACTTCCGGGCTCGGGTCGGATTTTAGTCTCCAGGGTCATATAATATGTTTGATCTAATGAAATATACAAGCTAATTAATTAGGAAACTTAATTATTCATTGCAAAATTTATTCTTTTATAAAATTCTATGCATGTGCATACACTAAAACAAACACTCTACAAGTTTATATTATAGTAATATATGTTAAAAAATATACTAAAAGAAATATTCTAAAAGCATGAATATTAAAAAAGAAAAATACTAAAAAGCTCTAAAGCTTTATCTCCTTACTACATATTTTTTTTCTTTTCCACACAAATAATTTTATCTTGAGATTTTCATGAAGTCATATATTACATTCTTAGACACCACCTAATGAACAAGAGCTACGTTTATCTATCTGATACAAGCATGCATGCATGCAGTGGCGGGAAGACAGATTGTCGGTGGTTAGTGGTGGCGACTGGCGGCGGCGGCTAGTCGACTGAGCAGGTGAAGCGCGTTGCTGGTTAGCATCGACACCTCTGAGACTCTTCTCGCTACGTCAGCGCGGCCGCCGCCGATCATGACGGCGCACATGTCTGCGTCGGTCATGGCTGCGCTGGCCCATGTCTGACAGTCGTCGAGCTTCGACTTCCAACCGATTGCGGGGATGGAGATTCCGGCGAAGGCTGCTTTAGTTCCCGCGAGCTTGGCGGCGGCGTCGGCTAGCAACTGACCGCAGTCGGCGCCGACGGTGGAGGAGCTGCGGCTGAGCAAGAGGGCAGACCGGAAGGCAGCGTTTATAGCGGCGTGAGTTAGGCCTGCGGCGGTCTTGGCGGCGGAGGCGGACAGAGTACGAACGCAAAGAGGAGAATAACGTGCATGTGCACAGAGAGAAAGAGCTAACGGAGAAGCCGGCGGCGGAGAGGTGGTCACTTTTATGGTATCACGGGGGATGGAGAAGGCGGCACCGCCGCTGGCGAAGGCGAGTAGGAGGAGGAGGAGATGAAGATGCTGAGATTGCATTTTCACTTCTTTCCTGAACTTAGATTTGAGGAAGGGCATGCTATATATTTATAGTGACGGGATTTTACATTATCGGTCTACTAGTTGTCAGATTCGTAACATTTAGATCAGATTCGTAACATTTAGAATACTCAAAAGCTAGTTTGGTCCTTGAAAAACAGGTCATGACCATTTTCCTCAGATTTTGGCAATAATTTCTACTGCACAAAAATTATTCTTATATTCTCTATCTTCATAACTAAGCCTATGGAATGATCTTCTATAAAATCAAACCTAAGAATAAATTTATAAACCCAAAATCTTGAGGGAAAATGACAATAATTTTTAAAGTTACAATACATAATCGGATCAATTGTGGACCAAATGATCGATATGCAAATTGTTTGGGTCAACAAGCATTGACGCGAAAGTAGTCCAAACCTGATTATTTCGAACGAAACCCGAACCTTTTAGATCGATTTGGAGTTGGGTTTATCAGATTTGATCACATTTTGCCACCCTACCGCGAAGTATCAATACTAATTATAGGCTACCATAAACGCAAATAGTCCTTAAATCGCAGTTAGTTATCTACAGGATTGCCACTGGAGTCAACAGTGGTGTTGACATTGACCGCATGTGTTTATAATTACAATGTGATTTGAGCAGCATGAGCTGTGTGTCTGCTGTCGTACCTTACTCCAAAAAAATTAATCATAATAATCAATTAATTAAAGGGATAATTGCAAATCAGCCCCCCCTATTTTCGGGGTTCGCAAATCAGCCCCCCGAAACGCATTTTCGGGGGGCTGATTTGCAAAAAAAATAGTAAATCAGCCCCCGAAAATGCGTTTTCGGGGGCTGATTTGCGCGACTTTGAAAACGAGGGGCTGAAACGGCAAAGCCCCTTAATTAAATGAAATTAACTATTTAACTCAGCAGAGTTATTAAAAATTATTAATGAGTTGGTAATATCTTCTTCATTAAAAGCACGTTTATGACATTAAACCCCGTCGCGCACAAAAGATACGCACATTGATGTAGCACCAAAAAATTAGGTACATCAACAACAATCGAATAGGCAACCAGTTGGACCAACGATTTTTTTAGCCCATCTCTTCCACCGCGATACCAGCTCAACTCCGGTCTCCACCAGCTAAACAGAAATTGGAAAACAAGCGAACGAACAAGAGCTCCTGCTCGTCTTCCTGCATGGGATCCGGAAAATAACTAATCAATGAAATTCGATAATTTTCTGAAATCAATATACTCACTACGTCCTCTATACGATATAATAACAAGCCTCATGCGTATGTGTATTGATGAAATATCGATAGATAATAGTTTGCACCAACTGCATGCGAGTCACCTAGAACTTTCTAGAAAGTGTAGCTAGGGTTTACGTGTTCTGCATGGGAAAATATCAGAAGCGATCGGTGCATGTTATGTTAGTGCAAGAGGCTCGTCGAACGATGTTTTGAGTTAAGCCTAAACAAATTATCAAGTGCTTGAGTTAAGGCTAAACAAATTAAGCACTACGATATGGAGAAAGTCAAAATCACCAGTAAAATCGACTAGTGTGAACGCACATTTCTCAAGCTGTTGAAGTCAACTTTAATATCATTCAAAAGAACTACAAACTTATCTTATACAGTCAACTCCTTGGGAGAAGTAGTGACAAAAATCAAATATGATACAAATTCTATATCAAATAAAAAACCCATTTATCATATTTATTTGAGTATTAACCGTTAAATAGTAGGCTTTAAAACAAAATTTCTCCTTTTATTTAAAATAAAGGATTTATCTAGAATGTCTAGGTCAAAAACTAAACAAAATGACTAGAAATTTAGAACTTTCAAATCTGATAGAGTAACTGCCTCCTTATGACTAGCACTTCCTGTCCAAGACAACTAGAACAGATTTTCGTCTGACTAAACATAATCTCATATACAAATCAAATACCTATTTATGAGTTTAAAAAAAAAATATCGCATCTAATTAGATTTTAAAATTAAACTTTCGAAAATATCTACATTAAAAAACTGAATCTTTTTATTTGATAAAATATAAGTCGATGCATCTGTAATAGTCTGTTCAATGGCTGCATAAAATAGATGACACATGCAGAATTATTTTATAATATATTTTTTTAGAGAAAGGATATGTAGCAATTTTCCTAAATCTCCATCTTCACTAAATTGCAGAAGCTGCAATACTGGAGAGAGAAATGAGGGGAAAACACAAATGGAGACTTATTATCAGCATTTGTGTCGATTTATGAGTTACAAATACGTCATTTATTTACAACACGTTATTTTTCATATTCTGAAAAATTATTTAGAAAACTTGAATACAAAAATTGTATATTACATTTGCTAGTTGAATACAAAACTTTAAAAACATTTATCTGTCATAAATATTAAAGATTTTTGCTTCTGAAAATGTGTATCTTTTTTTTTTTTTGGTCTGTGACCTGAAAGTGGATGATACTACATGTAAATGATAGGAAATAATATAAAAAAAAACCACTGCTTATTTAAATTCGTACAAATTAATTCCTATATTTTAACTTTTTCATAAAAAAATCTTATCAAGAACTTGAATGTATTATAGATAGCTAGGTCCGTATTTTACACAGCTAAGATGGCGTTGACAACATTTGTAAAATAGTGCTCTGACTCAAGTATTCCAGATGAATTATTTTAACATTTCCATGACATAAACTCTATAGAAATTAATGATAATTCAAGTTACTCACCTTTCTACTTCATCCTAATGTAAGAATTTCCAGGAAGAAGAAAGTGAATGAAGGCCCATGAAGTTGGAAGCATAGAGTCCATGATCAATAAAATAGCTATGTTCAATTTTCAGAGAAAAGCTGCTTGGAAGGCATTGTAAGGGTGAACCTATGATAAGAACATAAATAAATAAATAATATTGGGTAAAAAAAATCAGCCACTATTTTTTAAAGAGGCCTGCTATTTATCAGGGGCCCCTGACAGCCCTGATGAAATCGGGGCCGTCCGAGGCCCCTCGGGATGTGTACAAACACATCCCGAATGGCCTCGGACGGCCCCGATTTCATCAGGGCCGTCAGGGGCCCCTGATGAATGGTTTTTCCTTTTTTAAATATCTTCTAATTCAACCGTGATAAAAAAGCTCGTCCAAATCAATCCATTGTGGAAAACTTCTATGTGTCCAGACTGTTACCTTAGTAGTACTAGTTGTATATAATAGTATTATTAGTAGTGTATTGTAGTGTTGACGTAAAATATTCCAGACGATTTATCTGAGTGTTGCTAGCTACGTACAATAATATTGTGATATAAAGTATGGTGGTATTAAAAAAATTAAAATTTGTTAACTGAGAGATTGATTGGAGAGAAATAACCGACAAGTGGTTGAATTGGACAAACCGCATAAGTATTGCTAAAACAAGAATCACCACAATAAAAATCTTCCCTTTGCAAACTTATTAAAACTAATGGATTATTTCTCGAACTTTTACAGTATATACTTTTATAAATCTACTTATAAAAACTAATTTTATAGATTTTGTTAACCTTTGGGTTCAGTTGATTGATAAAACACTGCTTAAAAAAATAACATTTTAGATTGACCTCCGCTTCTAACAATGGGTGCAGAGAGTTTATGGTTTAATAGTGATAATGGATTATTCATCTGTACTTTATTATCTAGATATTATATTTTTTATATTAAAATTTATCTATGTCCAAAGGGTGCAATAATGAGTTTGTCCTCGTTAGTTCAAAAATAAAAAAAAAAGTCCACAAAAATACTTATACCATGTTAAAAAAGTTCTTGAAAATCGGTATAAAATCCGGATTGTGTGGTATGTATGGTAATTTACTTAGTAATGTACTTCTTTACGTGCTCGTCCCTATTTTTTGATAACTCTACTACGTGATCGTCCCTATTCCATCTCCCACGAGGACCACGAGCTTAGTCGTCCAGCAACATTATCCAACCAAAATCAACCACATCATCACATGACCGATCCCGTCACATATCTGACTTCTTCTTCGACAATTGATTGGGTACATTTGGTGTTTGATATTTGAAAGGACTACTGGTTCACGCCCCCACCTTCAATCTTCTAGTAACATCTCCCAACCAGGATATGCCACGTCGTTAATTCGACAGCAGAGTTAAACTTGATTGGTTCTAAGCCATCCTGTACGTCTCTATTCCACCGTTCACCGGTTTCCAACCAATCAGAAGTAAACAAAAAGATGAAATTCATTTGCGATGATACAGAAACTTTGAGATAAGCTCATGTTTAAAAATTATTATGTGGTTTGTTTGGGTGCATGGTGTTATGTCATACACAGCACTTAAGTTCTCATTTCCCTCCACATTCTTCGCGGCGTTTAATCTTCTATTTTTTGAACTCTTAATAACAACCCCATTTTCTCTAACTCGTTCACTTCGCTCCCCCGACATGCTCGCCGCGCGGTCGCTACCGCCGACGTCTCCGCCGCCGTTGCATCTCCGCCGTCGCCTTTCCGTCCGTTCCTCCTACTCCTTCAACAACTTTCTCTCCTCCGCCGTCCCTTCCTTGGCTCTCCTCGCCCCTGCTCTAGGCGGCGCCGCCGCGGCCGCTCTCTTCCTCGCCTCCCGCAACCGCCAAACTCCGCCGCAGTTAAAATCTATCGTCGAGTGGATTCTCTACACCACCCCCACGCCGTTCAACCGATGCGTCCTCCTCCGCTGCCCCTCTGTCTCTTTCAGCGATGACGACATCAATCTCAGCCGCGGGCGGATTCCGGTCGCTGATGTCAGGTGTGATTTAAGCTCCGACGTTAGCGAAGTGTCGTACCAGAGAATTTGTGTCGGGGCTGATGATGGAGGGGTAATTTCGTTGGATTGGCCGGAGAATTTGGATCTGAATAAGGAACATGGTCTCGATACGACTGTTATTGTTATTCCAGGGACCCCAGTGGGAAGTAAGGATCGGAGAATTAGGAATTTTGTGGTGGACGCGCTTGCTCATGGATATTTTCCCATTGTGATGAATCCTAGAGGGTGCGCCGGTTCTCCACTTACCACATCAAGGTGAAATATTCTCTATATGCTATATGTTTAAGTGTTACAGAACTAGTTATGTTGATGTAGCACTATATAGCTTTGTTCTTGGTACTTGTTAGATACTATAGATAGTATTGCAATATAAAATGTTGGTATTGCTGTGCAGAGATCAGATAACCTATTTAATTCAGTGTTAGAGATATTTGATTCCTATTCTGATGAATTGGAACTTTTATATAAGAGGCTATTACTAGTAATTCATTCAAGTTCTCTAAGCTTATGATGGTGAATTCACTTTCTAGAGACTGATTCCGCTCCAAAATTTCACCCGGAAATTATGTATCAAACTGTGCACTATGGAAAAGTGACTATGTGATGTTAAAAGTAAACCTGCTTGATATTTTCCCCAGCTTTCAAAGAAGACATAATGTGACTGCTCTAGCATGAATCTTTTTTTTTTTTTTTTTTTTTTTTAAATTTTATTTTAAAGCGCCTTACTACTAGAATTGAAACTTTAGTTTGTGCTTCGCACGAGCTGAAGGTTGATAACGTTTCCTGAGCTGAAGCTTGATGTTCGAGCTGAAGTCAATTAAATGTGATCCCAATTTTTTTTACTTTACAAAATACAATTGGTAAAGTCAACTGATCAGTAAGATGATGAAAATAAAAAGACACATGTGGACATTTCTCTATTAAATGATAGGTGAAGAAAGTAAAATTACTTTTTGAAAAGCTGTCAAAAACTTATGAAGGTTTTCTCCACACAATGTCTCACGTAACGTCACCAGAACGTCATCAGTTCTTCCGTCAGCTCTTCCGAACATTGTGATACAAAACACAACTTATAACTTAAGTTAGTCTTTTGACTAAAAGGTTAAAAGCATTATTCAAAGCTCGTGACAAAGACACTCTTTGTGATTATAGCTTTGTGCTGAAGTGTTTTATAGCTGTTATAGTCATGCGCCTAAGTGAATTTACTGTTAAGTTGTTTACTTTAGATCCTCTTCATTAGATAGGAAGCTTACGTTCTATGTAGCTTAATGTTGAACTGGTTCACTATGTAGTTAGTTTGATGCAGCTGCATGTAGCTACATTCTCAAAATTTTGATGAATCTTAAGAGGGTGCACCATATACGATTTACTGCGCTGAGGTGAATTCTAATGTTGAATTGTTTTTTATAAACATGTCTTGTATTTAAAATTGAAACTTTAGTCTTTGTTGAGCAAAACCAAGTAATCATCTCTCCTGTGAGTGGAAATAATAGAGATGTTGTTTGATATATTTTAATATCCTTCCTCACGCATAACTTCAGCTTTTTGGTTGGTGTTTGGACATAACGATGCATTTGCATTTTTTTTTTTTTTTTTATTTAAAAGATGGAACTAATATGACCACCTAAGACATTTGGCTCTAGTATCATGTTGAGATAACCAGCTCTCTAAAACCTTAAGCTAATAATCAAGATGCGGTTTTATAGATTTTAACGGTGTCTATATAGCTTTAAGTTGAAAGTGTTTCAAAATTAGTTTATGATGTTATTCTATGTAAAATTGGTCTTAAAATGGACATTTGTATGTAGGTTATTTACAGCTGCTGACAGCGATGATATATGCACAGTTGTACAATTCATCAACAAAGTAAGACCATGGACTACAATGATGGCCATTGGTTGTGGTTATGGTGCAAATATGTTGACGAAATACCTCGCTGATGTCGGAGAAGCAACGCCTCTTACTGCTGCTGTTTGCATCGACACTCCATTTGACTTAAATGAAGCTACAAGGTCATTCCCTCATCACGTAGCTTTGGATCAAAAGCTCACAAGTGGATTGATAGATATCCTGCGAGCTAATAAGGTTGCTAATTGTCCTATTCAAAGCAACAGCTTCTCAAATTTAATGTCAAATATAGTCTGAAAGAATCCAATTTGTTAAGTTATTTAAAAGAATCCCCTGTTGCATTAACCTAATGAATGAAAATACCAGAAATATGTCCTACTTAGTAGTAGCCCTAATCTCAAAGCGCTTGCTTGTGCAGGTTATTTTTCAAGGAAAGAGTAAAGGTTTCGATGTCAAAAAAGCATTATCTGCTAAGTCTGTCCGTGATTTTGATGCGGCAATTTCTACAGTTTCTTATGGATCCACTTCAGTTGAGGACTTCTATTCACGTTGTAGCACAAGGGAATCCGTTGGCTGTCTGAAGATCCCTGTTTTATTCATTCAGGTATGCATTTAAACATTATAGATAAGTTTCCAATTTTTCTGTGCAATGCCTTCCTGGTGACTAATGAGTTCGTTACCTTCAAGACTCTCTTTCATATCTTGGTTTCTTAATTAGGCTTATCTAATAACATTAAATTCTATAACGTAATAAGAAATATGGCTTTCTTATTTTCTTCTTGTGTTTATTATTCTCCTCAATCTTCTAGCAATGGCTTGCATTGTTATAACTTGTATTGTTTTTGAACCTTTACTCTATGTTTGATGTTTGGTTCACCATCAAATAATATTCTTTTTTTGCAGAGTGATGATGGGACTGTACCACTTCCTTCTATTCCACGTAATTCCATAGTTGAAAATCCATGTACAAGCCTGCTTCTTTGTTCTCGCTCTCCTCCAACTATTCCCAGAAATGAGGCATCTGCTATTCTTTGGTGCCAGCATATTGCTATAGAGGTCCTGAAATTTCAAATATTCTCTTTATGGTGTTCTGATGCTTTTTTACCTTCCGGATTCGTATATCAAAAAGCACTAATTCATACATGGAAACCATATACATCTGTTCAATTCATTTTTTGAAACTGAAATGTAAAAACAGACGATCAAGGTTAGGGTGGTCTCGTCGCCATTAAGGTAGATGATCAGGTTAAGGTGATCTCTTCACTCTTCAAGTGAATAGCCTTAAAACAGCTCACTTACAGGTTTTCATTCACGGTATGTATTATGAAAAAGCACTTTTGTCACAACCTCCTTTACTTTGAAGAGTCCTCTTTTCCTGGTCTTGTATGGAATTTAGCTTGAAAGGTAGCATATGGAGAAGGGGTGTATAATTACTGGTCCAAGCTGGAAAACTTGACTAGATCATCAATTCGGTCTGGTCCGTTCCGCACAACCAAATTTAGAATGGTCTCCTGTCCAGAGTTTGGGCAGGTATTGCTCTTGGATCCGGTCTGGTCCGGTTCTCCTGTGCCGAAGACCGGTTTGTACTATAGTTTTACAATTTTTTGATTATTTCTATTGTGCATTCATACTATATAAATCCTCATCTCTATATTTAGTATATTGAAATGTTTGTTTAAAATAATTATATTATCTAAAGAATCAGGCCAACTGGCCTGGTTCATGCTTTTCACCGGTACGGTCTGTACTCTGTACGGATCGGCTTATTACGGTGTAGTCCAGATCGGATCAGCTTTATACCTTTTGTCCAAGGTCCTTTGTTTAGGTCTTCGGTCCGGACCGAAACGATGCACAATCCTAGTGGAGATACAAACTAACTCTAATTCGTTTGGCACTTGACATAACCAGTACTTTTTTATAAAGTTTGATGGTTGTAGATATCATGCGTGAGACAGTCTTTGCTTTAGTTGATTTCATTTACTCAAAACTGATTATACATTGTACATCTTTTGACACTATTTGAAAAACAAGTTCTGATTGGCTCTTTTTTTTATTTTATTTTTTATATGTGGTGATTCAGTGGCTATCTGCTGTGGAGCTGGCATTGCTGAAGGGTCGTCATCCTCTTCTTAAGGATGTGGATATCACAATTAATCCTTCGAAAGGTCCTACTTTTATAGATGGTAGAACTTTAGAGGACAATATCCTAGATGAAAGTAAAGAAAGTGGAATCTATGATCCTGCTCGCATGTTTTTAACCCGTAGAAATGTGAATAAAGATATTTTCTCTAAGATTTCGAATTCACCTGTTAATGGATATTTGGTTGACCGAAGGGCTAGCTCATCAAGAAAAAACCAATCAATGGCTCAAATTATAACTAGTGACGAAAGATCAGGAAACGAGCTGGATAGGAGTGAAAAAAATGGTGAAGCTATTGGAGAAAAAAGGAGTAATTCTATGCAAGAGCACAACGATATAAAGAACTCTGATTCATCAGAAGGAGATAATACAGGAGACAATGAGCAGTCTGGAGAAAGTGACCAGAGTCAAGTGCTACAAACCACAGCAGTAGTTATGAATATGCTTGATGTTACTATGCCTGGGGTCCTCGATGATGAACGGAAGAAAAAGGTAAAGTTCACAATATTTCCACTGGATAAAGCATCTAAGCGAATGCTTTATAGCTCTATGAAAAATGCTTTGTACCTCTTCCACACCTCTTCTAAAATAGTGAGTTTTCACTTTTCACACCACATTTTCTTCCGTCCACATGTAGTTGTTGCCACTGAACTGACACTACATGGGCCTTGAATGAATCTTAAAGTTTAAAGTAGGTTTTGCTTGCATATCACAGATCTACACTAGAACCGAAAGTTGCTGTATGAAACATAGCATTTACTTAGGATTTGCTCCCATAATTGAGATGGTAAATGAATCCCTGGCTGCTAATTTTATGTCTTACAATTCCTATTTTCTATGGATCTCGTATTTGTGAATTAGATTATATGGTGTGCGATTGTTGAAAACTTTACTGAGCTATGACATCTTTGGCAGGTATAGCTGTAAGAGATCAATCTCCCTTGTTTTTTGTTATACTTTTCGCTGCCTAAGTTATTTTCTTAAATTACTAGAGACCTGGAACTGCTTACTTTTTCATCCTTATTATTTCGTGCAGGTCCTAACAGCTGTAGGACAAGGAGAAACGCTCATGAAGGCTCTTGAAGGTGCTGTCCCAGAGGATGTCCGAGGCAAACTCAGAACGGCAGTTACAGATACTTTGCAATCTCAGAGTACAAACTTAAATCTTGAGAAACTCGGAAATATCGGGTGGATCCCAAGTGTGACTGCAGATGTTAAGTCGCAGATGGACAAATTGAGAAGGGGAGTCTCGACTTCCGAAAGTGGCCAGAAAGAAAGCAGTTCTGAGACTGAAAAAGGCACACAGAAAGACTCAGCAGAGTCGAATTTTGGTAGGGCAAAAGCTCATGATGGAAGTGAATCTTTCAAGAGCATATTGCCCATGCTCCCAAACATACTGAGGGGTTGGAAGGTGGTGATATGCCAAACCAGTCCCAAAAGTCTGAGAAAGAAAGTAATGGGACTGATACTATGAGTGAACAAACTGCCCAGGCTAGCAAAAATTCTGGGGATGGTTTGGAAGAGTGTGATAAACCAAATCAATCCGAAGAGTCTGAGAAAGTAAATGGGACCGAGCAGGCCAATGTCAACCAAAATCATGGACTAGCTGATAAGCGCTCCCTGGATGAGAAAAATCATGTTGGGGAAAATGATGCCATCAACAATGAATTTAAAAGTTCTGAATCTTTGGCGGAGGAACAGACACATGGGTCTTCTGGTCGTTCTGAAGATTCAGTTGAGCAAGATGCAGCAACTTCTGATAATAAGTTTACCAATAAAAATGAGGGTGACATTCAGAATGTTGTAGATACAGTTTCACAAAATACTGTCGATCAGAAAGGACAAAATTCATCAACAAAATCAGATGAGGCTTCTGCTCAAGAATCTCCAGGTCAACAGCCTCCCTCCATTAGTGTTACACAGGCATTGGATGCCTTAACTGGGCTTGACGATTCCACTCAAATGGCAGTTAATAGCGTTTTTGGAGTTTTAGAGAATATGATCGATCAATTAGAAAAAGCTAACAATCATGATAATATTTCGGGGGTTAACAAAGATGGGCATCAGGAATCTGATGGTGGACCAAAGAACTCACAACCAGAAAGTGGCGACAAGACTGGAAACCTAGGGCAGGATGTCAGAAATGTGAGTTTGCATTCAGATGAAACTCGATCATCTGGTAAGAAGGAAAACAGTTTTCCTGTAAAAGATGCTCGACATGATGATGTACTTAGTGATGGGAATCATGAAGGTGAAGTCAACAACTATCATACACTATCTCTATCTGAAAGCACAAGAAATTCTCTGGAGGACAATATAAAAGTAGGTGATTCAGGTTATAGAAGCTTAAGTAAAATTCGCGGAGGGCAGAAATTTCCTGTTGGTATGGCCATTAACCCTTACTGGGAATCACCATATAGGAAGCATCTTCAGAGGTACTTCATGAAGGAGATGCCTGCTAATGCATCAGATTCAAGCTCAACAACTGAATTAGTCCTTGACCCGAAGGAAGGACGATGGAAGATGGTAGATCAAGCAGGAAATGCAAGGGATATCGACAGTGAGTCCAACGGAAGTCAGAGGATGGATGGACAGGATAGTGATGCAGACAAAATTTTAGAACCATCTTATGTTATATTGGATACAGAATTCACAAGGCCTGACTGCGTAGTACCTGCAGATGATGGGAGCATTCGTAATACTGCTGATATGGATGATGCTAAATTGGAGATCATTTGTTTGATTAACAATAGTGTCTTGGATGCTCTAAAAGTTGAAGTAAGTCGCAAGTTAGGTATAGATCAGTTAAAGATATGGAAAGCAGCCTTGTTTTGGAGATGGAGAAAGTTGCCAGTGCAGTTTCTCAAGCTGTTTTAACCAATTCTGAATTGTGTTTGAACACTTTTGGAGAAGCCAGTGAGTCAGATACGGCAAAACTAGGTACAATCAATGGAGAATGCATAATCAAGGCTATAACTGCTGCCATTCAAGAAGCTAGTCATTTGAGAAAAGTCCTTCCAGTTGGTGTTATTGTGGGTTCAACCTTAGCCTCTGTTAGAAAATATTTTCAGGTTGCTGCTGTGCAGGATAGGCACCGACATACAGCACTTCATCATTCTGAAGAAATACCCCATCTCCAAGATTATGAAACGAAACAAAAACTTTATCAGAGTGGCAAACGTCAAGAAGATAGTTCTGGTGAGGCATCTAGTGAAAATGTTGAACCGGGTGATACAGTAAATTCTGGCAAAGATGAAATCATGTTTGGGGCTGTTACAGCCGCCTTGGGAGCATCTGCTTTATTTGTGCAAAACAAGGTAAGTAAGAACTATATCCAAGAAGGATAAGAGATATATATGATTCAAAATGCTCACGTGTATAAGAGAACTACTAAAATTACTTGCTATGGATGTTTTACTGATTAGTGATACCTTAGAACAAGTATAATACTCAAACAAAGTAGATGGAGACTCAGGCGCATGTCTTGGTGCCATAGTGATAATGCATTTAGCCTAAATTAAGTGATAGCATTGGATGTACTATGCTGACATACATCAATTGACACTGGTTGGACATACCTAGCTAATATTACTACTATATTATATTTATTATTTTAGATTATATGTTTATGATAATAACAAAAACTTTACTTTTTATACCTTTTGGTAAATTTATTATATTTATCTTTATTTTTTATTTAAATATTGTTTTGAGTATACAGTTTTAATAACAAACTATAAAAATTATGACAAATTTATAATAAGTAAATTTACTGCATTATTTTAGTTTATTATTAAATTTATAAAATAAATTGATAAAATTTGATGTCCAAATATTGGATTGTAAATATTATTATTATGCTATGCTTGTATTAATAATATTAGAAAACTTAATTATTAGTAATTATAATTAAATGTTAATGATAACTATTTTTTCCTCACTTCCTAGTCTTTGGCAAGGAAGCGGAGGAAGGGAAAGTTATATAAACGATAAAAAGTGGAAGGAAAGTGCGAAATCACTTTTCCACTTGCCTTTCAAAATAAATAAAGGAAATGGCTGTTACATTTTTTCAGCTTCTCACTTTCTCTCCACTTTTTCATATACTGTCCAAGTAAACAGGCCCTTATAGGCTTCAACCGGTACTCAGTCCATTTCTCTATTTTTGTCCCAATGCATGGTTATTACATGGTAAAAGAGATCTCTACTTTATAGTAGTTTACCAGTTGTGGCATGGATTCTAAATTTAATGCAAGATTACTGCATTTCATTAAGTTATTGTTTTGCAGTATTGTTCACAGGAGGTGTTTTATGATCCATGTTTTATTTGAATTTTCCGTCCATGTTAGTTGTTCATATTCTCTCTTAATTTGATGGTAACTAACAGAAAGGCGCCAATGATGTAAGACGTGAGGACAGTCATGACACTGAAAGTAAGTTTGGGAAGTATGGCCCTCTTGACGAAGATCATGCTAAGTCTGAGGAGGAAATAGAAGAAAAGAACCAGAGTAACATAGTGAGCAGCCTTGCTGAAAAAGCTATGTCGGTCGCTGCTCCTGTTGTGCCAACTAAGAGTGATGGTGAAGTAGATCATGAAAGGTGAAGTTATCTCTACTTCATCTGTTTCAATCTTATATGTCGTATATTGTATCAACAACATCTCATTTATCGCATCTGATGTGTACAAGCAGATTAGTAACCATTCTTGCAGAGCTGGGGCAAAAGGGTGGAATACTAAGATTGATCGGAAAGGTTGCATTACTTTGGGGAGGTATACGTGGTGCTATGAGCTTGACTGACAGGCTGATATCATTCTTGCACATTTCTGAACGGCCCTTTTTCCAAAGGTTGCTCTCCTTTCTACAGATCTGCTCTTTTGTGTTAGATTTTTTTTGCTTATTTTTTGTCTAGTAAGACACCAAAGATTGGTGATGCTCTCTCCCTCTCCCTGTCTCTCGTATTTGTTCTCTTACCCTTAACATGTAAAGTTTATAAATATAATTACTTAGTCCGGTACATTCATGGGTGAATTTGTATTATTAGGATAGCAGACATCAAAAAACGAAACAAAAATGGTGAATCTTTGTAAAAGCTTTCAAGCTTAGCTTTTGTATCTGTATTTTGTAATTATCATGATATTGTTAAATCCTTTCTTTTTTACATCTACTTATTAATCATATATATGTATTGCTCCTTGTAGGATTCTGAAGATCACATGACATTGGTTTTTTTATGTACAGGCTCTTGGTTTCGTCTGTATGGCACTTGTCCTTTGGTCTCCTGTGGTGATACCCCTTCTTCCTGCACTTCTACAGAGTTGGACGACAAAGACTTCAAATGTGGTTGCTGAATACTCTTGTATACTTGGACTCTACTGCGCAGTCCTGATACTTATTATTTTATGGGGTAAAAGAATTCGTGGTTATGACAATCCACTCGAGCAGTATGGCTTGGTTCTTACGTCAGCTCCCAAGGTATGGACTTTATTCAATTTGCATGAGAGTGTTAATTACCTCAAAGCTAGGCAACTCAAAAGTCTCAAATTGTGGGATATGCCTGCTGTTCTAACAAGAATTATGAGAGAGGCTTGGTATATTAGGTGAAAGTTACATCTTCTATTTGCTAGCGAAGTGTTTCCAATGCCTTCTGTTTTTCAACTAACTTCACCTTTGAAGGGCCAAAAGTTAATACTAGAAACCAACCTAGTTCACTTGGCGCGTAGATCGCTGTCGAGAGCCCATAGTTCAATTTACTTTAGCATATTGTTTCACAAGAACTGTGTTGTACCTCTAAGACTAAATTGGTGTCGGAATAGTCCACACTACTTGTTCTAAGTGATGTAGGACCTGTCACGTTAAACATGTGGTGGAAATGAACTCTATACGAATTATTTAGAGTTTTCCATATTATATGCTTAGAGGTCCCTGGCATTGTAGATCTTTGTGTTGATTTGTAGTTATTCATCATGATAAAGATGACTCCTAACATATGAGTCTTCTGCAGATCCATCACTTTCTTAGGGTCTGCTTGGAGGATTGGTGACCGTTTTATTTGTTCATTCAGTTAATGCTTTACTTGGTTTTGCCTATCTTCATTGGCCTATGGGGCTATTCTCATCAGCAGACACAAATGTTTTGCTGAAAGGATATGGACGTATGCTACTACTTGCTTTTAGAGGGACAGTGATGGCAGTTGGAGTAGCACTCGTGGAAGAATTACTATTTCGGTCATGGCTGTCCGAGGAAGTTGCGGTCGATTTTGGGTATTATGTGCCATACTCATTTCTGGACTTGCATTTTCTTTGTTCCAAAGGTATGCAATACCATTCAACAAACCTTATGATATGTAATCTTACATACAAATATCATGCTCTTATAATCTGTTTTAATTTATCTCGACTTATTTCCGTAGCGGACATAAATTTTTTTTGAGAGTTCTCTCATATTAATATATGTTTTTTTTTATCTAGAAGCTGAATGTCTTGTCATGTTTCTTATTTTGGGTTATTGCGCTGTTGTTTAGGCTTCTCTTCTCTTTTTTAAACATGATTCAGCATTGTAGTAAACCTGTTCAAATTATCTTTTATAAATGCTTATAAGTGCGATGTATAATATGCTTATAAGTGCGATGTACGTACAGAAACAGAATACAGCTATTTTCTCATGATTGATCCGGTCAAGTATAAGAGGTAAATATAATCTAGTAGCCTTCGAATTTGATCGGTTTACTACCATCGGGAATTTAGCAATGAAATGGCAAAGTATTTGTTTGCACTGGATTTGCCATGCCATCTACAACTATGAGTGACTATCGTGTCTTTAACATTAAAAAAGGAGGAATGTCTGCTAACTTATATAAAACCTTGCATGTAATGATTTTGGAGTAAAAATTGAACATATCTATGTATCATTGTGTCTCTGCTTTTGTATGTTACACATAAATGTAAAAAATCTGTAATAAGTAATTGTTTCTTTAAATTTCTATTAAATTATGAAATCGTTATTGTACTAATTAATGATATTTGCTTTATGCATCTATCAGTTAGTTCATTGTCTGTTTACCTTGGATTTTAACTTTTGCCTCTCTTTGCAGGTCTTTTTCATCCCTGCCAGGGTTTTTCCTACTATCTTTAGCTCTTGTTGGTATCAAGCAAAGAAGTAGAGGAAAGCTCTATGCACCAATCGGCTTCCGAGCAGGAATTTTGACAGCAAATTTTCTTTTGAAGAATAGCAACTTCGTGGTATATCATCTAAACACTCCTCCGTGGTTGGCAAGCATCCACCCATGGAGGCCTTTTGACGGTATTGTTGGAGTAAGCGTTTGCATCATTTTGGCCACTTTTTTCTTCCCGGAAAAACCTGTTAGGAAGAACAAAATTTCACCGGAGAGTACAGAAACACAGTGAACTAGCTGAGATTTCAATGATGATGTAGTTGATGACTGCATGGATCTTGATCCGTTCGGCGTTTTTAATTTATGGATGCTCCCAAAATTTATCCAGAACTCTGTGTTGCTGTCTTGCTGCTCTGAAGTGAAAATATGACGTATAAAAGTGCGCTTGATTTATGGATCATGTAACAGTTAAGGTCCAGTATCAGAAATTTTGCAGATTTTGGATGGTATCAGGCCACAGTGATAACTACAATGCAAGATGGCATGCGTAGTTTCAACATATTTTTTACAAACATCGATCAGGAGTGTAAAGAACACAATGCGGTCTCGGTATCAGAAACTTAGCGTAGAAATTTTTGTTACGGTGCTATGAATTGTATAGCTTCAAAGAGATACAGGTTGTTCTAACTATAGAAGAAGAAGAAACATATGCTAGTCTGAAATTTCTCTCAAAATTTTTCGTAGATTTGCTACTTGAGTTTGAGCTACCTTCTGCGCATGACTCCAACCTTATTTTGCTGAGAATCGAACTACTTACGAAAAGTTTTTGGAGCAGCTTCTGTTGGCGATTAGTCTAAGATGAAGTTGTATACTTGTAAATCTTCCCTTTAATGTTTTTTTTTTCTTTTTCATAAAAATAGATATTTCTTTTATGTTGATATCCGCCATATTTTTATTTATTATGCAGTTAATTGTTGGTAAGAGCATTGTCTTATCTGCTCATGTATAAAAAAGAAAGTGTAAATGTATAATTTACTAATAGAAAGTATAATATTATTATATAGAAATGTAGTCTCAAAACATGCTGGGTAAGATAAAAGTACAAGAGTTGCATGCAAGGTGAGCTATAATTTGGTAGGTTAAAATGCACCTCATCAGGTTGCACCCTATCTGTATATGCATTGCTTTTGAAAAGTTTCCAAAACAAAAAGTAATAGACACTGCAACTTTTGTATTTATTTATTTTTTTTTCCAAAAGATATTTATTGATGCCCTCCGCCCCTGGGTGGGATGGCCGGAGTGCTCGCCTCATGAAGCGACCGTCCGGATTTGAATCTCCGGGGGTGCACTCGTCCGGTCCGTTTTTCGGATGGCTGTGAGATAAGTGCAGGTGTCACGTTTTCTGGCGCTTGTGCGAAGATGGTGGGCATAAAGTGGTACTTTATTGTTTGGTCTGGAGGAGGACACCACATCGGAATTTTACTATCTGACTGTAGGCCGGATCAAAATGGTTCGATGTCTGTCGGATAGAAAATGATTCCGGCACTCAGGTGGTGCAATATTGCGATCATGTAGGTTTCGTCTTGTCACCTCAAAAAAAGAAAGATGTTTATTGATAGATATTTTGATACTTATAAATTCTGATAGATTTAAACAATATTTAGACCGTTACTATTTAAAATATCTAAATACTTATTTAATATTTTCGAAGTACACTAAAATCTTTTCATATAATTCTAAAACAATATTTGTGAATATTTGTATCAGCCAGTTCATGGTGCAGTTACATCAATCGATATCTCAAAACATTGATTCCTGATTAGATGATTCTTGCTCAATTCCAAAGAATAGGTTAAGAGTTGTATCTAATTGCAGATGGCATTTTCCATTAATCAACCTCGTCTACGAAGTTGAAGCAATATTTATTGGACTTGATTTTGTTCGGGCATAAAAATTGAAAAATCAACCCTAAACGTCAAATTATGCCGAAATACTTGACAGCCTCTTTATACCAGGACCATTTTTTATTAGGAAAAAACTACTTACTCCCAATAAATCACACACAACTAATCTCCACCACACATTCTTCTCATGATCTACACATTTATCTCGTGGATGTGGCTGATACGTAGCGGATGTGGCGGATTGTTGTAGCGGATGTGGCATGATTGTTGTAGCGGATGTGGCTGATACGTAAGTTGTCCTCAAATTACGGAGGAAGGGAACACAAGTACATCGTGTCATGTGATTCTTAAGCTAAGTCCTTCTGTTGCCAACTAAAAAACAAATACATCATGCCCTCTGAATTTTGAGTCATTTTATTTTGCTTGGTTCATGAACTGTCATTCTTCTCAGAAATCAAATAAATCCACATGCCTTAGATTAAAGATAGGCAGGCTGGTCCACAATGCTGGCGCACCCGCGTGGCTTGTGGTCTATCGACCTAGGTCCAAAGCACGAGCCAGCCCGACCTACGGCCCAAAAAATAGTATAATCCCGCACGCACTGTCCGAGGTTCGGACTATCTATACAGTATGGATCGTACTTCGCCTGTGCTACTCTAGAGAGCTGGCTTTTGCTTGTATTGTTTGTGCGGTCTGCCGTAGGCCACAAGCTATTTTAATATCTCTGCTTTACATGCTCTTGAATTACATAACAAAAAACGATGCTAGCGAATAGCCGATTCTTTCCTCTATACCGATGTTCTGAATTGCACTCATTCAGAACGTGTACGTGAGGGAGGATGCTAATTAGGACGAAATAAAAAACAGTTAGTACAACCAATGCTTAGTTGTTTTTAGGATACTTGATTATTTTCATGCTCAACGCCAAAATAATTAACGCATTGTGCTCTTCTTTGTCCTCATATTTTTCTATAGCTCTCAATAATTTTTTCTATTGGACACTGTGCGTGTGAATACATCTGAGGTCGAGTTCTTACTTAGGCAGATAGGCAAATGGTTTAAAAAGCCACGTATGAACCGGCATTAAGTTTGGGTTGAACTGAGTTGGACTTTAACTTATGCATGTAATACTATAGCCTCTGAATTATTCCGTATCAGCAAATGACCGAGAGAATAATATACTTATATATAAATTAAAAATCCTTGAAAATATTCTATTTTGAGCTAACACAAGGCGATCCTACATCTCCCTCCATCAATTATGCTGTAGCCATTTCCCCTTTGTTTCTTGCCAAAACTGTATACCACCATAATGCAATTTATGGAATCATTATTTTTTTTTCCAGCTTTGTCTTCAAATCAAGAAACACAAAATATGTTTTCATTTTTAAACTGCAAAAACAATATTATATACCAAATTTTCATGTTTATTTTTAAGAAAAGAGAGAGGTGCCGCTAAGAGTCAAGACATTGAGTCTAACTTATTCACTCTCTTATAAACTCGGCTCAATCCTGAATAAGCGATGATGTCAATTCTTTTGGACCCTCGCATATATATCATGCAGTTCATGAAAACCGCAAATTCACGGCGGGTGCTAAATCAAAACAGCCGGACTTGCGCTCGCGCCGATAAACTACTAGCAATTTATTGGTGGACTGTGTGTTCAATTTTCACTACAGTTATCAGAACGTGGTATGTTTGAGCACATGATGTGTTCAATTATGGTGCCATCCAAATCACATGATATCTGAGAACATGCGGGCTAGATTTTGGAATAAACATTTTCAATAATAATTCGGATTATTCCAAATAATTTATTTTTCCTAGGATTTATTTTTTTTTCCCCTTAAATATTGTGCAGAAAATCAAGAATATTCTTAATTGATAATGCTGTCGTGTTGAGATGATACACATTGTTTATATTGGGTTTTATGGGGTTTCCCTGGATGTTGTTGTCTCGTGCAAGGCTTGTTGAATATGCATAACATAGGCCTCTTTTCTTGACAAAAAAAAAAAAAAAAAGAAAAGAAAGACATAGGCCTCTCTTTTTTTTAATTTAAAAAAGAAAATCCTTATATATAATAATAATAATAATGACCAACTCATTTCCACATTCAAGTGACTATCCTGAAATATTTGATTTTTATACACTAACTTAAATAAAATAACGATGCAGGTTATTTCATTGCACACAATTTTTTAACCACAGTCACTACAGCCATATAGTAAAATTTCAGACGTATGTTATCTTCTGATTTACTGTTAAGTACAGTCTCATACCACAAAATTGAGAATAGTTCTAAAAATTCTAAAGATTATATGTTGTGTTATAGTAGATAGAACTCAAATTCGTAAATAATAATTTATCAGCCATCTATTATATCAGTTGAACTATTCGCCGGGCAAAATTTAACTACAATATTAAAAATTTTGGGTCATAAAATTATTTTATCTCTTCTGAGTAGGGCTGAGCATTCGGGTCAACCCGAACCGAACCGAAATTCTTAAGACCGACCCGAACCGAATACTTTTAGACCGAACCGACCCGAATTTTGTGTCAACCCGAACCGACCCGAACCGACTAAAATTCGGGTCAGTTCGGGTTGGTTCGGGTTGACCCGAATAATAAAAAAAATTTATTTTTATTCAATAGTAATTCGGATTCGGGTCAGTTAGGGTCGACCCGAATAGTTGTAATAGGAATATTTTATTTAAAAAGAAAAAATTAGCACATAAAAACCAACGAAACTAACTAAAATGTGACTCGCGAGGATAATTCGGGTCCAACCCGAACCGAACCGAAATTCGACCACCAAATCCAAACCGAATTATATAAACCCGAACTATTAAAATGTCGACCCGAACCGAACCTGACCCGAACCGAACCCAAAATTTTAGTTTTATTCGGGTCAGTTTGGTTCGATTTTTCGGATAAGTTCGGGTAATGCTCAGCCCTACTTCTGAGCATGAAAAACAAAAGAAAAGAAAAGCTCAGCTCATCACATTGGGAGGATACATTTTTTGAAATGGGCCCATGATTTTGCACAGACGATACTGCACCCAATTGGCTAGCTCTGTGACTACTAATTTAATACTTGATTACATTGTGTACTGCTCTGCCACAACAACTCATGTAAGTCTGTCTTTGTCCTACAAATATAGTGTCCCACACCACTTTCTTCTACTTCTCCCACTTATCATCTACGCCAGCACTTTTATTCTACAGGCATCAAAATTTCTGATATAATCTAAACGGCATAAATAATATATCAAATATATATATAATATATATCCTAATATATCATATGTAATTATGATTAAATCAGAATCCGTAGATGGAAAAATTGCATTTTACGAAGATTTCAACCCTGATTGATGCCATTATCCCAATCAGAATCAAGGATAAAACCCATCGTTTACCCTCGGAAATTTTAAAATAATTCAGAACTTTTTTTTACTTTACAATAAAAAACTATTCAAATTCATAGTTCAAATAGTTTTTAAATATATCAAAATAAGTGTATAATACGTTTGGAAAGCTTTTTATTTTTATTTTTTTAATTTTTTGTTTTTTGTGAATAATGATAAATGCATAGAGGTTTTACCCCTGGTCCAGTGATCCTTGATTGCTATGAACCAGTTAAATCTCTTCTCCTCCCAAAAAGATACAAGCATCTACTACGGTATATTATAAAGTTAAGCTCCGAGTTAAATTTGTGTCCTCTGAAAATAAGTGTAACTTTTCGCCCAACTTAGGGTCATAAAAATGTTTGTATCTGTATGACCAAAAATAATATATCAGTGATAAATGAAAAAAGAATAGACGGGTGCATGTACATGTATGTGTACATACACGGTGGTATATACGGTGGTATAAACCTTGCCCTAAAAATCTTTTTAAGTAGAATATCAACTATTTATGAAGTGATTCATCACATCGCGCTCCATCTTAACCATTGAATCTTACACTAAACCTGTTTAAACAAACATATTAGCAAAAAATGTAATTTTGACCATCAATCGGGTCAAAAAGATGATCCTGATAAGTAGTATTTCGTTAGTAATATAAAAAGGAGTCGTATTGCGGCTCTTATGTTGTCGGATAACAACAACCGTACAATCAGTAAATACGTTTAACTTATTTACTACAGCTCTATATTTATTATTGCGAATGTAAATGGCTGGCAGTCAAGTAAGCTATTATATTTATCAATCGGGTCAAAACTAATTCTAATGAGCAGTATTTTATAAAATGGAGAGTCATATCGCGCCTTTTATGTCCACCAAGGTTTTATGTGCCGAGCCGAACCGAGTTTCAGTAAACTCCGATCTCAGCACGTGCTGACCGTACCGATAGTGCCGTGCCGACCGTACCAATATATATATATATTATTTTTAAAAAATAAAAATAAAAAAATTAATTTAAATATTTAAATATAAGATTTTTGACACGTACCATATCAGTTCATGCCGTGCCGACAACTGTCGAAACAGACACATGCCGTCCGACATGGGCTGTGCCGGCCGGTATCGAAAACCATGATGTCCGCAGACAACAACAACTTTCCGGTGAGTCGTCTTTTTGTCGCATACACAGAGTATGTGGAGAAAGCAACTTGGTGTCGTAGCTTTAAGGTGCGGAGTGAAAACATGTTGAAGGAATCAAGGAAACTGCAAAGTTTTTGTAAATATTCAAATATGATTCCTTGTCCACATTTGCACCCTTGTGAATAATTCAACAATTATTACTCATATAACTTTTTTTAGATGGAAGACGTCGGGCCGGGTACTTTTTCGGTCGGACCGCTCGCCCACCTACTCCATCCGATCGGAGTCTGATCCGGCTCAATTCAGAAGAAATCTATAACTTTTACGTCTATCTATGTTTTATACTGTTTTGTATCTGTCCGTAGAATTTTGATTTTATGGGTCGTTTGTATATTACCATTCAAACGACCTCCTTCATATATAACAGGAGTTATTTTTTAAATATTCAACATAAAAATTATAAATTTTGATAAGATCTACAGTTTTAATATTCAAAATTTTTTTAAAATATACTTTTAAATAGGTGTTTTAAGATTCCAAAACTTAATGGATTCAAAAAAAAATTTAAAATCCGTTTTAAATCTATTAAGTTTTGGAACCGTAAAATACCTAGTTAGAAAATTTTTTATTGAAAAAATTTTGAACGGAAAGTTGTAGATCTCATCAAAATTATAATTTTCATGTTAATTTTTTTTTCCAAAAAAAAACTCCTCTTACGTATATCCTAAGGTGACGGCAAAAAAAAAAAACTCCAACCTAGAAGGCCTGTTTAAATTCGGTTATTAGAAGTTGAATTGTAAGTCAATATTTGCTTAATTTTATAACTTTTTATAATGCATAATTAACATTTATATTAGCTATTTAAAAATCAACTTATTTATACAAAATTACTCACAAACTAATTTGATCGAGCTGGTCATCGACCGATTAATAATGTGATCGAAGGTAAAATTTGGTTAAAGACATAATGTAACAAACAGGAAACACGAAATAGAGAAAAGAACACATAAGCTTTTAACGTGGAAATCCTTGTCGCCAAAATAAAACTACGGACGATCATATAATGCCAACGGAGAATGCACTATAAGTAAAAGATAATACAATCTCACGAAACTCACAGATCTTTCAAGTACAAAAGATCTCTTAAGTATTCAGAATCCAACCTTCAATACAGTACTGTAAGTGGTCTTTTATAGACACCCCGGAAGGTAAATTAGCTAGACGGCGGTTGAAAAATTTTCGAATTTCGGCTGATATTTCGGCTTGACTGCGCTACCCTTGCACCACGTGGACCACTACATCCGTGGAAGACCAATTCTTATAGCGGGCGCTTGCGTGGCGGAGGCGTGGAGGACGTGGTCTCTTGTATATCCGCACGGGAGCGATCTCTGTGTCTCGCCGAGGTCTTCTGGTCATGTTATGGACCTCAAAGGTAAAGAGAACCCGAGGTAGGTCTCGGTATTGCGCGATCCTGATATGGCCGCGACTCTCTCTTCCGACGGTAGGCTTTTCAGGATCCACCTTTGTGAAGTTGTCTGTTCGCATATATACTACTGACACGTGGCAGTCCAAATTCGAGCTCTATCATAATTAATACATTATTTTCCTCCATGATTTTGAAATCAAATCCCTTGAACTGACACAGCTGAATATTTGTTTGATTAGATAATTCAATTGTGCTATTTACCAGCTCTGTTTTTTGGGATAATGTTCAAATGGCCCATGCTTTGCCAAGGTATGCATAGTTAGCTCCTGGACTTTATCGCTACCTCTTTTAGCTTCTCTTTCTTTCCTTTTTTTTTTTTTTTGAGTTACACCGATTTAACCAGTGTGTTAGTATTTTTTAGATTTTTTTTTTTATACAAAGTTATAACTTTTATGAGATCTATAACTTTTATATTCAACATCTTTCCGAAAAATAATATTAAATATATATTTTCAGGTTGCCTAATGTTAAAAGATTTTAGATCTGATCCATTAACCTACTAAAATTTTGAAGCTACAAAATGTCCATATAGAAATATTTTTAGAAAAAATATTAAACATAAAATAATTAGATCTCATCAAAATCTATAATTTTTATGTAAATTTTTTTTTAAAAAATACTAATACGACGGTCAAAATGATATTGCAGAAAAATCAATGAGGGTTTAAAAAAAGAAGTGGGCCGGAAATGCCACTTTCTTTTTTAAACCCTAATTGATTTTTCAGTCATATCGTTTTGACTGTCATATCAGTATTTCTTTTTAGAAATTTTTTTTTTTAATATAAAAATTATAAATTTTAATAAGATTTACAACTTTTTAGAAAATTTCATAGAGCCTTCCAGGTAATGTTTTGCCAAAAAAAAATCCCCCTTTTTTAGTATTATTCTTCTTTACTAAATGCATTATAAAACGAAAAATAAATAAATAATTGGGATCAGAAGGTGAGAGGAATCTTGGGAGAGGAGACCTTTGGATTGGTGATGTGCTGTTCAAAATTCAAACAATTTCTGAAAAATAAAATCAGCTGTTTTTAATGATTCTTTGGTGGTTGGCCTTTGATTCTTGTTAGGTGATCATTAATAAACTTTTTTCGAGCAAAAAATAAAAAATATAAAAAAAAATTCAAACATATGCATTGACAAGAAAAAGGTCCTTATCTTCCACTAATATGTCTTTATAATACGATCGTATAATATATCGAGCATCTAAAACCACATGTACCGAACATTAAACAAACTCGAATTAGCCGTATTAGTTGCCACAAATCCAAATTTTTGCTCAAGTAACTGACAAAACATACGACAATCGACGCAGTTTTGGATATATTTTGTTTCTTTTATACTCACCTTCAAACTATTAATACATGAAAATCATGATATATACGCATATCCGTCTTCTCACGAAAAGTAAGAGTATTTTATCTTTTATTGAGAAAAAATGCCTTTAATTAATGCATAATAATATTTTTATTGGCTACATCACTCATTTTCATTATTCAAAATGGTCAATCAGCTATACTAAATTTTAATTTATTCTTTTATTTAGTTTTCTTAAATGAGAAATCTAGGTAGCAGTTAAGTCAGTTGATTGATAGCAACCAAGGAGCAAGCTATAATTTCCTAAATTTATTTATATATACTAATTAGCCTACATATATTAAAAATATTAAATAAAATTTTAATTGTAGAAGTGTTTAAAGAAAAAGCAAAAAAAGAAATAGTATTTAGTAGGATAAGGACACCCTGTGACACCTCCACATGCCTATCCCTATCACCAAATTTAATTCTTAATATTTTCTAGCAAGAGGTAATACATGTTAGAAATTATTTAACAAAGGAATAGTGCATTTTTGAGGGATTAATTGCAAGCTAATGCTCTCGTATGATCGATAAAACGCAACGCGATAAAAAAGATAAGTAGCGATTAAATTTTTAACAGTTAAAAAGTTTTAGTCGCATAATATAGTTTTTTTTTAACTAAAGTGTATTTTTATAAGCTAAAGTAATTGTCGAAAAAGATAATTTTTAATGATTAAATTATAATTTTCGGTAGCTAATATCATATTTTGAAGGAATAAATATATGCTAGTCACTGAAGTCTTTTAAGACTCTGATATGATGACTAAAGTTATTTTACACAATATATCGACTGAATTTCGCTATATAATTTCTAAAATATTAGCCGCTATTCTGTATTTTTTTCTGTAGTATCGATTGCATCACAACAAATGCATAAAATTTCAATGATGAATACTGTCTTCTAAAATATAATCTTAAAAAAAATAATAAATAAAGTGAGTTTGTTAAAATTATAATGTTAGGAATTTATCGAATCTAATCTAATGATGGAGAAAAATAGAAACTTAGGTATTTATAAAGGACAAAATTAGGAAGTGCATCGCACGTACTATTATTTTAATAATAATGCTATTAAGGACAAAATTAGGTGGAGTTTAGGACTTCGGTTTATAATGGATTTATAAAAGTACACAATAATAGAAAATTCAAAATAAGCATGTTATATACATATACAAAAATAATAGCTTTCTGCGGCCAATTATATTATCGAAAATTCACAATTATACGAAACTGATAGCTTGCTGGTAGAGTTGCTCAATCGGTGGAACGGATAACTTATTATCCGTCTCACGAAGTTAGAGTCTCATTCGCCGCGTAATGCAGAACATATTTTTTCTAATATTTAAGAGAAATCTTCTAAAGATTATAACACTTATGTATCTATACTCAATAACAGCCATGAGACAAGTAAGGCCGAAGCTTTACTCATTGATTGCAATTTTAGAGCTGTGATTTTAAAAAATTATATATACGATAAACTAATTTGATGATTGCCGTAGAAAAAAAAAATTCACCTCCCTAAAAGTAGGTTATACAATATAAATTTATATAAATAAAATAAGTCAGTCTTTTTTGGTCTTGCAGTTACTGAGGTAAATTATTGTAAACTTATTTATTCTAATGTGTGTGTGTGTGTGTGTATATATATATATATATATATATATATTGAATAAATAAATACAATATATATATATATATATATATTTATTTATTTATTTATACAATACATATATATTGTATTCAATATAAATTTATATAAATAAAATAAATCAGTCTTTTTTGGTCTTGCAGTTACTGAGGTAAATTATTGTACTTTTTTTTTATTATAATGTGTGTATGTATTTATACATGCAAGCTCTATAGTCTATATTATGAGATACCCTAGTCCCTAAAAGTGGCATTCTCGTTATTATCGTCCAACTCCATGCCTTGTTTTAGCTACATCATGCCTATATATAATCGAAGCTTCCTACTATCTCCCTCCACCAACAAATTAGCACATTTTCTCCAGCAAATCAATTTCAGTTACCTCAATGGCGAAGATTGGCAAGCTAGGGAAACTCAAATGCATAATCAAGCGCTGGCATTCCTCCGCTGCCCACCGCTCTTCTCCGCCGTCAGAGCTCCGTCGTGATTCTGATCTGCGCGCTGCCTCGTTCAACGCTGCCGACGAAGTTCCCTCCGGCTACCGCCCGGTTTATGTAGGAAAGTCCCGCCGGCGGTACCTCGTTAGCTCCGACCTCGCAACATCCTGTCTTCCGCAACCTCATCGAGCGCTCCGGCGACGGCGCTCCCTCCGTCGATGGTGGTGGCGAGACGGTAGTAGGCTGCGAGGTGGTGCTGTTCGAGCACCTTCTGTGGATGCTGGAGAATGGCGACCCGCAGCCGGAGTCGCTAGATGAGCTCGTAGAGTTTTACTCGTGCTGAGAACCGCTGCTTTACGCCGGCGGCAAGGTGAGATCGCCGGAAGGCGGAGGTAGGGTTTAGAGTTGTAGGGGGTAAAGTAACAAAGTTGATCGATGTAAAGTTTACATGCACGAGGGTACAAAAATAATCGTTTCAAGTAAGGTTTTTCATTTTTTTTTAATTTAACCCATTTTCTAATTATTAAATCCCGTGAAAAATGTTCCCTTCTCATTTCTTATGGATAATCGTGTCTTGTTGTCCATTTTATGGGCTAGAAATCTTCTAATAATGATGTAATTTGCATGAGTAAATTCTAGCAAATTAATGTCCTTTTTGTTATTATTTTATAGTATAATAATCCGAATTCAACCTTTCTCTATATTTTAAATAATCTTAGTTATCATGTTTTGACAAATGCTAACTCTTGGCCATTGGCAAGTCGCAAAAAATATTCGCAATATGCCCTAATATAAATTTAAAAGTCCAATATCTTTTTTACGTGAAATGTTAAAATTATTTTATTTGATGAATTTTATAATGATATATATCTTTATAGGAAACAATATAAATTTTGTATGAATTGAATAGTGTACATTTGTCATCTCTTTCACACAACTTAATTATCTGGTCAAAATATACAATAATGTCTTCTTTTAGAAAAAAAATGTCGGAAAAAAAAAAAAACAAAAATGTCGGTTTTAACATCAATATATTTATCACTAACACAAAGAAAAGATTTCAGGATTGATTTTTCATCAACAAATTCAATCATTTTTTCCCTTTTTTTTTTCTTTTTTTTTTAAAGAGAAGTCATATCATATCCTTTAAAATGGACGGTAGTGATATGGCTTAAAAAACAAAAAGAGAAACAACAGAAATTCGATTGTGACTCGAAAGCAACACGAAGAAATATTCAGTGGACGACAGTTATATAAGAATACACCAACTAATCATTAGCTACATCAACTAACCAGCACTGATCAAATTAATTAACAGTATTAGATGATACAAGACGGCTATCATACTGCTCCGTTTTCGATCAAGATATAAAATAGTAGCCATTGGACGGTCACGAGAAAAAAAAGAAGAGCTACACCAACTCTTAACCGTCTCATTGCATTAAACTGGAAATTAAGCCCAATCTCAATATAAAATTAGTTTAATGGGTGCTTTGATTCACTACCCGAAATCAAATAAATACTGCACCTACAGAAAAAAAAAAAAAAAAAACAAAGCCCTGAAGCCGGCATTTTGACCCTTTTTAATTTTATTAAAAAAATAAACTAAAAATTGCTTTATTTATGTGCGTTCTATATTTATAGTTCAAAATTTTTTAATATATAAAAATAATTGAGTCAGATGCCAAAAAAATCTTAGTACAAAATGAATTTTTAAATTCGTTTTGTACTACTACTTCGGCGGTCAATAACCTATATTTTAATATTTTTATCAAAAATTTTGAAGTATTTAGTTGTAGAATTGAAGTAGATGAACTAACTTTGGAAGCACACTACTGGTTAACCAAAAGCGGTAGACGGTCGGACTCAAATTAGCATTTTGGATTTTTGAGAAATATTTTTTAAGGCGAAGGAAGATGAAAAACACCTCGAGAGTGAAAGGCACATGGTTTGATAGTGTCATGTGGGGATCTTTGCTAATTAGCAATCACATGCAATGTTTTTTTTATTATTTTTTTTTTTTATATTTTTGGTCATTGAGATAAAGATCATGTATTTTAAGTAAATGATTTGGACACAGATAAATTTCAATCTTCAGAGATAGCGGGACGAGGACCAGCGTATAGATGTTTGGCTAACATCCTACCACGACCATATTTATTATATGTCGGGCACAAGTAGGTGCTCGTACTAGCCGATCAATCCGCGGGCAACCATGTCTTGATATGTTTTTTCATGAATTTTTAGATTATAGTGGTCTCTTATACTTGAACATGCGCAAATGCCGAGTAGATAGTATGATGGACGATAGCATAAAGCATTCTCAGATGAGTGATGCCGGTGCCACCCTTGGCAGCACCAAAAAATTCACCAAACATAAAATCCGTTAGATTAAAAAAAAATATAAAAATTTTGCAATTTTTGAAAAGAAAACTTTTGAAATAAAAATTATAAATTTTAATCTTTTCCATTAATTTTTTTTTGAAAAAATACTTCTACATATATATTTTGGATTAAAAAAATTAACGAGTTTATATCAACTTAAACACTATTTCTGAAACCCGCTAAACTTTGGAGTCGTAAAATATTTATTTGAAATATTTTTTGAAAAAATTCAATATAAAAATTAGATATCATAAAAATTTATAATTTTTATATTGAAATTTTTGCTAAAAATTTATTCTTTTAGTTATATAAATTATTAAATTTGATAAGTTTGTGGATGATACGGTAGAGATACTACCGTTTTTAAGTGGGTGGACGAAAATCCATGCGTGCATGCATGATCCCAAGTGGGCAAATTTCAAGTTCCATATTCTAGTTCTTATAATTATGACGTATCAATTTGACCCTACATCTGAGCATGTTAAATCCCAGTTTTCAAAAGTTACCTACCGCACCGACGACATTCCAGATATTCCCTACCGCACCGACGACGTGCGGCAGCGCTGCCCCCACTCCGTTCACTTCTGCCCCTACCCGGGCTTCGAAACAATCTTCATCTCTAGGATCGTGAGCCTCGCATTTTCGTTGGCGAGCTTCCTCGTCGTGTCGGTCATCATCTCCTCCTTGCCCCGCCCGCGCCTTGCCGCTGCCACCGTGCGGCAGACAACTGCTTGGAGATCTCCGATCGCTTTCTACGTACCGAGCTTCGGGTAAGTCCATCCCTTGCGACTCAGAGTGCGCCAGCAGCTCTTCCGACTTCAGCGACGGTGGTGGAGCTCGCGGGCGGCAGTTGTTGGCGGAGTCCTCTTCCGCTGCCGGAGCGTTGGGCCACTCTCTCTGGCTATGGCATTTAGGATGGAAATGGAGGGGATGTGCAAGCGGAAAGTGGGTTTTTAACTTTTTACACACCGTTAGTGCGAAAGAAATATAATTAACACGTGGTGATTTATAAATGGTGAAGCAGTAAAAGACACACGAACAGGGTGCAGGAATCAGAACCCGTTTGAGAGTACCATAATTATTCCTGTTAATTTTCAATTTATGCAGTGGTCCACCAACTTTTTTTTTTTACCCAGCATTACTTTTTTTTAAAAAAAAAATCATATAAATTCTTGGGATAATCAGCCTCTCCTATTTTAATATTCACAAATTTCAGCTCCTGAAAATGCGTTACGCGACGTGATGTCGCGCACCGCGCCAGTGCGAAAACACGTTTTCAGGTGTTAAAATGTAAAAGTTAAAATAAGGGCTGATACGCAAAAGCCCCTGACTTCTTTCCTTTAAAAATTGTGGGAATCAATTCTTTATCTTAAACTTTTTTATAAATCAGCTTTATTTTAAATATTTATTTATAAATACTTTAACTATGATATAAATATTTTTTTAAAAAAATTAAATATAAAAAAGTATTGATATGATGTACAATTTTATTATTCAAATTTTTTTTAAAAAATATTTCTAAGAAGTTCCAAAAACTTAACGGATTAGAGATAACTTGTTAGGATTTTGAAATATCTAAATATTGAAAATTTTAAATACGAATAAAGTCGATTATATAATCTACAATAATTATATTCAATTTTTTTTTAAAAAAATATATTTAAATAGATATTTTGTAATATTATTAATAGATTTAAAAATAAAAAAAAATATTTATAAATGGATAAGCAGTGTATAGGCTCATATGCAGCTTTCATTATTTTTTTTCCTAACAACTTTTTAACCAGCATTTAACATGTCAAATTCACCGCGATGTTTACACGTCCTAGAGCAGTGGACATACAAAAGGTCTGAGAAGCAAACCTTGGTGTCGCCGACGATGGAGATGGCGCCGTGGAATGACGATTGAAATGGAGCAGCGCGAACATGGACTGAGCTAGCAAAGTAAAGGAACATTTCAAAGCAAAGTTCTAATCTTTCGATCAGAATATGTCCGACGATGATCTTTATTATCCTCCACGAGAATAAACTATTTATGTCAAACTCTCCAACATTAAAAGTGGGATCATGTATTATCTAATTTTTCATATATTTCAAACTATTTTTCAAATTTTTCATATACTTCAAAGTATTTATTCAAGAAGATATTCTTGCTGCCAACTCCAAACTTTCTAACTCCCCTTAGAAAAAATCCTCAACAATCTTTTTTTCACCCAAAAAGTCAATCTTTAACTTGTTAAACCATTTTCCCAACTAGGATTATGTTATCCTACATGAGAAATAGTTACCCTAATAGGGCAACAATTTGTCAAAACGTGAACTCCAAAAAGATTTTTTTTTCCTAACCGAAATAAAGTCTATTGAAAAATTAACATAGTCCAAATCTTTAGTACCTAATTCAGACAAGTGAGGTATCATGCCACTTTCAAATGACCCATTATAAAAAAAATAATAATTTCGTAACTGTGCGATGCACAATATTCTACACAAATTATAATAATAAAAATATTGTGTCGTTTATATCCTCAAAATTAATGTTTATATTCTAATTCTCATATATATATATATATATATATATATATATATATATATATAGTCCACACATGAGCTTAAACTGTGGTGTAAATTCTCAGTATGGAAACGAACGCATCCCAAACCATGCTCTCTCAGGACTTTATGTTTGGCCCTATTTTGGGCTTCCTAATGTCTTGGATGAATTCAAATTTTAAAACAATGATATAAAAAAATATCGATGTATTTGGGCAAAGTCTACTACTCCATTAGTTAGGACTTGAGGGTATGTAGGAATTTCTTCTTTTTTTTTTTGAGATAATATGAAAAATTCCGTTCGTTTTGAAAGGTCGGGGTATAGATTAAACCCGGAAAGCCTCCTTAACGGAGTATAGATTGTATCTAAGGGGTTTTAGTCCATTGCCTTGTTGATATAATAGAAATATGGCAGTGCCTTATAAGAGGATTATTTTTTGAATCTTGATAGTATAATGTATTAATGTGTGTGTAGAAGACTAAACACTATGTAATCAATATATACATATTTCTAAAAGATACAATTAATTCAAATGGTGCATTTAGAAAATTCTGATTATTGTTTTAATTTGATCTGTTTTCTTTTTTTTAATTTTTAAAGTCAACAACTCTTCTTTAACAATTATTTTTTAATCAT
Organism: Xerophyta viscosa; assembly: GCA_002076135.1. Taxonomy (NCBI): domain Eukaryota; kingdom Viridiplantae; phylum Streptophyta; class Magnoliopsida; order Pandanales; family Velloziaceae; genus Xerophyta; species Xerophyta viscosa. The sequence continues at coordinate 1,596,786 of MJHO01000042.1, forward strand.
TTTGGATATAAGGTTGGTTATTCGACCATTTCTGATCCTTTTGATCATTCCACACCAAAAAATTCATAATTATTTAAATTTTTGTTTTACCAAAAAAAAAAAATGTATCTAACCGATACTTTTTGGAGTGATTTGGGTCAAACAAACATCCGCCAGAATTACCAACATCAAAGATATTTTCCGCTATATTCCAACATGCTTTTGACCTAATTTATTTCGATTATGAATTTAACAGTGATTAAAATGTAACGCAAACCCCTCCATATTATATATAAAATATATACGAGGGTTACTTCAATTTAATGGAGGTAACTCAAACAGGCTTCATAACGTTGCTGCCATCTTCTCAATCTCTACATGGCCAGATTTCACCCGCCGGTGAGCTTCCCGGCAGCCGCCCTCCTCCTCCTCCTCATAACCGCCGCCGCCGTTGCAGACGACGACATTGCGGTGATCCCGTCGAACTCTTCCAATATCCACCGTTGGATGAATGGTTACATAAAGGCCGCAGAACACGGAAAACTGACCATCGGTCTCACCAGAAGAGGGACGCATTACCGGAGACGTGTGTCGCGCAGCACTGTTCTGATAAAGGCGGAGCTCCGGCGAAGAATTATAACGGTACGTAAAGACGGTTCCGGAAACTTCCGCACCGTTACCGAGGCAGTGGACAGTATTCCGGAAGGTAATACCGTGCGTACAATTATCCATATTGGTCCGGGGATTTACCGGGAGAAAATTAAGGTTCGCCGGCGGAAACCGTTTGTCACCCTCTACGGCGACGAGAGGTCGCCGCCAACGATCTCGTTCGGCGACAGGGCGGCGGTTTATGGTACGTGGCAAAGTGCCACTGTTGCAGTGGAGGCAGATTATTTCATGGCTTGTAATATCATCTTTGAGGTAACTTTGCTTTCTTCTCAAAACCCTAGCGAATTGATATGTCGAGCTAAATAGAAATTATTTTAATTTTATGGTAATATAGGAAATTAGGAACAAATCAATTTATCAATTTACTCTAAAAATATTGATCTTTTGAATATTAGATTAATAGTTATTGTTGGTATTTGTAATTTTTACGATAGAATTCATCACCAAGACCTTCTCTGCAAACAAGAGGAGCTCAGGCGGTGGCTCTTCGGATCTCCGGCGACATGGCGGCGTTCTACAACTGCAAATTCTTCGGATTTCAGGACACTCTCTTAGACGATCAAGGAAAGCATTTTTTCAAGGACTGCTTTATTAGCGGGACTGTAGATTTTATTTTTGGCGGCGGCAGATCCATCTACATGGTAAACACAAATTTATTAAAAGTTGCTAGAACTCTCAAAACTTCTACCAAAATTTGTGGTGCTGTTTATGTGAATTGAACTTTTGGGTTTTGTCGAAAAACTAATACTTTGCAAGACTATTAAATAAGTTCCTACTCTGAAAAGTTTACAAAATCACTGTGTGTGTGTCTATATATATAAGACTATTAAATAAGTTCCTAACTCTGAAAAGTGAAAAGTTTACAAAATAACTCTCTGTATATATATATCCAAAAATATTTTAATTATGAAAGAAATGGCTTTTTGTTTAACTTTTTTTTTTTTTTTTTGAAAGATATTTGTAAACAGACATTTTGAAATTTTAAAATTTTTGTCATCAGTAATTACTTTGAATCTTTAAAACACTTACTTAGATATATTATTATATATATATATATTATAAAATTTATAAAATACAAAAAAATTATTTTTTATTGAAATTTTTCAGCAAATATTTATTCACACATGTTTTAGTTTGATTTATAAGCCATGAAAAAAGAAAAAGTTAATTCAAAATTATAAATATAAAAACAAAGGCTGATTTGTCATTCTCCTTGAACTTTATTCTGCTCAAAATGTGAATTATGATGTACATTTGAAAATAGCCATGCAACATGAGGAATATCCATCAAGTGGACTATTTGATGGATATGATCCTTATCACCCATCTCGAGGGCCTGATGCTGTCTTAGGGTCCAACTATACGTCTTGCTTCTCATAACTATGTCTTATTTGGATCTGATATAGGGATGTGAGATACACTCGGTGGCAGATGGTACCGGGGTGATCACGGCACAGGGGCGGAGGGCAGTTAGGAAAGACCGAAGCGGCTTCTCGTTCGTGCATTGCAAAATTACGGGCACGGGCACGACGTTCTTAGGGCGAGCATGGAGGGACGGGGCACGGGTGGTCTTCTCCTACACATATATGGATAGTCTAGTCGACCCTAAGGGATGGGATGACAAAGGCTACATCGATCGACAACGGTATAACCACATCTATTTTTTATTTATTTTCGCTATATTATACGAACTTACTTACGCATAAATGCTTATTGGATGATATATTTACTTGTTTGTTTCTTATAGGACTGTATTTTATGGCGAGTACAAATGTATAGGGCCTGGAGCAGCCATTGCACATCGAGTTCCCTTTGCGAGGATTCTATCCGACACCAAGGCTAGTCCCTTCGTTAGTATGTCATACATTAAAGCCGGCAAGTGGCTTCTTCCCCCTCCGTCGATATAGTGTTATTATGCATGACAAAGATATAAGTTTGAGATTCTTATGAGGACGTACACCCATATTACAGATTTCTTTACGATAATCTCAAAAAAAAAAGACAAACACATAAGTGTGATTGCAGGTTCATTGTATACAATTTGCCCATATTTTACTTTTCTCTTTTTTTTTTTCTTTTTTAAAAAAAAAAACATTCTGGGATTCATGAAACAACTCGACATCCCAAGATGTAACTTAAACAATTATTTTGTGTAATCACTCTTTTTTCTAGCGATAAATTTTGTGTATAACTCTCGTTGCTTAATGACAGTTGATTATTTCTTTGAGGTTTCTTAAAAAAACTGCTGCTTAGCATAACTTGAACAAATTAATCTCAAATTAAAATTTTAAGTTAGTTTTCTGAAATATTTTTTACCTCGTATGGCTCGTTGGGAACTGTTTTATCTCATGTGAACAGTAAAATAGTCTCGTGCAGAATATTTTAGCGTGAACACTACGATATAAATATTGAGAATGCAGCACTATCCATCTCAAATACTCAACTAGTCGTATGAACAGTTTTAAGTTCCCAACCAAAGGTTGTTTTTTTTTTTTTGCAAAAAAATTTGAAAAGACGAAGGCTGATTTATATGTTTTGGAAGGTAGGGGCATTATTGACATTATTCCTATTTCTTTGTACACAATCAATTATTAATTTTCAAACATATTAAAAAAAGGGAAAAATCAAGGATTTTATTCTAAAAAACTAATTTTAAATACATAATTAATAAGTACATTACGATGGATCGATGTCTTCTCTAGATTGTCCTTCGCAGAAGCAATTCCCTTAGCCGCACAATTAAAATGGACTTGTGATGCGCTAAAACTCTCTTTTTTCAACAAAACTAAAATGGAATTATATACACCGGGAAAAAGATATGTGATAGCTCTTTCATGCAATTTGTTTTTTAGAAAAAAAAAAATTTAGTATACTGAAATTGCAATTGTCTAATGGTTTGTTTACTACACCGTGGTGTATTTGGTATTTCTACTTTGAAATCAATATAATCTTCAGGACTTATGTCCTAATTGAATATAAAAACAAAATTGTTATAAATCCTATGAAACTCACATTTCCGACCCCGTCCGATGTTCTGAAATTCGAGTACATACCTTTCAAAAAAAGGGCTCTTGCGAAGGAATATATAAGACTTTTTTTTTTGAAAAATATTATAAAAATTTGTATTATATGTGAATTCGAATCCGAATTGTGACTTTTTTTATGTACTATCAGAACGGCCCATGGCCTGGCCATCTTAGAAGCCCATTAAGGCATGACCACGACATTCCCACTAACCCTAGAATTGTTATATATTTACGGTTGGGTTTTTATCAATATCAAAATATACAATATATTGGAATTAAGCTTTAGTCTAATAGACTATGCACATGTAATGTGTATGCCACAAATAATAATAATAAGATTAATTGAATACAATTATTAAAAATTATAGACGATACATTATAAAGAAAAAAAACAATTTAATATGACGAAAATTTAATTGCGTTATTATCCAACACTCAGAATACACTCACTTACTTCTTAAGAAAAATATGAAATGAAAAATTGGAGATTAATTTGTCACCATAGCAGCTCAAAAGACAGAAATAATATCTTTTGAAGTCAGATATGACACCATTCAAAACATGAGAAAGTGATTAAAAGATGAAAAGTGATGAAGAGAGAATGGATGAAAAGAGAGAGAAAGAGAGAGAAAGTGCCACTAATGGTTAAGGAAAAGAAAGACATGAGAGTTTGTTTTATGAGAAGTGGAGAATATTTCTGTTATTTCGAAATAGAATATAAATTTTTAAACCAAAATTCTATATTATACTATTAATTTGATTAAATATGAGAATATAAAACACATCCAAACTCCCTCTTGCGCTTTAATATAATCGATAATTATTGAAAAATTAATAATCTTATATCCCTTATTTTTTACAGAATATCATAATATTTTAATAATAAATTAAAAATCTTATCTCTTATATTTTGATAGAATATCATTATATTTTAATCAAACATTTCGAGCTCGTCTCACTCATACATACCATTGTATCCTTGCTATTGTAAGTATCGGATAATTAGACAAGCAAGAGAAATCAATCATTAGAATTATAAAAAAAATCAGAAATAAATATATTAAAAAAGCCAAACATAGGTTCATTCCCTATTTATTATTGTGACCACCACTTTTTCCTGATAAGGAAAGGTTGGAGCAACTTGTTATTTATTTTATTTATAATGTCATTATCTGTTGTCAAGTGGCAGCATGCAATAATATTTATTCAAATTAACGGGTGTAATCTGTAAATATACTGGATTCACTGGGTTTCTTTCTCAGCTTGGGCCGAGAGGGCCCACTAGTGTTTCTTTTCCTACAGTGCCGTCAAATGTAACGGCGGAGAGAAACTTCTGGAGACATGCGCCGCCAAAATATCCGCGATCGGACGATCAGGGCCACCGAAAACTTAACTCATTCGTAACGGCGATCGGATTGGTCTGCCTTTCACGCGTAAACAATTTTTAGGAGCAACTTGCACCGCAGCATGATTTTTATCACCGTACTTTTTAAGAGCAATTCGGGGGCACAATAATAATTATGGAGCACAAAAATAATTTCATTTTTATTTTTAAATTTTATCACTTGACTTGTTAGTTAAGTTGATGTATAAAAGCTTGGCGGAGTGACATTCACCTAATAATTAATTAACTTTTCAAACGTTTTTGAAATATCGAGTTATTTAAAAACTAAATTTTAAAAAATATATTTAATAAACACTATAATTTTTGAACAAAAAAAAAAATTAAGTTAATACAATACTAATAGATATGTATTCAATTCTGAATCTTTATCTGTTATAGAATTTTTAGTTATGCTAGCACAATAAAACTTTTCTTTAACTTTTAAATTTATTTAAAAAGTTAAGATATATATTAGAGTTATTTTGTAATTTTTTAAATATAATAACATATTTGAGGCAATTTGCTATCTCTTCTTATCAATCCATCAAAATAACAATAAAAAATACTAAAAAGATAACAATTCTTTGTAGTAGAAATTCACAAATAAATAATAATTTTTATTTTCTTAATAAATTTGATGAGATTTTTAGATGCATAAATATTTTTCTTTCACAAAACAAAAATTTTCGGACAAAATCCCAAACTTCAATATATAATACAAGCTATATATTTACATTATCATCAACTCCTATGTATCATCTTAATCTTAAGTTTATACAATTTTAGTTTGTCCTTAATTTTACAATATTTTAAATAATTTAAATATTTGGTATGAAAATGTCATGCAGGTAACCAAACAGAGTCTAGAATCAACAAGTAGGGGGGGGGGGGTGGAAATTAAAATTGAAGTCATTAAATAATTAAAGAAGAATAAAAAGGACAAGTTTTTCCGGAGGGTTCCTGTTCTGTTCAGTCTTCTTTCCTCCAATCTCCAACCAAACTATTTATATTTATTAATGCGTAATTCCCTCCATTCTAATTATAATCCTCTCTTCTTCTTCTTCACCTTCACGAAATCCTCAGATCTCCGTGGAAGATAGAAGTTTTCCTGTGTTCTTAAATCATGTTCTTCCTCTTATTCTTGTTATTTAATTGAGAATAGAGGAGAAATTAGTAGCATTAATGGAGAAGAGCTCTGATTTCTACGCAGTATTAGGGTTGAACAAGGAGTGCTCAGATGCCGACCTCAGAAGCGCGTACAAGAAGCTGGCTCTGGTAAAATTCGAGCTCCATTTTCGATCTTGCTGTTCATTTCATATATTGTGTCATAAATTTCGATTTAAAATGTCATTTTTAGATTGAAAATTGAATTTATGTGATGAATTGTGCGATTAAAATAGAGATGGCATCCAGATCGTTGCTCTGCGAAGGCTAACACGAAGACATTACAAGAAGCCAAAGAGAAATTCCAACAAATTCAAGCTGCCTACGCAGGTAATTAATTAATCAATTTCCCTTTTTTATTGATCTGGTGGTTGATTCATATGCGTCAGTAGCTGAGTCCGATCTGCTCGTGCAGATTTACACCAATTCTCAGAACTTAAATAAGTAAATATCTTCATTTTCTTCCACTGTTTTCGTTTTTCTAATTCTCAGAACTTAATCTTTTTAGTGCTTTCGGACTCTAACAAGAGATTTCTGTATGACGTCGGAATTTACGACAGCGACGATAATGACGACAAAAATGTAAGTATACCTTCAAATTAGAAATTAGAAATTAAGATTAGTTTTATATTCTTTTTTTTGGTCAGAATTAGTTTTATATTCTTATTTAACTGAGTAGACACGCCGAAAATTTGATCCATAAAGTGTCTGATGTGAACATAAGATTACTTTCTAGGGAAGAGTTTTTGTTCAGTAGATCACAAATATTAGTTTTATATGTGGTATTTTTTAAAGTTGGATGAATGATGATAAACAAAAGAATAGTAATTTCGCCGAGATTGTTAACTTTACAAAAAAAAGTTAACTTTTCAGTAATTATTTGGATTTTTTTTATTTTGAGGAGCAAATTCAATAAATTTCATGAAAAATTATTTTTCTGAACTTTGATTCAGGGAATGGGTGATTTTATCGGCGAGATAGCCCAGATGATGAGCGAAAACCCACCAAGCGTAAGTTCTCAAGAAAAGTTGCCTCTTTTGCCCCCCCAAAAAAAAAGTTCTGCACTATGACTATCTCAAGACGATCGCGACCGTTGGATATTGCAGGAGAATGGAGAACATGAGAGCTTAGAGGATCTACAGCAGCTGTTCGTGGACATGTTCCAGGACGACGACTTCTTCGCGGCTCCGACGGGAAACAGACACGGGAAAGCGATGAAACGTTCGTCTTCGCTACCCACGTCAGCTAACTCGCCGCCGGCGCGGTCGTTCAGCCTCGGCAATAATAAGCGCGTCGCCGGCGAGGCCATGCTCGACGACTTCGGGTTCACCTTCGCCGCCTTTGAATTCGAGGTAAGCCATATCGAGTGGCTGCTTTTAACGATGAGATAGATGATTGTGATTCTTATTGTGCATTGAAAATTTAATTAATATCTAAAAAAGATAAAATATTATATAAAAATAACCAATACTTGTGCTATTTTTTATATTATTTGGATTATTTTTTTAATAATTTATAGTTTTATTATTTTTAAATATTTTGTATGTTAATTTTAGATAAAAAAGTACCAAATATTTTATAGAATTTCTCCAATAGGGGGCCTAGAATAAGATGGTTCATAATAGCTTTGTCATAAATTGCTCGAATTATGGTTTAGTTGTTAGCGTGTTATATTAGTTGTTCCGTAAAAATTATTTTTGTTTATGCATGCAGTCGTTCGATTACGCGGAGTTACCGAGTAGAAGAGGTATCGGGTGCAAGAGGAGAAAAGGCCGGAAACACAAGACATCGTCCAAACCCGACATCTCGTCTTAAGATAGATATATCTCGTCAAAGCGGAGACGAAGGGCAATATTGATTATAACTAGTTTTGCACCCGTGCGATGCACGGATATTAGTCATAAATATAAAATAATAATATAATTTTTTTTTATAATTTTATATTTATTATTAAATTTAATAACTATTTTTATTAAATTTTATATTTTATTTATCACATATTATTAGAGCAAGATAATTATTACATGTTATATATAAAATATAAAGTATTTGAGAATAACGTAAAATGATTATAATATCCAGTTGTATATATAATTTTTTTAAAATATGGATAATTTTTATTAAAATGAATCTTATTATAAAATTTGTATTATTATTATTAATAGTTACGCATGTATGTAGATCATTTTTTATAAACTAATTATTATTATTATTTTTAAACCTTATTTAATCTTTTTATATTCTTAAATTAATTACGTGAACTCTTAACAGATAATGAAAATATTATGTGTTTTTTTTAAAGAAATACCAATTACACACCGAAAGTCATTAAAGATGCCACATGGTGAAACTTTTTGACACCTAATTTATATATTTATAATATCATAATGTTTTTTAGCATATCTTTAATAGAGTATTTGTATTATTATATATTGTAAAGGTTAAGTTGTTTTTTTTATTGATAATATTCGAAAGGTTAAGTTGTTTTTTTAAACATATTAATTTTACATAAATTAATATTTATTTTATTAAAATATTATATTATATTCATCACATATTTTTAGAGCAAAAATAAATATCAAATAACATACCGAAAGTTACAACTTTGATCACCCCTTTATATATATTGTATATTACTATATATAAATTATTGAGAATTTGATAATGACATTTCAAATTCTTTGAAATAATTATAATTTATATTTAATATATGACTTTGATCACCCCTTTATATATATTGTATATAACGATATATAGATTATTGTGAATTTGATAATGACCTTTCAAATTCTTCTAAATAATTATAATTATATTTAATATAAGTAAAAAAATATATTTTAAATTATACATCTTTTTATGTTTAATAATATATTAAATTCTATATAACTCAAAGAGTTTTGAGTGCCATGTGGCACCTCTTATAACTCACAATATGCCACATGGCATCTCTAATATCTCACAATTTGACATGTGGCACATATTTTTAGAGCAAAAATAAATATCAAATAACATACCGAAAGTTACAGTTTTGATCACCCCTTTATATATATTGTATATTACTATACATAAATTATTGAGAATTTGATAATGACATTTCAAATTCTTTGAAATAATTATAATTTATATTTAATATATGACTTTGATCACCCCTTTATATATATTGTATATAACGATATATAGATTATTGTGAATTTGATAATGACCTTTCAAATTCTTCTAAATAATTATAATTTATATTTAATATAAGTAAAAAAAATATATTTTAAATTATATCTTTTTGTTTAATAATATATTAAATTCTATATAACTCAGAGTTTGAGGTGCCATGTGGCACCTCTTATAACTCACAATATGCCACATGGCATCTCTAATATCTCACAATTTGACATGTGGCACATATTTTTAGAGCAAAAATAAATATCAAATAACATACCGAAAGTTACAGTTTTGATCACCCCTTTATATATATTGTATATTACTATACATAAATTATTGAGAATTTGATAATGACATTTCAAATTCTTTGAAATAATTATAATTTATATTTAATATATGACTTTGATCACCCCTTTATATATATTGTATATAACGATATATAGATTATTGTGAATTTGATAATGACCTTTCAAATTCTTCTAAATAATTATAATTTATATTTAATATAAGTAAAAAAATATATTTTAAATTATACTTCTTTTTATGTTTAATAATATATTAAATGTGCATGTGCATTGAATCAAAACTCTCATTAATAATATGATTAATTACATATTTATTAGATTTAAATGTGCCACATGTCAAATTGTGAGATATTAGGGATGCCATGTGGCATATTGTGAGTTATAAGATGTGCCACATGGCACTCAACTACTTTGATAGAGAGTTTTCTATATATATATATAGATTTGGCTACTTACTGGATATCAAATTTTGTAATTTGATTTTAATGATAACTCGATTAGATCCCACTCATCAAGTTACTCGTAGGTCTTGATGGAAGGAAGACACCAATGCAATTGTCGAATTACTTCAAAATTCTCATCATTTTCTATAATCTCCCAAAGTTTGTCCAAAAGTTTTATCCAGAACTTTTGAATGTGCTGTTTCAATCTGCGCCGTTGAATCGTTGATGATCGATGGAAGTTCTGCTGGTTTTCAAGTGAACTTTGCACTTGTTCTGCCATTAGTCATCCTCCTCTTTTTATATGTTTATCCTTAAATTATGTTTGAAAAGGGAGGGACTTAGAGATCTTAGAGTTCTTACATAATTTTAGTGTTTCTTCTTCTTTTTTATATGTCGTCTCCAAAATAAATTCTGATGAAAAATTCTTACAATGATCCCAATCATATTAAAGAAAAAAAAACATGCCGTCCGCTGATTGTAAACCTAGTATGCGAAAAAAAAAGAGTACAAAATATAGTGTACAAAAAAAAGCAAGCGAGAATAATTAGCAATTTCTACAAATTTGCTAAGGACAACAAATCTCACTAAAAAGATAAATAGTACAAATGTTATAACGTGCAAACAAAAATCTGTAAAACAAAATAAAAAACTCTAAATTGTTGGAACTTAATAGGAGTTTTTGAAAAACTCTCAAATAATTTTTTTTTTTAATTACAAAATTATTCTAAAATACAAATATAAATATTTTTAATAAATTTGAATATTAAAAATAGTTTTTGTATTTTTTATAATTTTTTATAATTAATTTTGTTTAGTATTTGTTAAGATTTTTATATTTAAATTATCGTTGTAGAATCTGTAATGCAAATACGTGCACCTGTAGGAACTTCAAACTCGCGTAAAATTCTCACGTTTAGTTCCGATCGTCGTTCTGTAATATAAGTACATGCCTTTTACGAACGAGAGTTTTGTCATATGGTACAAAAAACTTTTCAGAAAAATTTACGAGAGATTCGATTCCATACCGGCTCGAATATGAATGGTAACGCTTTCTGAGGTGTCTCCTATCCAATCGAGCTGGCCGCGACTATAAAAAGTATTTTGAGCTTTCAAAGTTTTAAAGAGTAACAGTATTAGACAACAAAAAATTTGTGATCCAAAAGTAGATAAAAAGTCCCATAAAAATGTGTGTATCCGTCCCACAACATCTTGTGATGGATTTTGAGGGTATTTTAGGGCTAAATTTTTGGACTGCATAGCATTTCTGTTTCCCAAGAAGCTCCTTCTCAATTTATTCGAGTCGAACCGAGTTCTATGATAACTCACCCCCTCGCATCGTAATTCTTCCTCCGCCGTTAAAACAACTCCCGGCCACCGCCGCCGTCGCCGCCGCCGTGGCACACATTTGATTTCGGCTCGGGCTACGATTTTTGCCGGTGATATATTAGGAAGCGATAAGAATAAGAAGAAGAAGAAAAATGGCTTGGTGCTCGCGTGTGTGTAAGAACCTGAAGGATTTAGGACCTGCTTACCGCCGCATTTCTTCCGCAAGCTCGCAAACAGGGTATTCACTTTCATCTTGTTACTCCGTGCTGGATTTTATCAGTGCCCAAATCGTCGGCTTAGAGGGGGGTTTCTCCTTGTTACCTACTTCATAACAGAAATTTTCATTTTATGAAGATTTTCTTTTCCTTGAGTGTTTCTTTTGAACAAAAAAAAAATATTTTTGGTTATTTTTTACAAAACAAAAACAAAATTATTTTAGAAGCTATAGTATAATGGTATCAAGCATGCCAGCACCAATTATGTTTCTCTTAACTTTTTAGTGGATTCTAGACTTCAAATGTGCTAACATGTTCTTGGTTCATGTATAAGACAAGTAGTGATCGATATGTCTAATGAACTTGTAATAGGGATTGTGACTATTGGATATCACAATAGGAATTTTGTTATTTGGTTCATTTATATATAATCGATGATACAGGTCTATTACTGTGTTTACTGTTTAGTTCCTATAAATAAACGTGTCATAGATATCTAACAAAAATATAAAGTACAAAATAGTGCTAGTAATTTATAGATAAATCAGTTTGTATTTTATCTTAAATGCTATGAGATGATGTCCTTTTTTAATAACATCTTTGAAAAAGCAAGTGGGTTTGAGGGGATCAGGGGAAGCTTCATCTAACTGTAATTTGTCATGCGAAGAGCGATGACACTTTAAGTTATATTGTTATAATCAGTTGATGTCTAATCCTATTAATGCGCTACTCTATTGTTGAGTTTAACATATGTTAATTTTGATAATATACAATTTTATGAAACCTGGCATCCACATTCTGATTGTAAGTTTTATTTGTTTCCCATAGGGGATTAATGCAGAGGGGTTTTCAGTCCTATCAATACAGCATGGTGAAATCTGTTCTATTCGCACATTGCGGTAATGCATGTTGGAAATTTTTATTTTTTCATTCTTAGATATAACAAATTTAAGTAAATGAGATGACAAAGGGCATGTGGTTATCTCTGTATATATGGACCTGATTTTCATCTGGGTTCAAATTTGCATCTAGGGAACAGGAGTGGGAAGGATTGCTACTTGTGTTTCAACTCATTAAGAGTAAATGTCAGATCTTTTAAGTATGCAATTGAATTACTTCTATTCCCATGGTTTTAGATGTACATTGTCTAATGGAAGATACAGCAGCTGAAGACTGAATTGAAATCTATGGTTTTCTATCAAGATATAAGAAGATTTCTTGACTTAGTCTTTCTCTAAACAATACTGATATGATTTGGTCAATTTTTCAAAAAGAAGTCATCAAGTAAAAAATTAGGAGTGCAAATTAGGGAGTCGAAGGCTCGAAATCCAAATAATTTCAGTCTGATTGTACTTGAACCTATCTAAAAAGAACTCTGGATATTTTATTTGTTTCTTTTTTCTGCCATGAATAAGTATTATGTAATTCTCGTGGAATGTTAAGTGAATGCCTTTATGACATACTTGAGACATGTTTCTTAATGGTATTCGTGTGTTTACACATGTACAAAGCATTGCTTATTCAATTATGTCACGTAAAATCTTGCCGACCACCAATCTTGGAGAAAGGAACTGAGCAATGGTAGCGGTTTCCAATTTTAGTTTCTTTAAAAATTAATTATTACCTCTCTTATTATTGTTAAGTAATCATTTTAGTTTCCTTTTTTAGCTCTGTTCTTGATGCATATATCATCTATCTTTTGTTTTTTTAGAACAATATTTTAGCAGGAGAGGAAGCAATCTTACGAAGCCGTTCACTGGCTTGAAGTACTGTGCGGTTAGTTACTATGTCTAATTGGCAAATTAGTTGTTATGAATCCACGATGGTGAATAAATGGGCCTAAGCATAAAGCTAGATTTAAAAATTTTGTTTAATGGCTTTGAGCATAAATGACAAAGAAGATAGGAATGCAAGGCAGGAGAATTTTGCCAGCCAGTTAACATTTACTTGTATTCCATCCTGTTATCTGTGCTCATGTCAGGATTTTGACTAGGCTTCTCTTAAGAAATTCGAAGTATCCCATTTATAGTAATTGAGGTCATTTATTTATCTTGAAAAGTTGTGATTGTGACTCCTATTTCAGGCGGCCCGCCTTTTTTCAACTGAAGCCAATTGTACGGTACACGAAGAGAATAACGAACAGAAAGAGACGTAAGCTCCTGTTTCCGTATTCATATTTTGAAACTTGGGACATATTCTGCTTATCTTCTTTGTCTTTCTTCATCATAGAATTTTTTTTTTTCAAATAGAACTTGAAAACCTGGATTTCTAGTTTCAAGTTCTTGTGATAATTTCATTGTATCTCTGTATATATATTTGAATAACTTTTACTTTGTTAAAATCTAGTGGATGTTCTTTTGTAGATAACAGTTTTATTTAATATTTAAAAAACTTCTTGCACTCATAACTCATTATCTGATGTAAAATCCAGGCGACAGAATGGAAGCCTTCTCCGAAGCATCTATTCACACACACACAACGCACACACATACTTATCCCTATCTTTTGAATAGTATTGCAAGTTTACCTATAATTCAAAAGGTCCTTGATTACCTGTACGTGTGCTTTAGATAATTGCATCCATATATATATATATATATATATATATATATATATATATATATTATCTGCAAGTGTGTTTGCCAGCATGTGCATGTGTATTTACAAATATGCTCTTGTTTGTGAGAATATGAAGTTTCACCTAAGCATCATTTGACTTTTTCATGAGTCTTGAACACGAAAATGTGTTAATTGTCGATTTTCTTTTAGAAGTTGCTAACAATGCGTTTTTGCTCATGATGTGGTCTGCTTATATGTGCATAATAGATGCATAATAGATTCAGCTAAGCATCATTATGTTTATCACCGTCCACCTTTTCATGAATCTTGAAAAACGAAAATGTGTTAAGTGTCGATTTTTCTTTTAGAAGTTGCTAACAATGCGTCTTTGCTCATGCATGTGGTGTGCTTATATGTGCATAATAGATGCATAGCAAATTCAGCTAAGCATCATTATGTTTATCACCGTTCACCTTTTCATGAATCTTGAACACGAAAATGTGTTAAGTGTCGATTTTCTTTTAGAAGTTGCTAACAATGCATGTGGTGTGCTTATATGTGCATAATAGATTCATATACGTCTGAGGGTGAGTACCTTAGATTTTCTTTGCTGGTTATGCAGGATTTCAGTTACATTTGTTGACAAAGATGGCGAGGAGAAGACCATCAAGGTTCCTATCGGAATGTCGATGCTGGAAGCTGCACACGAGAATGACATAGAACTTGAAGGTGTGTATCTTTGTCCTTTTAGGTAGCAACAATTAAAACTTGCTTCATAACTCCTAAAAACTTCGTTTGATTAATTTCAGGTGCATGTGAAGGTTCTCTTGCATGTTCTACCTGTCATGTGATTGTGATGGTAGGTTCCTCAAGACATAGTGCACCTTTGTCAATTAGTTAATTCAGTGCTTTTCTGTGGATCATTATTTTCTGGTGACTGAAAAAGTTTGTATTGTAGGATGTTGATCAGTACAACAAATTAGAAGAACCGACTGATGAAGAGAATGACATGTTGGACCTTGCATTTGGACTTACCGAAACGTATGTCCTTCTTCCTAAGGGAAGCCTCAAGTATAAGTTCATTTAGTTATTTGTTTTTCAATGTTTAATCAGAGAAAATTTTTGCAGGTCTCGCCTTGGTTGTCAAATAATTGCAAGGCCGGAGCTTGATGGCATTCGTTTAGCACTGCCAGCTGCAACCAGGAACTTTGCCGTCGATGGGTATGTACCTAAACCGCATTGAACCCTTTCTCATCCCAAATTCAATTTTGGACTACATCCCGGATTGTAGATCAAATGTTATAGGATAAATATGTAGGGTGATATCCTAATGTATAAACATCAGTTGTGAGTTGGGCGTCTTTTTACATCATCAGATATGTTTTTGTACAATTTTTACATTGCATGGTAGGAAATTTGATTTTATGAAAGAATAAACAGAGTAGTTTTTTTCTCCTCCAGTTTCAGTAAAGGTAGATCGATATACATGCGTCATATTTACTCTCTTCTAAAGTATAATTTATTCGAGCTTGAGGCTGAAAAGGGTAGTATAGCGCTTTATAGTACTATTCTATTTACATTGCTATGTTAAAAGAAGTAGGCATAGCCGCAAAAGTAACTAATTTTCAGCCTTGATAATTTCTTGACTCGACGATCTCGCATTGAAAGTGTCGATATCTTTCTTTTGAATAGCCAAGTTCGTCGCATCTGGAAGCAGTAAATATGTCGTCGATAATCTATAAATAAGTAGATAATATTCTTACCGTAGAAAGTAATGCAACAATATCTTTAAAATCTGTTGCTTGTTGTATTCTTTTGATTTTTGGTCTTTAATGATAAATAGCAAGTCACATTTGAAGTTCTACTTGCTCCTTTCCAGGAAACTGTTCTAGGATTACTTGCAGAGTGGCATAGAATTGTTTCACTAATTTTAGTTTGGTACAAATATGTCCTTTTTATTTTTTTAATTTTTTCCATCAGAGTATCACCACCACCTTGTTCAGGGAAGGAACAATTTTGATATTTTTTTTCCAAGAAATGCTTACTATGGATTCGAATATTTAAACTTTTGAAGATGCTCCTTAATTACAGATTCCAGCTTTGCTAACCAATTGAGTCAACACTTGTTTGTTCATTTGTTCGTTCAAGGACGGAACAATTTCGATAAGTTTTCTTCTAACGAATGCTTATTGTGGGTTCGAGTTATTGAACTTTTGCAGAGACTCCTTAATCACAGAATTCTATTTTGCTAACCAATTGAGTCAATACTTGTTCGTTCATTTGTTCATGAAAATGAGTTTAAGCTTTTAATTCCAGAAAACTTCCCCATGGGCATTTAGTTCACCTTTGAGCGCAAAAGTTCAATACGTGCAACAAAATCAATGCAAATTTTGAATTTGAGAAGAAACATCAGGATAAGTTTTGGAAAGTAAAGCATCGATGTACCATAATTCTGTATTCAAGTGTCTTTTTAAAGATGCAGGCACAAATGCATCGAAATAGTTGATACTCGTTGATAATCAATAATAAATCAGATAATTTTACAATAAATCGTCCCCCACCTATGGGTCTAGTACTGTGCGGTGTGCATTATAAACCACACTTCGTAGGTTCGAATTTCACGGATGGTGTTGCAATGGAGAATAAGTAATTTCATCATGTTTTCAGCTGAAATTGCTAATGTGATGGCTGAACAGGACGTTAGTTATCCACGCTTGGCTCGAAACTGATGTCAGATCGGAGTTTTACTTTTTTACTGTGGTTCCAGCCTAATACGGACCGATAGATCGTGGTTCGAAAATAATGCCCCAAATATCATCAGGAGTTGGTGCATCGGAAAAGTTTCGCCTCGTTATCTCAAAAAAAAAAAAATCAAAAAAAAAATCAAAATAAATCCTATGCATAAAGGCTCAGACTGAGCATTCCTAGTTGAGAAACTTAGGCAATATAGCCTAGAAGAAACAAAGAAACAAGTGACTTCCACATCTCTAACAATTGGACAAAAAAATTCAGACTTCATCTCATGACAATACTGCAAAAAGTCCAATAAAAAAATTCAGCAAGGCCACTGAATAATGCTATTTTGTTCACTCAGTTATGCAGGTATTTGCATTTATCTCCATACCAACAGTTCCCATACCGATAAAATCGGCATAGTGGCCTTTGAATCTCAAAATCTTGTTTCTCATTTGTTTTTGGAACCTCAAAATGTTGAGGCCTTCTATCTTGAAAATTTTCATCAGAAGTCTTAAACGGTCTATGATAATGTCTAGGACTTAACTGTAATCTTTCAAAGGCATCTGACTCCACAAGTCGGCTGCTCGAGACCTGGGAAAATCCAAAAACTCGGTTTAAATTTTCATCATACGCCTTATAAGGCATATGATTATCATTATTATGATAGTCTCTGCTCCTTGGCTGATGATACCGAGGACTTAACTGCAATTTTTCAAAATTATGAGACTCATTCACTCCTTGAAAGTTCATATTATAAGCCTTCAAAGGTTGATTGTAGTTGTTCTGACACTGATAAACATCATCTTTTCTTGCATTATTTTCATTTAGCGGCTTCAAGATGTCGTTATGATACTTGTGAAGCTCAATGGTTTCTGGAGGTGGCCCTAAGATGCTCTTTTCCTGTTGCTTCCCATCGCAACCCAAAACAGGGCCAGGGTGGATGTGAAATTGATTCGGCACGGTGCGGGGGCCATGAATATTAAGCCCCTCGCTGAAAAATGAATATGACGATCCAGCGTGCTTTTGATCATTCGTTGCAGGCACCGGATAAATATAATTCTTTTGTTGATCACGGTTCTGTGGCATTTTCAAATCTGGTTGAGTATTCCCTTTCCTACTCTCCGTCCTGCAAAGTGATGCAGCTTAATGAATGTGGTCGAATAGAAAATAAAAGGCTGCATGGTGTAGTTGATTTCATATGTAAACATAAAGAGTTATGCTAAAATTCCCAAATTTTCACCCAAAAGTTGAACTTTTAAGATCACATAGTTTAACTTCACTTCAGGAGCAGAATATAGTTCAGTTCAAGTATGAAGAGTAATTTAAATCTTTAGCAACAACTTCAAATAGTACCTACTACCTACCTGTTCGTCCTAGAAATCTTTCCGAATCCTGATTTCTTTTCTTCAATCCTGATTTCCCTTGAGAACCTCGCAGCGTGTCCTCTTTGATGTTTCTCTTGCAGTACTTTCTTCCTCTTCTCTTCGTCGTCCCATCTCTAGAAACAAATTTATCCGCTCGAATATTAATTAATTTAATAAAAGGATGTTATCGGAGTAAGGAAATACGATTATCATTTTCTACAAGCTAACCTGTCTCATTGTCCTGAGCTTGTAAAGGTTTCTTCCCTTAATAAGAAGAGGATGGAGGGGAGGTAATGGTTTTTCTCCTTTGCTCCATAGTACTTCTATCTAGTCCGTCATACAAGTGATAATAATCGATTAGAAAAGTGTTTCGACCAAGAAACTTAGTCATATATCGTTGATAATAATGTAGAATTAACAATTATAAGTGATAATAATATAATCATGCAAGTGATAATAATCGATCAGAAAAGTGTTTTAACCAAGAAACTTAGTCATATATTATTGATAATAATGTAAAATTAACAATTATAAGTAATAAAAATATGACCATACAAGTGATAATAATCAATCAGAATTTCTTCTCAAAAAAAAAAAAGATAATAATCAATCAGAAAGTGTTTCAATCAAGAAACTTGGTCATATATTATTGATAATAATGTAGAATTAACAATTATAAGAAATAATAATATAATCATTTCTTCTTAATCATGAAAAAGCTCAAATTGGCAATAACTTACTGTAAAAGTATGTTGCTGCTTGGCAGCACCGTAACTTTCCTTCACAATTCTACCGACGACTACCCTAGTGCCGCAGGGAGGACCAGTGGCACTTCTTGATGCTTTATTATACCTAAACAATTCAAATTTATTTTGGTGAATAAATAAAAACAGAATACAAAAAAAAAGGTATTACAGAATAACTGAGGGAGTTCAGAATCCAAAAAGCTTTCATACATTTCATAGACATTTTGCTCAAACATCACAACATCTCCTGCGCACGCATCACCTGCAAAAATGTCAATTGTAAACTTCGCCGACGCTTGTTTTCCAAGGATTTTAAATTTATAAGTTTTACATCTTGAAAATCCCAAACCATTTGAAACACATACCCTTACAGTTCAAGACGAAGGTAGATGGTGGGTATTTGTTCTCTCCACTTCCATCTTTGATACTGAAATTAGACATTTGGTAAGGAAAAAAAAATTAGGTTACTGAAAAAAAAATATATATCTTCCGAATATTTACTCTTTTAAATTCATTACTTGGGGAATAAATTTTCTTTGGATCTTTAGGTCCGCTATTACTATGGTCTTAAATTTTAGGGAAAAAGCAACATTTTTTTTGTCAATAAGTGATGCTATTCATCAAGTCCGAATGGCCTGATTACTAGACTCTTGTCACAACCATAGTTTTAGGTGCCCGTTGATACGTGCTGGAATCCGAGTTCACCGAAACTCGGCTCGGCTCGGCACAAACACAATTCCAATCTTTTCCAACACACTTTTTAAGGGCATTTTGTCCATGAAACAATTTATCTCCTATAAAGCCAAACACCATTTAAAAGTTTGTAGTTTGAGAGTATGTAGAAGGTAAACCAGAGTAAACATATCAAAAATACTTACTCAGTATGCTCTCTTATACGCGCAACAAGTACTTCTTTTTTCCCGGTTAGCCTTAGCCCATACTTCCTCAAGTATACCTTGCACTGATCAACTTTCAATTTCTCCAGTTGACCACCTGATCGAATATTCAATCGTCAGTTTTCAAACTGAAGATACATTCCTTATTTAGCAGTTACCTCGTAAAATAATCAGATTATAACAGCCTAAAGTAAGACATTAACACAAATGCATAAAGGAAGGAAGAATGAATAAAATAAAATCAGTTCTAAACCATGAAATAACAAATCTAAATCTCCCAAAGCTTCAACCAAAACTTGTGCTGCTAAAACATATTTTCTGAACTTTGAGTTGCTAAAAGATGAAGCGAAACACTTTGCTTCAGATCTTGCGCACGAAGTTAGCCACGAAATAGCTCGTGTGCCTATTCGTAACCGGTAAATCGCACAGGCCCCCCTACAACAACGGAAGCACCAATACCTAGTTTCTAACTTTGAGCACCGTAGCAGCATTCAATAAACGATGTGAATCTCAAAATTGAACGAAATTGATTTTGGGAGAATTTTGGGTTCTCTAGTTTTACCTTCCTCTCCTGACAGATCAACTACTATCAGTATGTCCAAAATCACCACACTCACTAAATTATTATAACAATCATTAGAAATAAAAATAAAACGAACTTTTTTTAATATGCAACAACAACATAGCATTGTTCCACTAGGTGGAGTCGACGACAGATCTCGCTAGAATGCTCTATTTGTGTACCATAACGACAATGTTTTAAGAATATGCAGGAAGGCAATTTCGTCAACCTTTGATCATCATTTCTATCTTCTCGTAGCATTTCTGATCCATCTCATTCAGCTCCGGGATCACAATCTCGCCCTCCTCCACCTCTTCTTCGCTATCAGACTCCATCTTCTTCGGATTCCTGCAAGGAGTTTCTTTGCATCACTCTACTGTTTTTCTTTAAAGAACAACAAAAAGTAAAGAAATGCTTGGAAAATTATATGATATCCGTAATCTTGAAAATATTAAAACATAAGAGTTTATTAACAACGGAATAAGAAAGAACGACGAGGGGTGAGATTTCGAGAGCACTGACTTTGATTTCGATTTCCTTAGAGATAATTTGGAAAACCCTATTCGGGTTTCGTCCATGGAGATGTCAAACGTGGGATCTTCGTCGGAATCACCATCGCGATGCTGCTGGATTTGGGCTTCTTCGGAATCTGACTCCATGGAGATCGAGAGTCGTGGGATGAGAAATCGACCTACAACTCAAACTAAAATCATCAATTTCAGAATTTCTGAGTTGGATTTGAGTTGAAATTTGAAAAAGTTTACCGTTCTGGATTGCGATTTTCAAGATGGTTCTTTTCCGAAATTTTGCACGACCGGAGTCTTTGATAGTGAACTTTGGCCTGATTTGACCCTTTGTCCATTGCCACATTATTGCGCTAATATCACCTTATAATCATTTAATTCGCCACTTGCCCCATATCTCGCCAGATAAATTCGACTATTAGGCCAATAAAATAGCCTCAAAAATAATCCGAACGGAAAAACATAAATTAAAAAAGTATAAATCAAATTATTTGTATGGTTAAATATTTGAATCCACTAGCATTATCCTTCCTATAATTACATTTTTTGGGACGAAAAATAGGTACAGTGTATCCCACTTTCTCCCATTTTACTTCCTCCTCTTTTGCAGATACCTTCAAAAATAGCTCCTATCGCTATTGTCTTAGCATTCCAGTTCAACAGAAGTATCGGTATGTTCAAGAAAATTAACAATAACGTCAACTAAAACAACACATTTTGAAAAAAATATATATATATATAAAGTTGGATTTGCGAATCACCAAAATATATATATATATACATATACATATATCGGCCTGTGGCCCGCACCAAAAAAAGTGGGGCCTGAATTGGGCTTGTACTATTTAGACAGTTCAAACCAAGTAAATTTCAGACTGTGCGAATCACTGCGGGCCAGGCCCGCTCGATCTGCACTATTGACATCATTAACCTCCGAACTTTGGACTTTCTTTTCTGGACGCTATTTACAGAATAATGTTTACTAATCTAAAGTATTTTGATGAAGATCATGCTCGTAGGTCTTCTTTCTACCGTGAACGGTACTTCATTTATGTATTTGCGGAAGTAGATTTGCGCGTAAGCTCACGTTTGTCGGGCGATGCTCCAACAGTCTTCTGCAAACTTCTATGATCTCGTCCGTTGCGAGAACGACTAGTAGAGCACTCTCTCATATACTCTCTAGATTCATGTTGCTTAATCTAGGATTTCGTCATTACGTGTGAGCTTAGTCGGATTTTTGTTCTATATGGGCCGAGCCCAATTGCCAACATGCTTAGTTAAAGCCACATAATCCTTCAGTAATCCAATAGGTTCTCTGATAAAGCTTGGCTTTCAAAATAGGTCATTAAAAAAAAAAAAAAGATATCCTCCAAAAATTTAGTTATGTAGTCCTATGAAAAATCTAAAGTGTTTTTTTTTTTAAGTCCTCAAAAGATTTTAACATGAGTAATCCGTATAAATAAAAAATAATAATCTAACATGTCCGCTAATGAGTTAGGTTGGATCCTTCTGAGTCAATCTAAGTCATCTGATAATGACTGATATTAGACAATATAAGTTTTGCATCATACGACTCGGATTGATTCGTCGGAGGAACTTCATAGACTTCAATATATATTGGGGACCTGAGAGGCTAATAAAGTTTATGAGGACCTACCATGTGTTCTTCAAAAAGATCGATTGAGCAACTTTTAAATGCTACCAGAACCTGCCGACTTACAGATGCTATGATTAAAATAGATCGAGCTGATTTTGAAGAAGAAAAGGACATCAATATTATTGTGATGCATACGAAATTAGTTTGTCATAAATTATAATCCAACAACCATTTGTCTGACGTTTTGCCGATAAAAAACAAAAAATTAAAAAATAAATATGGTTAAATAAAGAAATAAAAGTATTTGCATTTTATACCTCCTAAAATTTAAATTGTAAAAAATATGCCCTCTAATTCAAAATAATATTTTTATATTTTTTAATTATAATATTTTTATAGCTCAGTGGCTAAGGTCCGAGCTCACAGAGTATCGGATTAATTCTCTCCTGCTTCTTGAAAACAATAAAAGTTAAGTCCCCTAACACAAATGACTGTACATATTACTTGTAGACTCAACTCGCGTCCACAAAAAGATAAGAAAAATCGAATCCAGTGGAGATCCTGATTATCCGATCAACATATCCATAGCTTGCTATGTGCCGCCTTGTGGTCGTTTTGATTGATTCTTTCTCCACGATTAGTTGACCACTCTAATGCTTCGCTCTCACCTAAAATCTCGGACTACACTGAGGTCCATGGCGTTAGTCGATCAACGTCTCATTTGCTGCCACATGTGACGTTAGATCTGGTGCTATATGCGTATCCAAACTAATTTAATAGTATATAGTTTTGAGAAACTACTTCATAGTATATTTTTCCTATGAAAAATATGTCAAGGGGCCATGTTATAGAGTGGTGATTTCTATGCAAGAAGGGTGTGGTTATTGCAAAATGATTTATAAAGGCTTCATACCGTAATACTAATTTCGAAAGCCTTCCATATATCATGGGCATAAAACATGTAAAGCGTGATAACAAAGACATTCCTCACAGAAAGTAGATTTTTCTTTTTGTGGATAAAATAGATTCCCACCAAAAATAACAATCTTACCTCATTGTCTTAGTTTCAAATTTCACAAATACTATTTATAAACATATAAAAAGTTTATTTTTTATTATATTGTGAAGAATAATATAAACTTCCATATCAAAAATTTATAAATATTTGGTTGATTAAAAAAGATTTATGCCTATAATTTATATACTATGCTGATCGCATAAAATTAAATCATAACGTACATGTCGATAAATTTAAAAAAAAGGCTAACAATCATATCTCTCAAATCACACCTCTAAAAAATAACCAGTACCGTTAGAATTTCACCTATTTGTTTCGCCTCCACAAGAGGCGACGGATTTTATTTCTCAAGATGCCGAAGGTAGTTTTCTACTAGATTAATAAAAAATTTATAGGCATATTTTTGCCCCTCCTCTTTTGACCCAAAAAAAAACCCAGTACAAGTCTATTATATTATACCACATGGTACTAATTAAGAAAAAAAATAAAAAAAGGTGTTAGTTACAAATAATATTAATTGGAGGGTGCAAGTGGAAACTTCATATTTTTTCCCACCAGAAAACCCTAGCTGGCGACCGCAAGTCCCAAACTAAACGGTGAAGTAAGCAATATATATATATATATATATATATATATATATATATATATATGGGGATTTGAGAAAAAAATCTCAAACATTACTTGAAATAAATTATTCAATAAACAAATGGTCCCAAACACAGCTACAAAATAATACCGCATTAATTTTTATATTTGATAAAACTCCTTTATTTATTATTTAATAAAATGCATGTAATATCCAGAGAAATAATTAATCCCAAAACTATTTCTGGTCCTCTTGTCTACCAAAAATTTTAATTTTTTAATTTTTTTTTTTAAACTATATTTGCGAAATAATGTTTGTTTATTATCACACACTGTCATCTCCACAAATGCTTGGCCATCTTTCTCTCTCAGATTCGCTCTTCTTCTCCTCTTCATTGCATCATCGACCATTTCGCCATTTTTCTCTAAAAATCTGCCAAATCTCCCCCCAGAATCCCTCCTTTTCCCTTCCGATCCATCCAATCTTTATTTCCAAACTCGATTCGCCCCTCCATATCCCCGCATTTTTCTTCTACTACTTGTTCGTGAGTTTTCTCCAGGTTCTTACAATTTTCCCCATTAAGAAATATGTTTTTAATTAAGAATATGATTATTGTCGTTTTGGCTTGTACTTCGATTGAAACTCATTGATTGGATATTCTTTTGCATATTTCAGATTCTCAAGTAGATCTTTTATTTGTATTTTTGTAGAAATCCTAGCTTTTTTCATCAAAATGGCGGCAGCATCGCCTTTGTGCACGTGGTTGGTTGCCGCCTGCATGTCGATGCCTTACGAAGGCGACCGTTCAAAGATTCCGACGAAAGCCGCCGCTTTTACCGCCAGCACACGAGTCCCGAGGCGGCGGAGAGCTTCGCTTACCAATGTGGCAGCGGCAAGGATTGGGGGTCGCCGGAAGATTGAACTTTCCGGTGGCGGCAGCGGTGGAGGATTTATCTCGAGTTTTTGCGGTACAGGGATTCAGAATCTCATGAGTTCGTTTGAGCCGTGTCCGGAGTTCTATAATTCGACGAGTGAGTTGTTATGGATGTGGCGGTGGTCGCAGACTACTCGGCAGCACAGGCGGGCTGCTACTAGTTCAGGTTGTTCTTTTTGTTAACATAGACTTATTGTTTGTTTAATGTTGATAGTTGTTTGATTTATTTGTGTCACTGTTGGAGCTATCATATTGTGGGAATTGCGTAAGGGACTTCAAAGAAAGTGGTTTGTGTTGTTGAGCAAAGTTGGGATATATAAAGTGCCTCAATTTGTTTTTTCTTTATAATAACCTCCTTGTTGTTTTATGCATATGGTTTTTTTATTGTTTGGACTATTGTGTTATACATAGTTGCATACGCCTTTTGGCATATTATCATTATAATTGCTATGACGTTATGTATATTCTTAATCACCATGTTATCGAATTCGTTGAAATGAAGTTAAAAGAAACTGGTTGCATTGTTGAGGTATAAAATTTCAAATCCATATTGCCCCTATTCTACATAACAGCTGCCTCAGTTTGTCCTTTTTCATCATAAAATGTTTGATTATTTTGTCCATGGTTGCTTAAATGTTTGGACAAATTGGAATTATTTAGATCTTAATATGATTCTTGGCGGATTAATTATGGCATTATGCAAATTGGTCGAGCAATTATCAGAATTTTATATATGCATTTTTATATGGATTCTTTGGCTATAAATGTTAGGACATTATATATAGATGAAGTGTGGTGAAGCTTGCTAATATTGGTGCAGGAAAAGCTATGGCGGTGGCTGTTCAACCTGCAAAAGAAACTTCGGAGAAGAAGAGAGCATGGGCTAAAGATAGGAGAGTTGTTGTTACCGGGATGGGTGTCGTAACTCCGCTGGGACATGATCCATGTGACTTCTACAATAATCTTCTTGAAGGTGTTAGCGGCATAAGTGAGATTGAATCATTCGATTGCAGCAGCTATCCAACTGTAGGTCTTCGCATTCCCATCAGTGGCACCTTCTAATTTTCCTTTTGGAACAAACTAGGCAAAACAAGAAAATGAAAAAAAAAAACTACACATAAGGTACTATTTCCTAAATAAACTGTTGGTAATTGAAAAAAATTACTTGCAAGTAAAAATCAACTGTTGGTTTCATGGTTTTCGGTGCCGGACGGCAGTTGTCGGCACGGCACGAACCGGTACGGCACATGTCAAAAAATCTTATATTTAAATTTTAAATTAATTTTTTATTTTTATTTTTATTTTTTAAAAAATAACAAATAAATATATATCGGCACGGCACGGTCGGCACGTGCCGGGCGTTGAGTTTACCGAAACTCGGGTCGGCTCGGCACATAAAACCTTGGTTGGTTTAAACTAAATTGAGATGCTAGGAATTAGTTAATAAGGTCTTTTTGTTGTGCAATAAGTGTTTTCTGTAAAATTAAGTTGTTAAAATAAAGTTAATTAGCATGCTGCAAATTAGCTTACTAGTTTACTTCAAGTTTTTAGCAGCTAACTTCACTAACTCAGCAGTTTGTAGTACGTTTGTATTTTCTTGTTTACCTCTAGAGCTGCTTTTGCTTTTTATAAGTTTATGTTGGATTTTTGGTACATATTCAGTTCTAGAACGCCATTGTTTTCTGTAGAATCTGATGATAGACTTGTTTTATAGAGGATTGCAGGTGAAATTAAATCTTTCTCAACGGAAGGATGGGTGGCACCGAAACTGTCTAAGCGCATGGACAAGTTCATGCTTTACTTATTAACAGCTGG
This sequence comes from Xerophyta viscosa, assembly GCA_002076135.1. NCBI lineage: Eukaryota > Viridiplantae > Streptophyta > Magnoliopsida > Pandanales > Velloziaceae > Xerophyta > Xerophyta viscosa. The sequence continues at coordinate 1,623,790 of MJHO01000042.1, forward strand.
TAAGAAAGCTTTGGAAAATGGTGGGGTTACAGAGGAGATCATGAGTGAATTGGATAAGACAAAGTGTGGGGTCCTCATTGGCTCTGCCATGGGTGGAATGAAGGTAAATTCTAATATATTCAACTAGGTTCATAACAATGGACTTCTAAAGACTTGAAAACCCAAAGCTGCTTGAACCACTAGTGAACAATAGGCGTAGCCTTTGAGATTTATGAATATCATTATTATTGTTATTTTTTTGTTGTTATTATTATTATTATATTGTTGGTATACTCATTTTGTGATATAACTGGAGAAGTCCCAACAGTTATTTTTTTCCAATGTTGGTGTCAGGTGTTTAATGATGCGATTGAAGCGTTAAGGGTTTCTTATAAGAAAATGAACCCGTTCTGCGTACCCTTTGCAACCACAAACATGGGTTCTGCAATGTTGGCAATGGATTTGGTATGACAAAAAATACGCTTTGTATTAACTACCTAGCTGTTGAATTAGATTTAAAATTGGTTACAGCTAAATTGTTGGTCTTATTCCCTCATGCTTGACAGGGCTGGATGGGCCCAAACTATTCTATTTCAACTGCTTGTGCCACAAGCAACTTCTGTATACTGAATGCAGCAAACCATATAATAAGAGGTGAAGCTGTAAGTTAATCTCAACCTTTCTTGGTTACTTATTTATTTTGAGTTTGAGAAATCATTTGACAAGAGTTTTATTTCTTTGTTTGCCAACTTTTAGGACGTAATGCTCTGTGGTGGATCTGATGCAGCCATTATACCTATTGGTATGAGGATTTTGTTATTTGTAGAAATTTGATGTACTTGTTACCTTGAATCCATTTGTACATTAGTGAGTTTCACTGATAGATTTAAAAAATGAAGGTTTGGGAGGCTTTGTAGCTTGCAGAGCATTGTCACAGAGAAACAGTGATCCAACCAAGGCTTCACGTCCATGGGATGTTGTAAGCATTTAACTACTATCCTCTTTTATGCCATGATTAATACTTATATAAACCTATATATAAGTTATTATGTGAATGAGCTGTATCAAACTCAGTTAAACGCTAACAGGATCATTAAGTTGAAGTTGATGACTTAAGAACAGTAGAAGTCGAATTCTAAGAATCGACAAGTGCGCGTCCCTAAATTTTGGCTAAATTGTCAAAATGATGATTCATTTGGTGCTTTACCGAAGCTCAACTGCTTTGAGCTAGAGTGTGTTCCAATTTAAAAGACCCGAGCTTACTGTAAGCAGCTCTGTTGTATGTAAACTTAGTTGTGAATGCTTGGTGTTGGTGAAAGTGTTCTGAATATCTTCAAGAAGTTTTAAATGAGAAAAAAAGTTTATAATAGCATGCTGAATTCTTATATACGTGTGTGGAGTAAGTTTGAACTTTTTCTTTGTGCTGTTATAACTGTGAAGTAGGTTTTTCCCTCCTCAAATAATGTATTTCAAGAACTCTTTGTGAGCAGCAGTAGAAAAGGGTGATCTCATGCATAGCGTAGGTGTATCCCTGTTCCGAGATCATTGGTATTTGAGTTGTGCTAATATTAGTGTGCTCTTACAGGATCGGGATGGATTTGTCATGGGAGAAGGAGCTGGTGTGCTTTTACTAGAAGAATTAGACCATGCTAAGGTGAAGTAGTGATGCTACTATAAATAATTGAAAAATCTTATAGCTAGACTGAGCTATGTTTTCTGATCCCTCTTGACTTTCAGAGAAGAGGAGCAACCGTGTATGCTGAATTTTTAGGAGGAAGCATCACTTGTGATGCTTACCACATGACAGAACCACATCCAGAAGGTGAGTGAATAAGGTCCACATATAACTTACTTAAGTACGTTTTTTTCTCTTTAAGAAAAAGAAGAAAAACAAAGTCTAAATGAGCCTTGGAACAGCGCAATATATGCTGAGCAAATGATTGCTCTTATTATCAGGCACCGGTATTGTTCTATGTATCGAAAAGGCATTATCTGTGGCTGGAGTGTCCAAGGAGGACGTCAATTATGTTAATGCACATGCAACATCAACCCTGTCAGGTGATTTGAAAGAGTATCAGGCTTTGGTTCGTTCTTTTGGAGAAAATCCTCAGGTAAAGAATTTTGAACTGAATTGTTGTCTCCTACTTTAGGTGGAACGTCTAAGGATTAAAGAGTTTGTTTGATTCTTGCAATGCGCTGGTAGGTGGAGTGGCATAGGCCCTCGCACCTCGAGGACCCGGCAACGATTTACATAAAATGTTGCCGGGCGGCACCGAGCGTAAACGTTGCCGGGCAGCACGCTCGGTGCCGCCCGGCACGTGCCGGATCCTGCCTAATCCGGCACCGTCTCAGTGGCGAGCCGTGCCGCCACGGTCGGCATGGTCAAGATGTGTCAAACGTTTCAGTCAGCACATAAATTTTTTTATTTTTTATTTTTTGGCTTCTGATTTTATATATCTCTTCTATAAACTATATCGACACTCTATATGGTAGGGAACTATGTACTATATGCTGCCATTAATATGTATATTATATTATCTTCTCACTAATTTTATATATATAAAACAAATTTAATATTTTAAAAGTAAAAAATGTACGGATCAGCATCGCCAGCACGGCACATCTCGAATTTCGAAATTTATCGAAACTCGGTTCTGCACGCTCTGAAAACCTTCCTCCCGGCCACGGCTTCGAGCACCAGTGCCCACAGAATTTCGATTCCACGGGTGCGGGCCATTGGGCTTGTCTGAGGAAGCTTTAAGCGTTGGTAGGAGTATACTCCTCGGTTCGATGTATGAACGTTAATATAGCACACGAGTCAGTTGCGAAGAGTTGACGGTGGAATTGAGATGGGCGCCACCCGAGAATTTACATGCTACGACGGTCGCACAAAGTGGGCCAGTTACAGGCATGGTTTCACCTCGTAAATCTCACAAAAAATGTAAAAGAGTTCGTATGATTTTCTAGCTTGTATATGTATAGTAAGTAGGTAACTGTTGTGCCTGAATGTGTGTCTATGTATATTTGTAGGTATATATATGCTTATGTATATTTTTAGATGTTGTCTGTTTCTACCGTCCCAACATGCTCTATCGCACTAATTGTACAATGTACTCATATAGAACGACGCAGGTCTTTGCCCTGCATTTATGTGATGTGGCATATTGGATTTGTGTGATGTGGCGTTCTTATCTTTTCAGACCATCTCCTGTTGCATTTTGTTTGGGGTAAAAGATGAGGTGGAGTGAATTTGTTAATCTGTCAGTGTATGTATCTATGTTAACTTGTAGGTAAGTATGTGTATGCGTATCTATTTGTATGGAAGTATGCAAAAGTTCGTGCTAGCTGCTTTCTCAACGTACCATGCTAGTTGTAGTGCTAATATAGTAGTTATGTTTGCATCTATATACTTATTTGTTTGTGCTGTTGCAGCTGAGAGTGAACTCAACAAAATCTATGATTGGTCACCTTCTTGGCGCTGCTGGTGCTGTGGAAGCTGTTGCTGCCATTCAGGTTAGCTGCTTAACTCAGCAAATATCACCTTGTGATATCATTAGTTGGCTAAAGATATGTTATGCTGCTCAATAAAGATCTCATGTACTTCTCTTCTTTATGTTTTTCTCGTTTTTGAATTAAAACATTATATTCTTTTTTGCTAGAATTTGAGAAATATTATGTTAAGATTTTCTTGAAGTCTCGTCACAGTATCTAGTTTGACCAACAAGAGTTTTGATGCTTTATTGTATGACATGTGGGCTTCATTCTCTTTATTCTTTGAATATTTGATTAGCAAGGGCCCTGTATCTAATTTTAGAGTAGTCACATCATATTAGTCACAGGATGTTCTTTCTCTAAGGGTCAATGCTAGCGTAATCATGTCTTAGTGCGCGTGACTTGTTAAAATTTTTATGAAAAGATGAAAAGAACGTAAAATATCAACATGTGATATTTGCGGTGTAACTTAGGGTATAGAAGAGAACATGGCTTACAAATATCTAAATGACGATTATAAATCTTCAGTTATTTAGAAAGCAAAAATAATTTATGTTAGATATTATGTGAGTTATATAATAAGACTGTTGCTTCAGCATGCTTTCTCTGGAAAGTGCCGTTACCAGTTAAAACCATTGTCTATGAACTTCAGATTTATGAAGATTAGTAACTGTAAACCGTTGTGTTGACTCTTGAGGTTTACAGTTCAAAATTGCTTTACATCTTGGTCCCATACTTTGTGTGAAATATAATAAAAATAAGTAGGTTTTTCCTCTATCCATTATTAACAAGCATGATTTGAATATCCTCTCAGATTAGTTTTATCATAACAAGCTATACTTGAGTACTATTTTGCTTCGAATTTTCTATATTATAGTGACTTTTAACTGTTACTAAATTTTTCACTCTGGCATTAGAAACCATGTCATTACTGAATGTCATAATTCATAAATGTGCTGCACCCTTGCTTGGCACTCTACAGAAACCTTTTGTATAAATTAGACTCCTATACAAATACTTGAAAGAAATTCATCTCTTCATCGACAGTGCACACTGCATTCTTATATGTGTGACCTTGCATAATTTGTAGGCAATTCGTACCGGATGGGTCCATCCAAATATTAACCTGGAAAACCCAGAGAAAAGTGTGGTATGCTCCTCCGACTTTCATCGCTACATCTTGTTTTTCTTTTATCAACTTTCGTTTATTGTATGTATGCATTTGCATGTATTTCAATGGTGATGACTGTTGCTTATCTCCAAATATTGCACCCAGAGGTTGATGAAGTTCACTTTTATCATCTCATTCTAAGTATTTAATAACATGATTATTAGGTGAAAGTTTTAGGACACCTTTTAGGATGTAGCATTTTTGGAGCTTGATGCCTTGTACCAGGATTAGTACCACATAACTCTAGCAAGCTTTAGATAGCTGCTATCATTTTTTTTTTTTCTTTTGGTGGGGGGGAGGGTTGTGGTCTTTTTATACATATCAAGCATGACACATTAGCAATGCTTTTGGAGACACGCTAAATATAACTATTCTGCTCGTCCTTCTTTGTCAGGGAGATTCTTTTACAATTTAAATTAACTTTGATTTATTTTGTTATTTGAAATGCATTTAGGATGCCAATTTACTAGTAGGCTCTACAAAGGAGAGGTTGGACGTGAAGGTAGCGCTGTCCAACTCATTCGGCTTTGGCGGTCACAACTCATCCATTCTATTCGCTCCCTACAAGTGATTTTTAATGTCGAATTTAAGTTGCATGGTCAAATATCTTTTTACCTGTTCGACTTAATTTATCCCATTAGGAGGAGAAGAAGGCGTACATATATTGTGTTCTAATTTATTGTACGAGTGAGCCCAATTGAAAGAACAGCCTCATTAATCATGTTAACTGGATCAATGCCTGTTCTTCTTTGTGTAGAGAGTAGTAGTAGTAGAATGAAGCACCAGCTGTCAATTGCTGGTTTGTCTAGCTCAATTTTGTTTTTAATCTGTAATATTTGACTATCATGAAACTTATTAAAATTCCTGCGAAGCCTCCTTACGCGAACCACATCTGCTGTTTATGGCACCTATCTTCCTCCTATACAGGTTGCCGATGTTGTATTAGTTTTTGAGAATTCTGAATGTGGAATTTCGACCGGGTTGTTTGATATTGTATCTGAGAATTTATATCTGCAAATATGAATGCTTGAGCTCTCATAAATTCTACAAAGATCATGCGTGATCAGGATATATGCTCAACGCTGGAGTATGTCGTAAAAAACTTCATTGGTTTTTGGTACAAATACTGGGAGGTATTGCAACTGCCCAGTGTATTTTTCTTTTTTTTTTCTTTTTTCGTTATTAGTATTGTCTGATATTGCTGTTATTGTTAATTCATGGAAATTATGTCTCAATAGCAGTTTTCAACCTGACTGGAAGTTAAGAGGAACCAATAAACAATAGTGTTTTTCATTACATTATCGTGAAGCTATTATAACAGTTAAATTTGTTGATTGTACTGATATATGTTTTACCAACGGAGAAGTCTAGGAGCTTCTCCAGGAGTCTTAGCAGCTGTGACGGCGCAAATGCATTGGCGGGACTCAAGGAGGAGTGGGGGGAAGCCATGATGTCGCCCGAAGGCGGAAGGTCCCTTGCGTTGTTTGCGGTCTAGAAAGAGAAAACACGAGCGTCTCTCTCTCTCTTCTCTCTCTCTCTCTCTCTCTCTCTCTCTCTCTCTCTCTCTCTCTAGCTACTAGGAGTTGGGGGGCTGATAAATGGGATAAGAGAGAGCAACGACATGCATAACTATTTGTTGGTAATATTATTTACTATTATTATATATTGAAATGGCAGATAAGCAATATAATAGGTAATTGTTCTAATTATATTGTTGGTCAATTTTTGCGTCCATATTTGGATTAGACTTTTCCTTTTTTTTTCTTTTTTTTTTTTTTTTGAGATTTATGTAAAATTCACAGATAACGCCGATATATACTCTTATTATTCAAAAAATTTTAATCCTTCAAACAGATCAAATCCAAATGTCAAATTTTATCCTTAAAGTAAACTCTTAAAATTTAGTGCAGACTTTCCTTGCAGTTACAGCAAATTACTCTACACATGATAATGGGCACCACTGTATATGCATGCATGGGTCGGTGTCAGATGCTCCTGCGGCACACTGTACGAGGCCCGGAGATCGTGGTGACGGTCCAATAACAACTTCACAGCTGTCGCTGCTTGGACTCGTGGTGAGTTAATCTATTTTAATTAACTGTCGCTGCTTGGACAACTGTATATCAGTATATGCATTGCCCCTCCTAAACAAAATCTAAATTGTTGACTTTGATTTTTTTTTTAATATTCAATTTATTAAAAAAAAATTTAATCCATTAATATTCAGCGCATAACAGAGTGACATAATTGCTAATGACTGACATTTTGAATACTAATCCTTCAAAGTATATATATCAGTTCATGGTTACTGTTGTGACATATAATACATTTATCGTACACAAATTATAAAACAAATTAATAATAAAATCCCTTGATATGTTCAACTAATTGACATTAAATTTTGTAGGAATATGCTATTAAGTAATTATTTACTGGCATTGTTTGCACATATTTGTAGTTTATTTTGAATAGTATTTTTTGGGTAAGTTCTACTAGAATCAATGGTTCAAATTAGATGCATCATCGAAGAATTTAACAAATAAAATTTAATAAATATATTTTGACAAATTAATATTGAAAACAATTTTGGTTGGTGTGTTGAAATCACAAATGGAAGATCCAAAACCACGATTTTCTAAATCATAAAGTTCAGATTCCTCGCTTTTTTGTTCCACTTTTTATAAGCACACGGAAGTTCAGAATAAACAGGTGTGCTAGGAAGGAAAACACGTTTTCGAATCGCATGTCGGGTTAACGGGCGAGCGAATCTACGCCCGCCTCCGCTTTAGAGTTTTGATATTGACCGTTTCCCGAAATTGTTCGAGAAACACGGCGACTCGATCGGCGAGTTCCAGGCTGAATTAGCAGGTCTCTTAGAAGTTAGAACCACAATTTTCTATAATCTAAATTATTATGTTTTTTTTCCTCGAATTCGATTTTTATCCTATATTTCAATCGGATACTGAACGATAAACGATAGATCATTTCAATCAAATATTGTTGAGAATTGAACTCATGCCCTACCATTCATGAGGAACTGGCATTTGGTCTCCTCCCAACACTCAGTTCTATTAATCAACTGGACTAATACTGGTTGGTTGAATTATTGCGTATTAGGTGCCCATTATCATGTGTAGCCCAACACACAGCCCTATGTATCTATTTAAATGCATATGTTATGCAATATGTTATCTGTGACGATCTTTCATAAGTATCGAACCTTCATATTTTCTGAGTGCGATTATTGCAATTAGCAAAGAAAATTTAATAATAGTATAAATGTCGGCATACATAAATAAAAGAATGATACAACGTGAATTTAAGACGATCGTAAAGAGATTATTTTGTCATAAGCAATTTAAAATTATACAATCGCTCTGAGTCCCGCAAGAATCCACCTAAAGGTTATGCGGGTGTTACAAAATATTTTTGAATGTTCTTGGGAAAAAAATAAAAATAATTACACCTTTTCTGCTTAATGAAGCGACATTCGGCTCTTCTTCTAAAAATCCACCTACAGATTAACCATCATGATCGATAATTTTGTTTATTTTATTTATTAAAAAAAGCTTATTATATATTCTTTTTTGGTAACCAAAAAACAGTAAGGAGCATTTCTTCAATCCCACTTCTTGTGACAACAATGTTATAGTAGTCGACAAGATTGGGACCAACTTGCTATCATTAAATTCAAATTTGGTCCATTTTTCTAATTAAAATAAGATGAACTAAATATGAGATCAATTACAAAATGAGATAATTGGTTCATAAATCAACCTACCTTCTGCTGCACCAATTGAATGTGAGCTCAAGTCTCTCTCATTAGATCAATCCATTTCCATCTCACTCATATTTGGATATTTTCGCAGATACCCCTCTCTAGTTAGGTAGAAATTAGCATTCGTGACACTTAATGCCGCCAGAACGTCATAATTTATTTTGAGCGTACCACCCAAATAGTCGGGAACTAATTTTGTGACTCGAATGATTCTCTTTCACAATGCATCCGTTCGTGATTTACATGATTCGCAAACTATATTCTATAAAACGTAAAAACAAAAAAAAAAAAAAATCATAAAAAGTGATCCTAGAGCATTATGCTGCCATATATTGGGAAACACATAGTGAATTGAAGCAGGATTGACTAACTTTGCTGCTACATTTCATAATTTTTTTAAAAAAATTGAATTTCTCAGCAATATTAAACTAAATAAATTATTTAATTTTTTTGGGGACCATTTATCTACACAGCTTTTGCTGCAAATTAAAGCAGTCCTGCAAGAAAACTGATGAGATCTGAACCTGATTGGCAAATAGATCACAATGGACGTTTTGCACGTGGTTTTGTCCCCTCTATCTATCTTCTTCCAATATATATATATATAATATATATATATATATATAAAGACATATTTTCATCATAAAAATTTTTTTTAAAATTTTTGAGAAAATTCATCATAAAATGTTAAAGTTAATGATTTATTCTAGTTAGCTCATGAGATCGTGAATCACTAATCCATCGTACACCGGTACGAGGGCCATAATAGGTCAAGATAAGCTGGTGATGTATACGGCGCGGATATATGCTGCCGACGTATCAGTAGGACGGAACTTAGATTTTTCAAATAATTTACTGAGAATCAGTCAGCAGCCATAATCGCAGGACGGTTATAGAAAAACACGTGTTAGCATAATTTACTGATTGGTCAATTTATGATCCATGCTAGATCCACTTTTTCCGTCATAACCGTGGCGCCAACGAATCGCATGCAATATCTTTAAATAGCAAATTAGGGCGCTAGCGCGGAGGATCCAGCATTCAAAATTTGTCTTTATACTTTGATAGAGAATTCTGTGAAATAAAGAGATTTATTGTAACTAATATTTAGAACATCCGTGGTTTTATCTCGGTCCAGTTCGAGAATATTTATGTAAAACTCTTGTATATTTGTGTGTGTCATTGCTTTGCGTCTTAGCCATCTCAACTTTTGAGCATTCAATAAATCAGTCGAGATCAAACTCGATTAGTTAAGATAAACCAATAAAGCTTTTTTTCTAGGGGACCTTTTGGCTGTATGAATAAATGCACATCATAGTACTCTATTTAGAACTATGTATCACTCAAAATTGATAGCATAGAGCATGAACTTATTGATGAAAATTAAATTTAGAAAGTTGCATTTGAGATATACTTCAATCTTATAACTCTAAATTAACTCCTAAAAAAGAATAATCATTTGAAGGTTGTAAGTGGGACAGTTTGACATCCAATTTAGAAACATAAAAATGTTCATTTATCAAAAAAGTAGTTTGGCTATTGATTCATACTGAAGCAATTGGATTGGATGATTTTAAATTGGATCTGGATCATGATGTTTCAATTGTTCCACACACTATTATATATACATTTTTTTTCATAAATTTGGAATATAATAAATTATATCTTTTTCTAATCTATTTACATCAAGTTTGATATAGCAACCAATATCCATGAACCCACATCCTGTGACACCTCTATTTGTCCCCTTTTCTGTTCCTACCCCAAAAAGTTATCTACATCTTTTTTTTTTGAAAAAAAATTTACACAAAAATTATAAATTTTGATGAGATTTACAACTTTATATTAATTTTTTTTTTTAAAAATATATTTCTAAATAGATATTCTGGAACTTCAAAAACTTGACGTCTTAATGGATTTAAAATTTTATTTTAAACCCGTTAATACTTTGGAGTCAAAACATCTATTTAGAAGTATTTTTTTAAAAAAAAATTTAATCTACAAATTTTATATTAAATTTTTTTAATATACATATTTTTATTTTTATTTTTATTTTTTATTTTTTATTTTTTTTTGAAGTGGGAACAGGAAAGGGGACATAGAGGGGGCAGAGAATATGCGTTCAATATCCATGTGTGGTAAATTACAAATTTTTCTACTCCGTATATGTCAGGATAAACACTATATCCTAAAACAATTTATAGCATAGCTCCGTGTAGTCCATAACATATCGATCCAAATATTGTTTTCTACAAGAAAAGCGTATTGATCGAATGGTTAAAGCAACTTTTATATATTGTAACGTAAATAAGCACACGGTAGGCGTGTGAACATGCTTTTAGATCCTTGGATGTTTGATAAGTATCCAATTTGTGTGTATCTCACGAACAAACTTTAAGATGTAATATTGAAGCCCCCTACACCAGGGATGAAAACGAGCCGAGCTGCTCACGAGAAGTTCGAAGTCGAAGTCGTTTAAGCTCAATTCAAGCTTGAGTATTGTCGAGTTTGAGTATGGAATAAAGTTCGAGTAATTAAACGAGCCGAATTTAAGTATTGTGTTACTCGGCTTGCTAGGCTCGCGAGTCTAAACGAGATTTTTTTATTTTATTTAATAATATCTTACGATAAAATTATTTAAGCGAGTTCGAATTCATACTCGATCCGAGTTTGGTCAAATTCATGTAATGAGTTGAGCTCGAAACTCAGCTTAATTCGAGTCGAGTTTAAGCTCAGTTGTTACAATCGAGTCGAGCTCGAGTCTAGTTCGAGTTCAATCTTCTTTCGAGTTCTAGCTCGAGCTAAACCAATTGAACTGAATTTGAATCTTGTGGTACTCGACTTGAACTCGGCTCGTTCAACCCTACCATACATTTTGCCCTTCCATTTATCAAGTTTACTTTTTTAATAACATACTTTAAATTCATTCAAATAATTTTGGCATAGTAGGAGTGAAACTCTTATATACATTCAACAATATTCTCATATATACATCATTACGCTTTTAGGAAATTTTTTTTTTGTGTTTGGTCGTAAGCTCTTATTATTTAATACAATGCAGTAAATAATAACTTAACATTAATGGTTGTTTATTTATTCATATATATTGTGTATAAAAAGTAATATTATATATTTCTTCGCCTTTGTAACGCAAAAATAATATTATATATTTATCCAACCTAATTTGACCCAACCGTGAAGTTATAACTATCCAAGTTCCAAAACAGGGGAGCCGCAAGAATTAGAACGACCCAACTTCCACGACCGAAGCTGCAATCAGATGGATGAAAATTAATATTTCTTAATTATTAAAATATAATATAATCATTTTTCGGCTAGTGAGATGACTATACAGAAACTTCGGAATATTATATATATATAATGTTTAAGATTTTAAGTGCTATTTTGTATTAAATTTGGATAAATTTTAAATTCGAGATGTATCGACTGTGTCAATCATATCATGTCGACCGCACTAATAATAAAATGAGTTATTTTATTTTACTTTTATTTTTTAAAATAAAAAAATAAATTGGGTCAGGCATGCGACGCGCGCAGCGCGTGCCTGCAAAAAAAAAAAAAGGAAATGGTAGCCCCATATGTAGGGCTGTCCGATTTTTAAAGTCTTGAAAGTGAAAGGGGCGGAAGAGAGAGGCGGACGGTAATGTCCAATTTTTAAAACATAAGATTTATATATTTTAGTACAAATATTTTTATTTTTTTGATCGGTGGAGTTAGCTTAATGTCATTATAAATTTATCAATTATGATAAATAATATATCCTGATTTACAGAAAAAGAAAAAGAATAATTACATAGGTCAAATGCACCATAGGTCAAATACAGTTCAACGTTTCATACTTTTTTCCTGCTGTTTCAGTATTTATTAATTTTAATAATATTACCACTTTTTTATATATTTTAAATTTGTTTTCATGATGTTGCTTGTCCACTTTCTCCACCTAATTCCATTCCCCTCCTCTATTTAAATGGCACCTCCACCACCATTTCTCTCCACACTAGAACCTTTGTGATCGCTACTACGTATCACCATTTTTCGTTTCTCTGTTTCCTCAATTTCTTTTTCCTCCATTATCGTTCTCTTTGTCTTTGGGAGGGTTTCTTTGCTAAATTTCTGAGAAGGTAAAGTTGGTTCCGACATGAATATGGTTCTAGATTACGTGGCTTTTGAGATTTCTCATGAAAAATTTAGTTGATTGGTATAAAGAATAAATGCTTACGTAAACGATTAAAAAAACAAGTTTTCTAGAATCCTTTTACCGGCCCCTGGAAGATATATACTGTGGAAATTTTTGGTTGGGAAACTTTGCTTTCCAGAAAGTTAGATCATCAGTTCAAAGTTTAAATAGTTGGTTCTCTTCAGATTGGTACATACACTTTTTAGAAATAATACGAACTATATTCTACTATTTGGTTAGAAAACCGTAAAACAATTTGTTTAGATTCGGATTTTTTTTTTCTTATAATTTCAAATAGTCGGTTGTTTTCTTTTTTTGTATTTCTTTTTCTTTTTGTTTTTTTAAAAAACAGTAGAGAATCTAACTTTCCAGTCTAGGAATTTTGTAAAGAGAAATTCTGGTTGTGAACAAAATGGCTATGTTTATTTTAAAGTAAAGGTTGATGAAGTGTTAGAAATCACTAGAGAGGTTTTGGGGTTCGTGGTGATGGCATCAATGGCAGAGATTTCATTATTTTATCAGGTTCTTTAGTTCTTCTGATCTTATCATTTGGAATCTTTTTATTTCAAGATCTATGCTATAAATTTACAATCTTTCTAAGTTTGTAGTCCTTGTGAACTTCTTGTTTGAAGCACTTCACATATACGCCGGTATACTCTAAGTCTGCGAGTTTTCTCTTTATTTCTTCCTCTAATTCCAGTTTTTATAGTTGATCTTTGTGAAATCCTTTTTTTTTCGTTTTAAGATTTATGATGAAAAACTATATCTATAGCCGACCTACTTGTGCGACCATTGTAACGTGTAATAAAAAACCTTCGACACTCATTCCGATTCTACCATCGGATCTTCGTACCCGACTGTCGTGCTCCAATAATGGTCATATATCAGAAATTGTGCACCCCCACCTTGCGGTATTAGAATTCCGGAGACGACGGGATTCTAAACCCGTGGCCGGGTGACCGCCGCGCCCAAGCCACTGGGCTGCCTAGCGCGGGGCAAAAGTAATGAAATTATGAAATCTTCAACTAGGTGAAGCTTTGTTTGCGGAGTGATAATTTATGGAGAAAAATAATTAATCCATTGTGCAGCTTTGTACAGTAAATATTGAAGCTTTAACTCGCTTAATTACTTGCTCACTAGACGAGGTTATTCTCTCTATGAAATCTTCTAAGTAGATGACTATTTTTAGATGATTATTTATTCATTTATGAAAAATATCTAATGCTGATGATAGCAGCCATACTCAAAGTCTCTGTCTTTCTTATGTGTAATTAGGTGAGCATTTAGTGCCAAATATTTAAAATAGTTCAGAATTGCTTTCTTCTAGATGATTCTTCAGAAGCATGTTAAAATCTTATTGGATAGATTTTCTCAGATACTGCAAAATTTCGTATTAGGTTGATCCTTAATCTTTTTGCTTATTGTAGAGATTGTGAAGATTGCCATGGCTGAGCCCAAGCTCACTCGCATTCACAGCGCCCGCGAACGCCTCGGTGACACCCTTTCTGCCCACAAAAATGAACTGCTTGCCCTTTTCTCAAGGTTTTGAATCTATCCTTTTTTTATAGATGTTGTACAATTAAAATATGAATTGCTCAACATATAGCATATTGTAAATCGATGGAAGGTGCTATTATCATTTATTTCTAATATTTGGCAGAAGATTAATGCTACAGCTCATGATAGTTTCTCCCAATTTTCACACCATAGATTCAATTGAGTTCAATTTGAGATCATGTACTTTATTTTTGAGCAGCACATGGTTGATGTTATGCTCTTATAAACTTTAATAGACAACATATCTTATAATCCATTGAAATATGCTAGTTTCTGGCTTCGATATTGCTTGTAGCAAAGATAGTATGCTCATGAAAATTAGGCTTTCATATGTTCATAGTCTTTGGTAGAAGAGTAATGTTACAACTCCCATAATTTTACTCAGAATAATTTTACCCATAATTTTACTCCCATAATTTTGATCATATTTGTTGACTTTTGAGTAGTACTGAATTCAGCATGTTTTTCTGGATAAATTTTGGGAACTTGAGCATTTTTTATTTTTGAAAAGGTAATCAATTTTTACTAAATTGTGGGATCTAACTTTTTTTGGAATTTTGCAGATTTGTTAAGCAGGGAAAGGGAATGCTACAACGCCATCAGTTGTTGGCGGAGTACGATTACGCGATTTCGGAAGATGAGAGGGCAAAATTGAAGGATGGTACCTTCGAGGACGTCCTCAGAGCTGCTCAGGTTTAAACATATATCTTCTAATAGTAATTAAAATATTATAATCAAGTAAGTGGGATTTGTTAAAAATATTATGGTTATTATGTGGTCCAGGAAGCGATTGTTATTCCTCCATTGGTTGCTCTTGCTGTCCGCCCTAGGCCGGGAGTTTGGGAATATATCAGATTGAATGTCAACGAACTTGCAATTGAAGTACTTACCGTTCCCGAGTACCTCCAATTCAAGGAACAACTTGTGGAAGAAGGGTAAGTGTTTCTTTACTTTGCAAATCGGTAAATTATTTAAGTTTTTTATTTTTCCTTACTATTAAGTATTGCTTTCATGTTAATTTTCAGGTTCGACAGTAACTTTGTGTTGGAGTTGGACTTCGAGCCGTTCAATGCTTCGTTTCCGAAACCCTCTCTATCGAAGTCCATTGGGAACGGAGTGCAATTCCTTAACCGCCACCTGTCTTCGAAACTGTTCCATGACAAAGAGAGCATGTATCCGCTACTTAGTTTTCTACAGGCTCATCACTACAACGGCACGGTGCGATTGAATTAGATAGGATATTTTTACCTTCCTTTGGTGAATTATGAAAACTAATATTTTCACACGGCTCTTACAGAGCATGATGCTGAATGATAGAATCCACAGCCTAAGTGGTCTCCAAGGGGCACTTAGGAAGGCCGAGGAATACCTATTGACTATCCCTCATGAGACGCCTTATTCCGAATTCACCCACAGGTAGTTCTTCGTGTCATCTATCCGTATCTGTGTTATGTTGGTATACTTTTGGTTGACTATGTTATATTTGGATGCTAACATAGATTCCAAGAGCTTGGTTTGGAGAAGGGTTGGGGAGACTCAGCACAGCGTGTGAAGGAGACCGTCCATTTGCTCCTTGACCTTCTAGAAGCCCCTGATCCGTGCACTTTGGAGAAGTTCCTCGGTACAGTTCCGATGGTGTTCAATGTTGTCATTCTATCCCCACATGGCTACTTTGCTCAAGCTAATGTCTTGGGATATCCTGACACCGGCGGCCAGGTATAGAGCCTAGTTTGTGGATTCAAATATGCTCCCAAATTTTGCCAAGCTTTTTCTCTAATTTCATGTATGTGCCGAACTATTTGCTGCTACAAGGGTGATCTGTTTACTCTTGAAGATTCGGTAGAAAGTTCGGTTGATTTGATTACTCCTGTGAAATATGTTCTTATATTTTTTGTTTTTGGTGTTGAGAACTTGATCCACTTCTATGGTTTGTGGATTCAAATATGCTGAAACTCCTAAAATTTCTTTAAAAATTTCAAAATGGAACTTAATTGATTTTTGGGATAAAGTTTGGAAGGTCTAGAGTTACTTCTACGAAACATATTCTTACAACTTTTCTTTTAATGCTAAAACTTTGTATAGGTTGTCTACATTTTGGATCAAGTCCGCGCTTTGGAGAGCGAGATGCTTCTGAGAATTAAGCAGCAAGGGTTGAATATCATCCCTCGTATTCTCATTGTAAGTTCTGAATAAAATTGTCCCTAAAAAATTTTCCCTAAAGCATTAGTCTTGTAGATCTCTTTTATAGCTTACAAATTCTGGCGTTATCCTAGTAGAGAGCATTCACTTGAACGAGCAATGTGAGGGACCTGTAATTTAAATTCTAAGGAAATCTCTAATGCGAGATGGAATTATCATCTCCCCCGTATGTTTTAAAAGATTGGGTACCACCATATGGGGGAAAACATGTCCTTTTAGAGTTTTCTTTTGAGTTGTAATTTAGAGGTAGAAAAAATTTCCCTGCACTCATTGGCAATTAATGCTGATATTACAGGTGACTAGGCTTCTTCCGGATGCAGTTGGAACTACGTGTGGTCAGAGACTTGAAAAGGTACTTGGAACAGAGCACACGCACATTCTTCGTGTACCGTTCAGAACGGAGAATGGCATTCTTCGTAAATGGATCTCACGTTTCGAAGTGTGGCCTTACTTGGAGACATATGCTGAGGTATATTCATTATCCGAATATAAGCCTAGAAATAATTGTGCAGTAATCACCTATGGCCTTTTGGTTACGTTGCTTTTATCAGAGTTTTACGTGCCGCTTGGCATGGTTTATGACGGGTGGCATAAAAAATGATTCTCCAGTAACTATCGGCACAGCATAAACAGGCACAGCACGTGCCGAAAACCTTTTATATAAATTGTTAAATTAATTTTAAATATTTTAGTTTAACTTTTGAAAACTACCCAATACATGTCGGCACGATCAGCACGGCACCATCGGCATGCTCGGCATGTACCAATATTTGAATTTTCCGAAACTCGGGTAGGCTCAGTACCAAGAACTTTGATTTTTGTATCTGTTCTAAAAGTAGTAATTCTAAATCTTAAGGGTCTTATATAGTGTTTAGATCTTAATTTATCTTTGTTACAGTGTTGTTCAAAGTATATTTTTTTTTGTGTAGGATATTCAAGGTAGCAAATCCTTCTGTCATGTGTTCAAGATTGTAATATTATTTAATTTGTTGTGTAGGATGTTGCACATGAGTTGGCCTCAGAATTACAAGCAACTCCGGATCTCATCATCGGTAACTACAGTGACGGTAACTTAGTGGCATCTCTGTTGGCACACAAATTAGGAGTTACACAGGTACAGACATTGAATAACATGATCAACATGTACCGATTTTCGTTTTCCCAAAAACATCTGTAGTTTGTAACAGTTTTCTCCATATTCAGTGCACCATAGCCCATGCATTGGAGAAAACAAAATACCCGAATTCAGATATTTACTGGAAGAAGTTTGAGAAATCGTACCATTTCTCCTGCCAATTCACGGCCGATCTGATTGCCATGAACCACACTGACTTCATTATCACCAGTACCTTCCAAGAGATTGCTGGAAGGTATGCAGGCTGTGTTTTATCATAATTAGTCCTTCCAGTTCTGCATAATTTCTCCGAGAATTAACATCCTCTCGTCTGTTTTTTCCAGCAAGGACTCTGTGGGGCAATACGAGTCTCACACTGCCTTTACACTTCCCGGACTGTATCGTGTTGTACATGGAATTGATGTATTTGATCCAAAATTTAACATTGTTTCCCCTGGTGCTGATATGTCCATTTACTTCCCCTACTTTGACGAGGCTCAAAGACTTACGTCCCTTCACCCTGAGATAGAGGAGCTACTTTTCAGTGATGTTGATAACGCCGAGCACAAGTGAGTTGAGTTTAAGCATCATACTTAGTTGATAACTAAAAAGAATTAATGGAGAGACATAATAATAAGATATATGATAATTCAAGCCCATGACACCTGTAACAAATGGTGGGGCTTCTGCATAATGAAATAGAGGTCTCTTACTCGAATCATGCAAGTTCCATTCACAAGGGTGTAGAAGATTTATCTTCTCTGCATTCAGTGGAGGTAACATTGGCATTCAGGCCTGTCCAGTCCGAAAGGCTATGGCTTTTCGGTTGGTATAACGTAAGGGGGTCAGTTACGGGCAGAATGTTTTTACGATAATCTCAAAAAAAAAAAAAAGATATACCATATGCCAAGGAACCTGACAATTGCATGTAATTCCAGATACGCGCTCAAGGACAAGAAGAAACCTATCATATTCTCGATGGCAAGACTGGACCGCGTAAAGAACATGACTGGGCTTGTTGAGATGTATGGCAAGAACGAACGGTTGAAGGAGCTGGCCAATCTTGTAATTGTGGCGGGTGACCATGGCACGCCGTCGAAGGATCGGGAGGAGCAAGCCGAGTACAAGAAAATGTTCGAGCTCATTGATAAATACAAATTAGAGGGACATATTCGTTGGATATCGGCTCAGATGAACCGCGTCAGGAATGGTGAGCTGTATCGCTACATTTGTGACACCAAAGGTGTTTTTGTGCAGGTATCATATTCTCTACATCCTAAATTGAACATATCAATTTGTAGTTTTTAAAGAAAACAGTCCACACCAGATGTTGAGAAAGTAGTTCGGTGTATAGGATTCGGAACCCCTCGACGGTGTCAAGTATCTCATATTTCTCTTGTTTTGTTGTAGCCTGCGTTCTACGAAGCCTTCGGTCTCACTGTTGTAGAATCAATGACATGTGGTCTGCCTACATTTGCCACTTGCAATGGAGGGCCCGCAGAGATCATCGTGGATGGAGTTTCTGGATACCATATTGATCCGTATCAGCCCGATAAGGCTGCTGAGGTGCTTGTCAATTTCTTTGAGAAGTGCAAGCAAGATCCTGCACACTGGGACAAAATCTCGAAGGGTGGTCTCAAACGTATCGAGGAGAAGTAAACACCTAACTTGGTTGAAATCTAAAAGTAGTCTTTTATCTTCAGATGCTCTTGAACTCTTTTTTCACTATGCATAAAACGGCAATGAAAATAAAATGGATAAAGCTATAATTAGATAAACTATTAACATTTCTTTAACAGTAATACTAAGATAATATCCTAATATGTTCTAAATTAATAATTTGTATTCATATTCACTAGAACTAATGTTTGACTATGCATAAACACATACAGGTATACTTGGAAGCTGTATTCTGAGAGATTGATGACTTTGGCTGGTGTTTACGGTTTCTGGAAATATGTATCTAAGCTCGATAGGCGTGAGACCCGTCGTTACCTTGAGATGTTCTATGCCCTCAAGTACCGCAATCTGGTAAATCATTCTTCCCAACAATTTGTTTTTCTTTAATAACTCAGAAATTTATATACTCAATCCAAAACTGACTTATATTTGTTTTTCCTTATTTCAGGCAAAGTCTGTTCCTTTGGCTAGTGATGGAGAAGTTCATGTCAATGGAACCGATGGGGAGGCACACGTCAATGGCACTAAGTGAAAATGAAAGCGAATTTGAGGCGAGCTCTGTGTTTGATTATTTTGAAGGATTCGACGTGAAGATCGAAAGTTTTTTTTTCTGTATTTGTATAATTAGACTGCTCGTTAGAGCTCCTTTTGTAGGTAAAGGGCAGCGATTTGTGGTCTTTCCGCGGTTTATTTTGGCTGGCATCTATATGTAAGGCTCAAATGCCATTTTAGTAAAATATTAATAATGCCATTGTTTCAGTTCTTATGAAGCTTCAGTTTTGAACTTTGGCATTTAATATGATTACTTTAGCAAATGTGCTTGGATCATATGTACATAATGTTCTTGCAAACAACGCAAGAGCTCCCAAAAGTTGTCCCAATGACATCCTGCATGGACTTTGTTGCTCGGGGGAAGCTGTGTTATGTTCGAATTTAATTTCTTTATAATTTCTTGATGCAATTTTGGGAGGTATAGCAAGTTCTTATTTGCAAGGATATTGCTATAAAAACATAAGATGGGAGTCCGTGGTCGATGCGGTTTAAGTATCGCTTACGAACTTCCAATGTTGTCTGATATGGTTGATTTGAGACCAAGCAGACAAACAGTATATTCTTTCTAGCTTTAATTCTTTCTTTTTTTTTTTTTTCCTTTTTCTTATTTGTTGTAATAAATTAACGAGCTTGAATTGTTTTTGTCCAAAAATGATTGCAAGCAAAGAACTTTATGTACAGGCTACATCGATTCTTTCCACTAATTTCTGAATTCTCATCATTTTCGACAATCTTTCCTAGAGAGAATATATTTGATCGGTTGTTGACGTCTAATATTTATATTCTTTCTTTTTTCTTTCTCTCTTTTTGATCTTTTTTTGACACATGTAAAAAGAATATTCACTTTTTCCTTCAAACCAATTTGATAAGGTATGGAATGATGATTATGATGAATGAGATGAGGAATCTTACCTGAGATAGACGTAGCATTCTGTTTATGCTTCTCCTATCTTCTATTTTCTTCTTGCTTCTGGACAAAAAGTTAAAGCAGCAGCTGGCAATGGAGATAAAAGTTTGATGGGACGAGTAAAGCAAATGAAAGCTCCATTTTCATGGAAAGTTAAATTCTATTAATCACTTTTTTGTTGTCTCTCAAAAACGAATTCTAGTAATTGTGGTTAATATTTTATATATATATATATATATATAAAGAAGTAATTCCACTTCATAAGTTATTTTGAGCCTTGGCACATACCGATAAATATAAAAGAGTACCTATAACATTGTAGTTTCGTATTAAACCAATCCATACTAAACCAAACTTTGAAGATCCACCAATCAAAATATTTTAGGTCCGAACCATTTTGAATTTGACTCCAATTCTAGGTACTTTGGATCGATTATGTTGTACTTTTAGGTGATAATCAATGTGGCAACTTCAATACGTACAACATTAAAAAATTAAAAAATACTAGTTATCCAATATATCCACCTATTTATATAAACATAGACAAAAAAAAAAAAAAAAAAAGGTGGTGAATCCTGTTGTAAAAGTTTCCAAAGTACATATATATATATATATATACACACTTTTTGGTGAATTTGGGTGATTTTGTGGGCTGACTACTCAATCCACACATGTATTTTTACTATTTAAAAGTAAAAGACTAATAACAACAATTGAAGTACTGAAAAAATCAACTGGGGCATTCCGAGAATTGAACTCGGGACCTCTCGCATCGTAGATACATTCAGCTAATTCCGAGAATAAGTCTACTAGGCCACGGGCTTTGTGTACACAGCTAACTAGATACATTTCAGCTAACGCAAAGTATCATGTTTCTCCTTTCTTCTCAAAAGAAGAGCATCATATTTTTCTTGGGGTGGCAAAAGACATTTGACTCACAGCGTGTTACTAATAAGCAATAAACAGAGTCATTACAACGCGAAACTACAATGGATGTTTAAGTACGTCGCATGGACGAATCCTCCAGCAGCAAAAGATAAGTATATGACCTCAAAGCTCCCAGAGCCTACTGCAAACCTCACAGATACAATTTCATTTCATCTCCCAGAGCCTACTGCAAACCTCAAAGCTGGACACACTTGGATCAAATTCGAATACCTTCGCCTTCTTTCTGTTTTTGTCGACGACAACTGCAATTTTGAATTACGAATAAAATAGTGATATTAGCACACTGGCTAGGAACTAAAACAAATAACGAATTGATAAAAGGAACTGCTGTAAGTGACATAAGGATACCGCCGGATATTCTTCTTTGATCATCTAAATTTGGAAGTATATTTGTTACAGACGCGCACATGGAGAGTAAATTCCTGAAAAACAAAGAAATAAAGTCAACTCCTCAAAAACAAATAAATAAACTGTCGTTGAACAAATGGTGTAACCTACCAAAAGAATCACCTAATAGTTACTCAATTAACATCTACACGGGCTTCTTTTACTAACAAGACCAGAATTTGGAATTTAGGATTGATATATCTAACAGGATGTTTGGTTCGCGCATGAAATGCATAAAGGGAACACACGTTCTGTATATTGTGTGTTTTGCATCTATTACCTAATTTGGTTCGACAAAAGTATGTAATTGACAAATAAATATTTTAATAATTATTTAAATTATACAATTGTGTATTATGTAATCATACTTCAAAGTATATAACTTAGTATAATTTTAAAACAATTTAAATTATATTTTTAAAATATTATGATTGACTTAAGTTAGTTTTATATTATTAACTTGATATTGTTATTATTTGCATTTTAATCTTAATTTAGCTAAAATATGAATTAGTGTTTATAAATTACTAGTAAGGACAATTTGGACTTTATAATTCTATTACACATCTATAACATATTTATTATGGAAACCAAAGTAATAGATATGTAATATGTATTACTTATAAACAAATCAAACAACATAATCTCTACTATGTATTTAACACATGTAAGCACTATTACATGTTTATCAACAATATTTGCCACTACATCTTTAGTATATGAACCAAACACTATGTATAACCTGTTAGGCATGCATCAACCCTCTCAGATTTGGCAAAGTACATTGGCTGAAGGACATTCGAAACTATGCATATTACACATATGATGGTGTGTCCATTTTGTATGAGAAGACATCTGACAAAATCGCCATGATTCTACAAACAGTGGTAAAAGGAACATCTATTATAACTTTGGAATGATGAGATCCATCCACATTGATCCCTTCATGGCTGGCTCAGCTGGAATCTGAACTTAGTACTTGTGCAAAATTAGTGGGTGGGATAACCAAGAATACAGCACATCAACCGAAGGGTAAAAACGGAAGACTAGCGTTGGGTCCTAAGGAACTATTTGGCCTACGGACTGGCTAGCCACCTCGGGTTTGATTAAGCCTTAAACACAGCCTGAATGGCCCACACCAAAATTCCAACCCCCCAAGAACCACCCCCCCCCCCCCCCCCCAACCCCTCTCCCAAACAAAAAAACAAAAATGCATAGATGATTTCCACTACTTCAAAGTTCACAGCAACAGTTTCTTGCTTACTGCTCTGGGGGTAATGTCGCATATCAACACCAGAACAACTGCAAAGATCGATCTACAATGCTAAGCACAAGTTGGAATAAGGGAAATCTATAGAATGTAGAATCACTCTTTGCTACTCCTTTGGACAATGGAAAACTAAAATTTCATAGAATCCAAATAACTGACATTAGAACTTAAAAGTGAAAAACCGAAAGGTGTCTAAAATCCTAATCAAGCTTTCGACTAATGTGAACAGTATTCTATTGGCTTCCGTCCGCAAATGATAGTGAGGTACAAATCTAGGGAAATAATAACATTTATGAGTAGTAATGCTATGATAATGACCATAAAGCACAGTCCACTACTATAGTTCCTCTGTTGCTTCTGTGTAAGAAAGCTGGTATCCCCACAGAATACATCTTCATCGGAGATATTTCTTCATCAATACAACAAAAACAAGCAATGTGGGCGAAGGAGAATTCAGGTGACTGACTACTAGAGTACTTGTCCCCAAAAACCTGAAAAGAATCATCTAGGCAGCTACTATCCCCATTTACAGGACAAGAAGTACACATTTCACTGGCTGCCAGGGTCAATTTTTACAAGATTAACAAGTCATTATCAATTTTGTCCTCAAAAAAGTTATTAAGCTTTTAAAATAATTTTCAATTACAGATACAAATCTTATAATTTTCAATTCAAATGTTTAAATTAACGGTAAAGGATGGACAGTGAGAATTCCTCCTCCATAATTGTCCTCTACACCAATAATGTAAATCCCTAGAATATGAGAGGACTACTAGCTGTTAAGCATGATACATTGTAAACAAATTTTGTTTATATATCCAGTTCTACAAACCCACCTAGCGAGAAAAAAAAAACTTTGTTGTTGTTGTATCTCTTTCAACATATCTCCTTGAAAAAAAAAGAAGCAATCATGAAAATAACACTTGCATGCTATATCACTAACTCAACAAAAAGTTCTAGTTTTGATTTCTAAGCAGCAAGCGATAAAATTCAATCATACTATTACTTCAGTTCTTACTTTGGTGAAAACATTAGATAGAGAAGGACCAGAGTAAATGATGACAGGTAAGAAATATAATAAGTTACAAATTTTGAACCAACAGGAGAGGGCATCCTCGAAATAGGATAACTATTACTTCAGTTCTTACTTTGGTGAAAACTAGATAGCGAAGAACCAGAGTAATTGATGATAGGCAAGAAATAATAAGTTATTCAAATTTTGAACCAACAAGAGGGCATCCTCGCAATAGGATAGTCAGCACAAGTGCAAATAGAAAACATACTGCGCCTTCAAATTGTCTTTTTCCTTTTTCCTGATTATTTCTTTTCTTTCTTGTATTGAAATCCTTTGACGTTCCAGATCATCCAGCTCCTCGGCAACCATTGTGTTGAATCATACGAAAAACGGATGAGTTACAGTTATATACATTTAAAAAGAGCTAAGTAATCTTCTTAAAAAGATGAATAAAATGTAACTGACTTATCTGAGCTCTTCATGAAGCATGTGTTCCTCTCGGAGTTTCGCTTCTAACTTGTTTTGGAGAAGTTCCACCCCTGCATCCTCAAGAGTCTCCTTTTTTGCTTGCTCTATCCTTTCCTTGCACACATCGATCTTTTTCTGATAGTCTGCAGCGAATCAAAATAAGGATGTCATAATGCCCAAAAATATGTTTGCATTTACTTGCGGTGTATTACTTGTATTACTTGCTTTCTACTTTTCCACAGGAAACACTAAAAATATGTTTGCAGGCTATCAAAAAATGACAAACTTGTATTACTTGTATTTCGGTGTTGGCATGGTAAACAGCAAATACCCTTTGTTAGTTAGACTTAAAATGTGCTCGAATCATCAAGAAAGCATTAGGACATGAAAAACACCTAGGAAATGCTAATAAGGATAATGAAAACCACTTTTACTAGATAGTAACGAAAAAAAAAAAAAAAGAAACAATTAGAAAACAAACTGAGGCATAAAGTTATAAGCTGTAGCATTAGCGAGAAATAATATTCACACTGAAGTTTAAATACCATGATTCTGCGACGGCCTACGAGATATGAGACCAGCTTAAAGGAAACTAAATTTCAAGATAATCCTTTTACAAGCTTCTTGAACGGAACTACAGCTTTGAAAATGCTGAAGAAAGACAAGTAGTCAAAAAGTATATAATGAAGCAAGAAACTGAATCAAATGATATGGATCTATCAAGGATGTACTGACAAGTCTTGGAAAATCTATTACGACGGCTTTGCTAAAATACGACCATTTGATCATCTGTACTAAATAAAGCCTATACATACAATAATATCCCGGTCAAGAGTCCTGCCAAGACGGAGCTTGGGAAAGGTAGATATACGTAGTCATGCCCGAAGGAGGCTACTTCCATGAAATAAAGCCGATACATACATAGTTAAATTCAAAATGTCACTCATTATACTGGTAGACATATACATATATGCATCTTAGCATATGATTGGTGGATAAAGGATGCAGCTTTTTAGTGTAGTCTTTACTTGCCAGTTCGTTTATTGCATAAATAGAAATACTTAAGCTCCCAAAATTTCACCCAAAGCAGCAAAGCTTTCACCCAGAAATCACGAACAACTGGACTGTATGATGCTCAGGGAATTTTGAAAATTTCAAAGTAAACTTGCTAGATTTTTGGATAATATTTTGGGAGAATTGTGTGAGCGTCGTTATTCTTGCATAAAAACTGGTATTACATATTTTTCTACATCTCCCAAAATTCTACCCATAAATCAAGAATCAGCATATTATGTGCTGCTCTAAATTATATGGTGTCCAGAGTGAACTTGCTTGATTTTTGTGTAAACAAGTTTGGGGAAATTTTTTGAAGCTCCAGCGTTACTCTTGCACAAAATTCAAGTACTACGAATTGTATCTATCATGGAGGTCCCAAAGCTTGCCTCAACATTTCACCGATATATCATGAATCAACTGGATTACTAGGTGTTGTTAATTGCATTTGATGACGTTCAATGTGAACTTGCTTGATGACTGGGTGAAGTTTTGGAAATTTAGCATTGTCTTGCATAAAAGTAAAGTTAAGAGATGCAAGATAAAACTAACCAATTAATAAGCCTTGAAGATCTTGCACGTCGGCTCTACACGCAGAATGAATTGCATTTTCCCCTTCAATAGACTGAATGAAGCAATTGATGTCCTTTTTGTTGCCAAGAACTCCGATTAGATCGTCTCCCAAAGAAATTATCTTCTGAATGTCAATTTTCTTGTTCAAGTTCGTCATATCCTCTCTAAGCTCTCTTTGAACCCCAAACTCGAAGCTCAGCAACCTAAATTGTCAATAAAATTCATCAAATTATTACAACGAAGATCGAACAAGAATGCATCGAATTGGAGATGAATTATTGAACGAACCCTAAAGTTTAGAATTTTCAATAGCGCGGTCGTTCTCTGCTTTTCTGTGTTGTTTGAATTATGCGGATAGTGAATATTTGTTTCAATTGCTCTGCCTCCGGCTTCTGAACCCGCCGCCGAGCGAGATATTTATCACCGCTTTTGTGCCTTTACAGTATTTGAATGGGTTCAATTGAACTCACTGGCTACATTGTGATCCGCCCATGTTCAAATGGATTGCAGTTTATTTCCACCCGAGAAAAGGAGCAATCTTGTGATCTTAAAGGCCTCGTTTGGTTCGTGGGTAAGGGTAGCAATTACATGGGTAACCATTTTACCCGGGTAACAAGGCGGTAACGTCTACCCACGTTTGGTAGACGAGTAACAGTTACATGTGTAACTAATACCCTCGTTTGTTTTGCAGGTAAATGTTACCCATGTAACTGTTACATGGGTAACAGTTACCCGTAAAACAAACAAGGGTATGAAATACCCATGGAATATAATAGATCAAGATCAAGAAACATAGCAACCAAGATCAAGAAACATTCTCGCATGTATAAGCAACAACACTAATCAAATGAATAAACATAGCAACCACAATATACAACACTATAACCGACCAAGTGTGTTTGTATACAACATACGCAATGTTATACAACACTATCTAAAGTTAACACATCTATAAGCGACAATAATACTATACTATCATGTTGATATGAATTCGCTTGCTTATTTGCGCCACCACAACACATTAATGCCAAAAACTAACACAAGTTGTTTGCAACTATATTAATTATGTTCCACATATACATGAACATATTACATCACTATTTACAGTAGCTAAGAACCGAGGGAGAAGGCGTTGAATACCTTGCTCGACGGTAAGATCAGTACCCAGAGGGGGATTGCCGGCGGGATCAATAGCCGAAGGCAGAGATTTGAGGAAGAAAGCGACAAAGCAGTGGCCGGATCAGATCCCGGAGGCTGAGAAGGCGGCGAAGCAGTGGCTGGATCAAATCCCGGAGGCTGAGAAGGTGGCGGCAGGGGGCGGAGAAGCAATGGCTGGGAGCAGATCGGCGGTGAACACCTTGCTCGGCTGCGGGATCAGATCCAGGAGGCAGTTCAAGGGCGAAGCAGTGGCTGTGGGTGGCGAAGCAACGGCTGGGAGCAGATCGGCGGTGAATACCTTATTCGGCTGCGAGATCAGATCCCGGAGGCTGTTACGCGGCGAAGCAGTGGCTGGGGGGTGGCGAAGCAGTGTCTGGGAGCAGATCGGCGGTGAATACCTTGCTCGGCGGCGGGATTAGATCCCGGAGGCTGTTACGGGCGAAGCAGTGGCTGGGGCTGAGGAGTTGGGACGCAGAGAAGGAGGTCAGATCAGGGAGGCGAGGGGTTCAGAGGCAGAGAAGTAGTGGCCAGAGGCGAGGGGTTCGGACGGCGGAAGCAGCGGCGGGAGGCGGAGATCCAGTGAGGAGAAGGAGTCGGCGGCCATACTTCTTCTTGGAAACTCTTGCGTGGGTAGATAAGATACCTAAAACGTTACATGGGTAAATCGGTACCCACCTATTTAGGTGGGTACCGATTTACCCCCATATGGGGGTAATAGTTACCCGCGGGTAACGTGTTACCTGCGATCCAAACGCGAGTAATAGAGTGGTAATTGTCTTGCATAAAAATAAAGTTAAGAGATGCAAGATAAAACTAACCAATTAATAAGCCTTGAAGAGCTTGCACGTCGGCTCTACACGCAGAATGAATTGCATTTTCCCCTTCAATAGACTGAATGAAGCAATTGATGTCCTTTTTGTTGCCAAGAACTCCGATTAGATCGTCTCCCAAAGAAATTATCTTCTGAATGTCAATTTTCTTGTTCAAGTTCGTCATATCCTCTCTAAGCTCTCTTTGAACCCCAAACTCGAAGCTCAGCAACCTAAATTGTCAATAAAATTCATCAAATTATTACAACGAAGATCGAACAAGAATGCATCGAATTGGAGAGGAATTATTGAACGAACCCTAAAGTTTAGAATTTTCAATAGCGCGGTCGTTCTCTGCTTTTCTGTGTTGTTTGAATTATGCGGATAGTGAATATTTGTTTCAATTGCTCTGCCTCCGGCTTCTGAACCCGCCGCCGAGCGAGATATTTATCACCGCTTTTGTGCCTTTACAGTATTTGAATGGGTTCAATTGAACTCACTGGCTACATTGTGGATCCGCCTATGTTCAAATGGATTGCAGTTTATTTCCACCCGAGAAAAAGAGCAATCTTGTGATCTTAAAGTGATTTTTAGTTTATTTGCTTTTTTTTTTTTTTTTTTTTTTTTTTGTGCAGATGGGTAAGCTAACTGGGTATAGGATTTTTCGGACAGTGAGTAAATCAGCTGTATAAATTAATGATGAGCCAATAACCAGCTCTATAATAAAATAGAATTAGTAGCCAGGCTAGAAAATGCTCAAACAACTACTATAAAGTAACGAATTTTTTTCATAAAAAAAAAGTAACGAATTTACCAAACAACTATTGTTATTTTACTGTTATTATTATCTTTTTAGATTATCATGGGGAACCTCACGCCCTAGCTGGCCCGCTTTGATGCAACCATCGTAACATATAAACTCACAAATAATACTGGCCCATGATTCACCAATCGAGTCACATTCTCGATTTAGGCAAGTTTAATGAGTCATGCTCTTTTAAATAGTAACAGAAGAATTAATTCTCCACTGAACCTCAACTTCACGAAGTAAAAGCCCGATCATTAATTCTAGGCGATCTGATCTACCAAATAACTATTGTAAATTAGTAAAAGCTCACTTTAAGATTGAAAGTTTCTATAAGGGGCTGTTTGGTTGCCTGCATTCCACGTCCAAATGATGCAGTTCGTGTCAACTGCTGCAGTTCGCGTCTAGCGCCCGCATTTGGTTTGCCGCAGTTCTGTGGGGCCCGCTCATCGACTGCTGCAGTTCGTGTATATTTTGCCGCAATTCAAACCGTGGCCGTGGAGGCCGTAGTTGCAAATTCTTCATTCGCGTCGTGCGTTGCAAACCCTCTGCCGTAATCGGAACTTCGGTATTATCGCGATTGTTGTCCTTCGCGTGCGATTGCTTGCGAACTCGCGAGCTCCACATTCCCCCGCCGCACGATTTAACTGTAAACACTCCAATTTCACTATGATTGGTTGCAAACCCTTGCCGGCCTTCTTTGGTTTGCTGTGCTCTCCGATCTTGCACTGACGCTCTCGGAAGTTAAGATTTTCCTCATCCCACTTCGGCAATAGGCCTACCATTGCGATCCCGCACCTACAATCACTAGTTGTCATCATCTTCATGTCTCGTTTTTTTTTTCCATCTCCTCTGGTTGATGTGTTACGCATGCAAGGTATTTGAAAAAAATGCCTAGAAGGTGTTTGCTTCTCTCCGAGTTGATGTGTTATGCATGTCAGGTATGTAACAAACCATATTGCAGCTTTGATTGTTACATAATTTTTTTTATTTATTTTCATTTAGTGTACAAATGTGTTTGCCATGATCTTTAGTCCCACATCAGCTAATTTGGATGGTCTGATATAAACTAACACCGATGAACTGATTTTGGATGAACAATAGTGAGAGCTTCTATGATCCATAGAGTTCGACCATATCCATAATAGAAACTGTTGTTAATCGTGTTCATTCTTTCTACATTTTTGCAGATTTGAGTACCATGCTGCTGGAGATTTGGTAAAGGAAGTCCACTTTGAGCAAGTAGATGGTATGCAATTCATTACTGACTTTCATTTCTGCTATGTGATTTTTCACGAGAGTTGGTCTATGTTTTTAAGCTACAGTAGTGCATGTACACGTATAATGCAGCTAATTAACGAACATAGACTTTTGGATATATCTTGTTATGCTCCCAGTTTTTAATCATTCGAAGTGGTCTCTTCTTGATTCCACGTAAAGTGCATTGCTCAGGATCGCTCCACACCCTCTTTTTGAGGTTTTCAGCAGTCAAAGTTCTGTTTTTCGCGCATAACCACATAAAAACCTTTATCTTTTTGTATATGAGAAACCTTATGAGAAATGACTCTTTGATATGTTTTGGTGTATTCAGGTTTATCGATCAAATGCTTTATGATGACGTCCATCTCTAACTTGAGAAAGTACTTATAATGTGTACGTGTTGTTAATGCTTATATGCTGGTTTTATCTACATTGTTTTATGTGATTATTATTACTCGTTCGGGTGCTTGTTTGGGTACTGCATTAGATGCTGCTTATATGTGTATGCGAGGGTTTATTTGGTAGTTTGTGTGCTGCTTATGAAAGGGTTTGAATGATGGTGTTGAGACTGCTAGTTCTGCTATGTGTTTAAGTTTTGCAGTTTTGTTAATGTGTTGGTTTTGAGCAGTTTCCTTGTTGCTTTTGATGGTGGTGTTGAGACTGGTAGGTTAGTCAGGTATGTAGTAGCATTTCTGGGAATGGTTTGGATGCTTTCTCTGGGACTGGATTGTCTGTATGCTGAGCAGTATTTGCTGGAGATTGATTGGGCAAATAATTGGAGGTTGATTATGTGCATGTTTTGAGTAGTATGTGCTGGATGATATTTGAGAATGCATATATGGTGTCGATTCCTTGCTAAGGCGATATGTACTTGTTGATATGTATGTGTTGGTTCCCTTTCTAATGCAGCAACCCAAACAGCCCCGTGTTTTGCATCAAACCAAGCTGGCCCTTATGTAATGTGTTTTATTGCTTTGATTGATTTGATGGTCTAATTTTTAGATACATTTGTATTCAATTGTATTTTTTTTTTCCAATTATTTTGTAAATTAATTCTTATGATTGTAAATAAAATTTGATGAAAAATACATTTATATTGTCAGTAACATTGAAAATGATATTTTCTTTCAATAATATATGTCCAATACAAATTAACCAAGTGCATTTGCCATTTATGACGATAAAAACTCAATTACTTTGTATATAAATTTTTGTGATTGTGAATAAAATTTGATAAAAAATATATGTATACTGTCAATAACCTTGTAAATGATATTTACTTTCTCTAATATATGTTCACTACAAGTTTTAAAATTTGTACAATTTAATATTATCATTTTAATAATATTACTAGCCTTAATATTTTATTATATTGCATGACAAAAACAAAAAGAAAAACATAATAGGAAAACTACTTGCTTGATTTTTGTGTAAACAAGTTTGGGGAAACTTTTTGAAGCTCCAGCGTTACTCTTGCATAAAATTCAAGTACTACGAATTGTATCTATCATGGAGGTCCCAAAGCTTGCCTCAACATTTCACCGATATATCATGAATCAACTGGATTACTAGGTGTTATTAAGTGCATTTGATGACGTTCAATGTGAACTTGCTTGATGACTGGGTGAAGTTTTGGAATTTAGCATTGTCTTGCATAAAAGTAAAGTTAAGAGATGCAAGATAAAACTAACCAATTAATAAGCCTTGAAGACCTTGCACGTCGGCTCTGCACGCAGAATGAATTGCATTTTCCCCTTCGATAGACTGAATGAAGCAATTGATGTCCTTTTTGTTGCCAAGAACTCCAATTAGATCGTCTCCCAAGGAAATTATCTTCTGAATGTCGATTTTCTTGTTCAAGTTCGTCATATCCCTCTTTGAACCCAAACACGATGCTCAGCAACCTAGATTGTCATAAAAATTCACCAAATTATTACAATGAAAGATCGAACAATAATGCATCGAATTGGAGAGGAATTATTGAACGAACCCTAAAGTTTAGAATTTTCAATAGCGCGGTCGTTCTTCGCTTTTCTGTGTTGTTTGAATTAGAGTGACCATAATTCGGATCAATCCGAATTTTCAAACCGATCTTATCCAAAAATATATATAATTTTGGGTTCGAACTCGAATTCGAATTCGGGTCAGATCGGATTACTACTTTAAATGATTCGGGTTTAGATTGGTCTCTAAAATTTAAGGTGGATTGGATTACATCCGAATTTTTTTTTCTTTTATTTATTTATTTTTTTACACTACTATCCATCATCAAATGAATCCCGCGAGCCAACCTTTGTCTATTTTATGTTTAGTTATTTTTATTTTTTTTTTGTATTAATTAGTTTTTTTTTTTGTTTAATATTACTTTCTCTAAAAAAAAACTCTTAAAATTAGGTCAATCCGAACCCAACCCGAAAGTTTTTTATGTCAGTTCAGATTGAGCGGTAATTTGGTTCGGATCGGATTGATAGTTTTTAGTTTGGGTTGGATATTTTCAGTTTGGGTCGGATCAAATTAATTCGGGTTGATCCGAATACTCACCACTAGTTTGAATTATGCGGATATAAGAATTTTCAATAGCGTGACTAAGATTCGTAACAGATAAGTTCACAAATATTCATAACAGATAAATTCACAAATAGTACTGAGCCATATTTTCAATCTAAATAAGTCGGATAGCTTGTATTATTTTTTATGGTTACATAAGGATAATTCTTCACACCTAGCTTCAACTTCACGAAGTAAAAGTCCGATCATCAGTTCTAGTTGATCTGATCTACCAAAAAACTATAGTAAATTAGCAAAAGTTTATGATTAAAAGTTCCTATAATTGGTTCTCTTGTGTACAATGAGTTACGTTTTAGTCGATTTTCAAGTCGACCTGAGAATAGTCTTTCGTAAGCTAACATCTTAGCCGTTGATCTTTTTGATCTAACGGTTGAGATATAATTTTAACACTTAAATACTTAACGGCGTGAATCGTTATTCCGTTAAGTGTAAAATTAAATATCAGCCGTTAGTACAAGTAGCAAGAGTTTGGATTTCAAAACTCTGTGTCCACCGTATCATATAATATTGATCTAAAATCACACTATTTACATTGTCCATTCATTAGAAAATTTAATAGTTGATTTTTATGAGTAGGAGGAATTAAGGGATTGATTTGTAGTTATTACTAAAATAGAAAAATAATTTTGCACCAGTACGATGCGGATTCTAGTCATATATAATCAGATATAAATATCATACTGAAAAACTTGATTTCTTTAATTTTTATATTACAATTTTATATAAATTGATAGTTATTTTATTAATATATTATATTTATATGTTATATGCTATTAAAGCAAACAAAAAATATTACATGCAATACATAAAAAGTATTTGAGAAATGGCGTGAAATATATATATATATATAAATATATATTATATATATATAATATATATATATATATATATTATTTATAAAAATAAAGATTACATAATATGGCACATCAAAAACTACTTAAAATGTCAAGTGGCACAACGAATTTAATGTGATAGTTTTATATATGTATATCTAGGTTATGATTAAATTATAAAGTTGAAAAAGACAGGAAAAAGTAGACGTCAAAATTAGAAACAATATTAGTGAATTTATCTGAATTTTAGTACAAAATATACATATTAGACATAATAAGAATGAAGTATATATATAAACGGTATGAAGTATATATATAATTTAACGGTATATTTTTATATAACGCAGACTTGCCTTATCGATAATACGCACAAACATATAAATGTATTTTAG
Organism: Xerophyta viscosa; assembly: GCA_002076135.1. Classification (NCBI taxonomy): domain Eukaryota; kingdom Viridiplantae; phylum Streptophyta; class Magnoliopsida; order Pandanales; family Velloziaceae; genus Xerophyta; species Xerophyta viscosa. The sequence goes on from MJHO01000042.1 coordinate 1,657,956, forward strand.
ATAAAATCGATTTAGATATTCTAGAAAATATGCTACAGTTATTTATTCTTAATTAATTATATTGCAGGACATATTTTTACACCGGAAGGAGTTAATACTAGACTAGACATCATGCAGGCCTGAAATAATGTTAAAGCCGACTTCGCATCAAAGACTCAATCATCTATATTAACTAATTTTATATCCGTACAATATACGATTGTAAATTATATATATAATCATATTTATATAAATATTAATATAAAAAATTTAATTTTTTTATATTATTAATTTTATATAAATTTTATTTTTATTAAAATATTATATTATATTTACAGTATAGTATTAAATAAAAAAATATTGCATGCCAAACATATAATTATTTAGAGAATGATGGTGTATGTATAACTAAAATTATTTTTTATAAAGTACAATTTTAATTTAAAAAATTAATATTATATAAAATATAATATAATTATGTCTGTAATAGTTTTTATGTTTATATTAAACCTATTTTTAGAACTTATTATTTTAATTAAGTATATAGTTATAATGTTAAATTTTTTATATTTTTAATTAAATTATATTATTTTATAAATTTTATCAATAAATATAAATATTATAAAATTCTTTTAAATAAAAATAAAAATTATATGATACATAAAAAATTATTTAAAATAATATAGAATATATAGTTTTCATCGCATAAATATATATATATATATATATATATATATATATATATATATATATATAAATTTCTTTGCCCGCTTCAGCGACCCTACTCCCCCCCCCCCACACCCCCGCCCCCGGCCGACCTATTTCTCCAGCCGACTGAATTTCCTCCTTCCTTGATTGCTCGCTCTGCCTCCGGCTTCTGATCCCGCCGCCGAGCGAGGTATTTATCACCGCCTTTGCCCCTTCTGTGATATATATATATAAATTTCTTTGCCCGCTTCAGCGACCCTACTCCCCCCCCCCCAGCCGACCTATTTCTCAAGCCGACTGAATTTCCTCCTTCCTTGATTGCTCGCTCTGCCTCCGGCTTCTGATCCCGCCGCGAGCGAGGTATTTATCACCGCCTTTGCCCCTTCTGTGATATATATATATATATATAATTTCTTTGCCCGCTTCAGCGACCCTACTCCCCCCCCCCCCCCCCAGCCGACCTATTTCTCCAGCCGACTGAATTTCCTCCTTCCTTGATTGCTCGCTCTGCCTCCGGCTTCTGATCCCGCCGCCGAGCGAGGTATTTATCACCGCCTTTGCCCCTTCGTTTCACAGTATTTGAATGGGTTCAATTGACGCCACTGGCTATATGATGGATCCGCCCATGGTCAAATGGATTGCAGTTTATTAGTTCCACTAGAGAAAAGGAGCTATCTTGTGTTTCTTAAAGTGATTTTTTATTTTAGTTGCTTTGGTGATTTTGCAGCTAGTTAAGCTACCTGGGTATAGGATTTTCCGGTCAGTACGTAATGTATGTCCCCCTTTGCGCCGCCGAGGTGTTAAATTGATCTCCAATGTATTATTTGAAATTCTTCTTATCGAGTGGGTTCAATTTACCCAGTGGCTAAATTGTGGATCCGCCACTGAGAGAATTGCTTGGATTATTATTATTTCAAATTATTCTTTAAAAGTAAATTCATCTTAAATGTTTTATTTCAAACTCTTTGCCGTCTATGTAGATTATGCTGATAATTCGGGTCAACTCAACCTAACCTGAAATTTAGTTAGTTCTGCTTGGAACTTTGAAACAAATTTGGGTCAATTTGGGCTATAGTTGTTCGTTTCATGTCGGGCGGTTGAGGTTGACCTGAATGCTCAGCCCTAGCAATATGAACTCTTATGACAACATTAACAAAGTTAACGCATAGGATTAATCTCATTAGTATAGAATAAAATAAGCGCTCAACACTATTAAGTGCAAAATAATAATTATGCCAAACTTGGTCAAAATCTTCCCCTATCATTTTAATTACTTTTACTTATGCAAATTTGCACTTTCCAATTATTGTCCTGCCACAAATAAATTTATAAACAGTGCTATACAATTTAAAAAATTTGTGTCTAAGTTATCTATAAATTCATATTATTATCTGTCAATTCACCACCTTGCCTGGGCGGGACTGTACATGGTTGTTGTTGTTGTTGTTGTACCTATCAATTTCATCATCTATGAAATCATTATGCTATCTATTAAATTATTCTACTATCTAAATATATTTCGAGATAACTTTAGAAATAATAAAAGATATGTGTCATTTTTATAATTTTATATGTCACCGAAAATAAGTAGTTATATGTTGTATACTGGATATATTATAAAATCTTATGTTAACATTTCCAGGAATTAATCGAGAAGATCAAGCACATCAAACCAACACTAAAACCCTACTACCACTGCCTTCGCCGCTTGTTGCTGGTGTTGAAGAGAGATGGCAACTGAAACTGAGAAGAAGAAGAAGCAAACCAAGCTATCTGCGGAAGATCTCGAGTCCATAAAATCTGACATCAAATCTTTTGCCTCCTCCCTCGGTTTCACTCCCGTCGCCGCCTCTGGATTCGACGACTCCGACTTCCGCAAGTCCGGCCGCATAAAGCCAAACCAACGTACTAGAACTTCCGATGATGATGACGATGTGGATCACATCCCCAACACCACCGATCCCGATGCAAAGACTCGTCAAAAGCCCAAGTTGAAATCACACCCACTAAGCATCGACCTTTTAACAAACCCTAGCAACAAATCTTCTTGTAGACAGGAGATTATGAAATTGCCCCTAATGAAGCCAAGTTCATTGTCGGCACGGTGGTACACCGACGCCGAGGAGCTGGAGAAGAAGGTGGTGGGAGGTGGCGGCGGAGGAAAGGCCACAACTTTGGAGGAACTGAAGAAGATGGCTGAGGAAAAGAGATGTCTTGCTGAGCAGTTGATGCAGCAGTACGTTAATGAGTATGAGTTGACGAGGAGGAAGAACAGCGATATGCGGCTGTTGGAGGCGACCGCCCGTGCCGGTACATCGGCTGATAAAGTATCTGCTTTCACTTGCCTCGTAGAGGATAATCCGATTGCTAACATGCGGTCGTTGGATGCTCTTGTCTGTGAGTATTTCTTTTCGTTCTAATTTGATTAAGTAATTTGGAAGTTTTAACATAGATGCTTGAAGTAAAATGGTTGAATTTAGTGGCATATGCTTTGTTGTTGAAAGTTTGTTGTGTAGAGTTTTCTTTCTCGAGCTAGTGTCATTGTGGTCCTATTGCTAACACTAGATTTATGGACATGCTCTTATGTTAATCTTTTCTCATTTAATTTGATTAAGGAATTAGAGATCTCCATATCTTTGTGGTATAGTCTTTGTGAGTTTTCTTTTTTGATTGTCTCTATAATTCATCATAGACTTGTGTCTAAAGTGTTGTTCATAATCGAATTGCTAGAATTAGGTTATTGGATGCGCCGTAGGTGGCTGCTTCTTTTAATTTGATTAAGTAAAATGAAAGTTTGATAATGTTATTGCCTTTTTAGAAGAAAAATGTTTGAGTTTATTGGTTTGATTTGTTGTCATTGAGATTTGATTAAAGGTCCATTTGATCCGTTTTGGTTTAGTATCTGATCCTTTTATACTAGAATTTAGTATGTGATCCTTTGATTGGACACATTACATGCGTAATTATAGAAGTCTTATTTACTCTTCTTTGTCATGAAAATGTTGGAGAGTTGAAGATGTGGGAAGGAAAATGTTTATCAGCTTTGTGGCCCTTTGTCTATGAGTTTGCTTCTTGAGTGAGGGTTCCTTTGATGCATTAGAGCATTGTGTGATAAACCGAAAGTCATCAAGTGTTTAATTGGAAATGAAAGTGCTTCCAATCAGCGAAGTTTAGGGCACGGAAGGGCTCTTATCATAAGCAAAATAAATTATGCTTTTAGAGAGATTTTTGTGGCGATGAACCTACTGCAGTAGTCAACTTCATGTTTCCTGCTAAACTTATTAGAACTAATTTTCATCTGGAACTACCTTAGAAAATTTTGTGAAATGATTGTTTTGTCAATCAATGATAACATCATTCAACAGAACATTGTATCGAGTGTACTCCATGATCTCATGTCATTTAGACAAAAAGAGTTGTGCCTTCTAGTGTCTAGCTGATACCATTTAGACAAAAGAAGTTCACTTTTTAGGGTCTATCTCTTGAGAGATGAAGCTTTCAAGTAATCTTGTCATGAAGCTTTTTTAATTACAATTCCAGATTGTATTTGTAAATGTGCGTGCTAGCTCCAAGTGTGAGTTTAATCTTTTATTAACAAATTAATTTGATCAACAACAAAATGATATATTTCCTTTTATTTCTAGCTCCTGTGTGAGTTTGATTTTATTAACAAACAAATATTTGACAGCAAATTGATATGTTATCTTTGCGAATTGTATATGACAGGAATTAAATTAGTTCTGCTTCCTTGTGTTTATGCATACTGAATGGAAAATTTGCACTGTTTATCACCTGCAATGTCTGATTCCTTGGGATTACATGGCACGATTTATATAAGAACCATTAAACAAAATCCAATGCATCTATGTAGTCTATAGTTGTGATGATTGGTTAAGAGTTGCTGTTATGCAGCAATGGTGACATCAAAGGTTGGGAAGCGTTATGCATTTACAGGTTTTGAAGCATTAAAGGAGCTTTTTCTACTAAGGTTTGCATTTTATTGCGGTTCTTTTACTTGGCAATTTTGTTTATGCTCAAATTTTATAAAGTAGGCATCGAAGTCATGTGCTCTAGAGTCTAGACTAAGTGAGTCGACTCGATATAGTTATGTAGAAGTATGATTGAGCTTTACTTTTGTTTTTAACATTTTCTCCTGCTACTACCTTATGAGACTTAGATGCCATGAAATTCAATGTCTTGATGGTATATTTAATTCCATGTATTTCAGGTTGCTACCAGATCGTAAGTTAAAAAATCTCATCCAACGTCCACTTGACATTCTACCTGAATCAAAGGATGGCTGTTCTCTTTTACTTTTTTGGTACTGGGAGGATTGCCTGAAACAAAGGTGACAATTTTTCTAGACATTTTTTAATGCCTTAAAGTTGCTACTGTTGTATTTCAAAATGTACAAAAACACGTTGCCTTAAATCTACTCTACTCGGCGATGCGTTATACCGGTCAAACTTCTTGTTTAATCAATAATTATACTATTGACGCTACATGCTAGCCGTGACGCTTGTTTCCGAATATGAACCAAAAATTATGTTCATTATGTTTGTTTAATAAACCATTGTACCTGGAGGTGATATTCCTTTAGAGTCTTCATGTTGAATACATGCATACTCCTCTCCTCTGGATCACAGAACTGAATGTTGGGATTTATCTTGACTATTTACACGTACTTTCATGTTTCTTTAACGAGGTTTGCACTTAAAATTAATTTGGCGTGCTGTTTACTTTAAAATCATCTGTCTAGTTTGTTTGTTGAAACTTGGAATCTACATTTATATTGGTTAAGCATTTTTAATATTAGAGAGTATTAGGTGTTTTTATCTTAGTCAAACTTACAATACTATCTCATGCCAGACCGTGATGTATTTGTATGTGATTGTAGGTACGAGCGATTTGTCATAGCACTCGAAGAAGCATTAAAGGATATGCTACCAAATCTTAAAGACAAAGCTATCAAGGTTACCGGAAGTTTTTTTTTTTTTTTTAAATTTTAACTCGTTCTTCATTACTTCATATACTAAAACAAACCGGGATGACTACAGTAGTTGCTGTTGAATCAACAATAACTTCTTTTTTGCTCATCTCATCATGCATTCTCTCTCTCTCTCTCTCTCTTTCTGGTCTCCTCTCTACTCTATCTATCCTCGATCGTCGGCGCCTTCTTAATCCCCACCTACTCTATTCTTGCCAGCCATCGCTGTGTGTTCTCCATCGACGATCTCTAATAGCATGCCTCTCTCTTTCAGCTACCTTCTCTATTCTTGCCAGCCATACGTCAGTCTATCGATGGTCCGGCCATCGACTGACTGATGTGTAAATAGAACTTAATGGTAACTTCATATGTCAAAATGATTATGGTCAATTTACCATATTGTAAATGCTGCCACCGACGAACTTTAATAGCATGCCTCTCTCTTTCAGCCACCTTCTCTATCCTTGCCAGCCATAAGTCAGTCTGTCGATGCTCCGGCCATCGACTGACTGATGTATATTAGAACTTTATGGTAACTTCATGTCTCAAAATGATTCTGGTCCATTTTCCATATTGTAAATGCTGCCGCCACAATGCGCGGCATTGCCTCCTTGTTCTTCACTATCGTTATCTTCCCTCTTTTAGTTTGATTTATCTTCATTTTCTTTGTAGTGTTTTCAATTCTTTCACGATTGTGACAACTTTTAGGTAGTTAGAAAAAATATTTTGTGCTTGTTATGGATCTACCTAATCAAATTTCTAAATATTCAGAGCAATTTTGCAAGTCCTATAGGGTAATATGTCATCACACATGGTTTTATTTTATTGATATATTTATTGAGATGAAAATCTCACTCATTGATTTCTGCTTCTAAAAGCCATCTTTGTCTTTGGTAGCTTCAACTATTAAAATCAATTTAATGAATTCCTCTCCTCAGGTTTCATGAGCTCCAACTCCAAACAACTGTGAGCTTGAAGTTCTACATTTTGGTTACTTTAGTTGTAGTACCTCTTGTATTTTTGCTTTGCCATCGTCGTTGATGTTTCAGCACGTTCTGTCTGCTGTATCCCACAGAAAAGCACTTCTTTTCATCAATTATTCTGATGCTGGTTATATTAATGCTTTCGATTGTCTTTGATATCTTTGCAGACAGTTTGCGCTTTGTTGAGGGCAAAGCCAGAACAAGAACGAAGGTTACTTACTGCTCTTGTTAATAAAGTAAGCGTATGAGTTTTTTTTTTAAAGATATAGATTGGTATTAACAGTTTGTTACTACTGTTATTTTTACTAGGTTTCTTATATTGTTTAATTATAAAGTGAATACTACAAGTATTAGGTTAATTAAGAATTTACTGGCTGATTATAGAAGTTAGAGTTTACTTACAGAATTTTACTGGCTAACGCAGCTAGGAGATCCGGAGAGAAAAGCTGCATCAAATGCTGGGTACAACTTGTCGTGCCTTCTGTCTGCTCATCCTAATATGAAGGTATAACTTTTGTATGATGATGTTTTGCTTATGCATTCAACAACCAGAGTAAAGGCTCGCCTTGCCTACTACCTAGACCCGCCAACGAAGTTTTTGCCCGCAATGGTTTGGCGCACGTTCAAAAGTTGCACGCCCCTGCGCACTTGGCGTCTTGCGCACGAGCTTACCTAGGCGCGCCTTTTCAACTTTAAGTTAGTGCAACCCCAAGAAAAGAAAAGAAAGAGAAAATAGGTTCGCTGGAATCCGTAACTGCGGCACCAATGTTACCTTCAGCTTGTCGTAATCCAGCTCGTCGTAATCTAGATCGGGGAGAAAGACACGCATACCTGCCTGCGAATGAGAAAAGTGAGAGAAGAGAGAGTGCAAGAGCTTTTTGTTCCATACTTCTGCCACTCCTTTAAATTCCTTCCAAAACTAAACAATAGTATTTTCTAGACCAAGAAACTATGTTCTTTTTTGTGATCACAAACTTACATGTATCACAAGCTAACAATCTGGAGACTTTCATTTTAGTCCACAAACACTAATATAATCTACATTAAACTACCATAATTTGTGCCATCAACAACCATAATGTCGTCCTCAAAAAGTATTCATTGGGAGATATAATCTTGGATTTGCCTTTATCAAAACATACATAATTAAGGCAATTTTTTTTTTAAAAGTTCTCAGTGCTGAACCTTGGCGGAGGCCACTGGTTATAGGGAAAATGTTTGCATTTCCTTAAACCTCAATAAGATGAAAACTTCATCATGATGATAAGCTGGATCTTCCTTAAGCTTGGTGATAAGGTTTTTTGTTTATGTTGTGGATCTATTTATTATCATTTTAACTCTTTTTTAACTATTAGTTTGTTTTCCAAGTTTTGATACATTTCACCTAGATCACATTGTCGATGAGTTACAAAGATATGAGTGGGTTATAAATGGTAGGCAATCAAACAAAGTTCTATAATTATCTTATTGCATTGTTTCTCTTAGATGAGCCAATTGATGGTACATCAGTGCAGTTTCTCGCATGTCAAGTGATCATATCTAGAAGTGATTAATGTAAGAGATACTCCATTTTAGGTGATTGTGAAGGAGAAGACCAAGTCACACATGGTAACTTATCTATGTTCATGTAACTTATCAAGTTAATAAGAGCCAATGTAAGTAAAACTATAGCATGTAATGCTATAAACCATGCATCCTATGTACAAAGATAGTATGAAGCTGCTGTCAGTTAGGTCTGGTTATAGCCTTAATAATAGTTTATCACGGAGAGAAAATAATAATTGTTATTATAAGCCTCTTTCTAGTTTTAAATGAGGGTGTCCAATGCGCTATATTTTGTACTGTCCATAATTTCTTGTTTTCTTCCTGATTTTACAGGTTTCTTTGAAATTAAGTCCTCATGCAAAGGCTTCTATTGTTTAATGCTTTTCCTTGTCACTGGTATGAACGACTTGTGTCTTTTGTATGCTTATTCTTGACAGGCCGTGGTAATAGATGAAGTGGACTCCTTTATCTTCCGACCTCATGTAGGATTAAGAGCAAAATACCAAGCTGTAAGTTCATTAACACCATTCACTCAATCCATATGAATGTCAAACATCAAAATCCTAGCCTGTAGATGCATAAATTCTTCCTTGATTCATTTATATTCCTTTGTTGTCCTTTATATATTAAATAGTTTGAGCTACAGATTCAGCAATAACATGAATATAGTACTTGAGGCAGATGGTTATGTATATGTGTAGTAACCTCCTAAGCAATAGCATCTAGGATGTTTTTGACTCTCGAATTATTCTGGTTTGTAAATATACAAGTTTTTTTTTTTCTTTATTAGCTTCTATTGCTAGAAATTTGTGAAATAGCAGAAGGATATCATATATACGGGCCAACTACTCAATGAGAGCGTTATGCAGGTTAATTTTCTTAGTCAGACTCTTTTAAGCAAGAAAGGCGATGGTCCTAGAATAGCAAAGCGGCTAGTGGAAGTGTACTTTGCTCTTTTTAAGGTAACGCATTTGTGTAAGCACTGTGGCATGTGCCACATGCTTATTATGATTTTACTATGTATTTGGAATTATTTATTTTGTACAATATGTTTAATGGATCAATCTGGCGCTTATGATGATATTTGAAATTGCATTGACATAGGTACTAATAATGGGATCTAATGATGGTAAAAAAGTACAACAACCAAGCACAAATTACAGAAAAGGTAGTGACAAGAGCAAGATTAAAGGGACAAAAAACAAGAAAAAGAGTTCGCTTCAGAATGCTGAAGATTTAGAGTCTAATGTTGAAATGGATTCCCGCCTTCTATCTGCTTTGTTGACTGTAAGTATTTTCCCAGTTAATTTGTTTATTTAGAGTTGTTTCTTTGTAGTATTCCTTTGTAAAGCTGATCTCATAATTTTTTCCCTAACAGTAAATATAGCTTCATTATAAAAGTTTTGTTTCTTTTTGTTGGATCCTGATATTCTGCGATTGTGTCCTTATGCTGCAAAATGCATTCTAGACAACCTTTGTTACACAAAACAAGAAATTCAACTTGGATACTCATTTTGTAGGCGAACGAGGAAATTATCACGCTTTTTTGTTTGTTGATATCAGTGTGCACCTTGTTTTTTTTATTCATTTGATTATATGCTAACATGCAACTTCATTTGGCTTTTTAACTTTATGAATCTCTCTTTTCCACTTTACTTACAGGGAGTAAATAGAGCATTTCCTTTTGTTGCAAGTGATGAAGCTGATGACATTCTCGATGTCCAAACTCCAATACTTTACAAATTAGTATGTTTGTTGGGCTCAAACTTATTATTTTTTTCAATAAAATCATATGTGCTAGTGGTTCGTTATGATAATGCTGGTTGTCTGAAACATGCAGTGGTTTATGTCCTATTTTTCACTTGCAGGTCCATTCCGAGAACTTCAATGTATGTGTACAAGCGCTGATGCTTTTGTACCAGATTTCTTCAAAGAACCAAATTGCAAGTGACCGCTTCTATAGAGCTCTGTATTCAAAATTTCTTACTCCTGCTGCTGTGAACTCCTCCAAGGTATTTACCTTCTAGTGATCTCTTGTTGCTTTTGGACATCCAAGAAAGAGAAATGCACACCCTAATAATGAGTTAGCTCTTGTGCACCATTATACCAGTTGGAGCTTCTTGTTGGCTCTTTATATTGGATCGACATTGTTCATGCCCTCCTCCTTGTCTTTTTTTTACCACTTTCTAGTTAAGCATCTTTTATTATGCTGTTTCTAGCTGTGCATCTTTTGTTGTGCTGTTGGTGTATGTTGACATATCCCTCTTTGTTATTCAGCCAGAGATGTTTCTTGGGCTGCTGGCTAAAGCTATGAAGAATGATATAAATTTAAAGCGGGTTTCTGCTTTCGCCAAGCGACTCCTTCAGGTTTGTGGTTTCAAATATACTATTGAAGATAGATTCATTTAGGAATGGTTTGATGACACTGTAAAATTGGATAGAAAAACACTCTTAATGAGCACTGCTACAATACACAAAGTTAATCTTGAAATTGTGCCCGAAGTTCCATTTTTGTCGCCGATAGTTCAAGTTCTTTCTAGGCTGAAGTTCATTGTTTTAAATTAGAATTCGATTTTTTTGCAGAGAACATTTCTGAATCTTAATTCAACGTCTATACTTCGCAAGCATGTGTTACAGTTCATAGAATTTTCTCAGCTTCCCTTTTTTTTTATATTATTGATGTTTTATTCATCTTTAGGCAGTAATGCATCAAACTTGAAACTTTTCCTCCCATGTATTGCAGGTTTCACTTCAGCGACCTGCACAGTATGCCTGCGGTTGCCTCTTCCTACTGTCTGGATTCTTAAAGCCAAACCTCCTTTATGGTACGTAAGCATCTGCGAATCAATCATTCAAGGTCAATTGGCTATTAAGTATTAACTATACATTAAAAAATAATTTTGCTTTGGTAGGACGATGGTACTACAGAACGAGTCTGTCGATGATGAACTAGAGCATTTTGAAGACATTACAGAGGAACCCGACGTGTTAGCCAATTCCACATCCAAAATGTCTTCAAATGGTTGTCATATGGAGGTTGAAGATGATTTTGACGAAGGAACACAATCCTTAGAAGTGGGAAAAGAGGGGCCAGAACATGATCAAACGGTGCAGAATGACTCTCCACTGCCTGGAGGATACAATCCTCGTCATAGAGAACCATCTTATTGGTATGCCATTTCCTTAACATTACCCTATGATATCGCCAACTACTTTTCTTCGTTTGTGCAAAATATGTTACCTTGCTATAAATTGTCTGGACGTATAGCTATACTTGAATGTTATTTTGCCTGCTTGCCAGTTACCTTTTCTAGTTTGTAAACTTTGTATATGCTACTATCTCCATCCAGGAAACCCTGTTGGTTGATCTCAGTCACAGCCTTTGCGATTAGAACTTTTCTCCTCAAATTGGCACTCAGAACTTCTCTTAGGCGGTTAATTTTACTTTGGAAGCTCATATCTCCTGCTATGTTGACCTGAACTACTGTGGTAATGCGACAGTAGTAATTTGTACTATTCGTATTGTACTCCGCTCTGTTACTCGTCAATGCTCTTCTTTGCAATTCTCTCCTTGTGACTCTCCTATGCACTTGAGCAGGGGAGAGTGAGTCGTACAGATTAGAGACCTGAGCAGAGCATAGCGCGAAAAGTATTGTAGTACATATATATTTATTGAGTTTAATAAATAGATACCGTTTCTGTGTTCACTCGAAAGTGTTGCCTTTTTCTCCCTCATGCTGGATTTTAGCTCTCACAAAAGGCTGTAAATATGAAACTTGGTCTAAACCTTTTATTTTTGATTAACAGCAATGCTGATCGCACGGCGTGGTGGGAGTTGTCAATCTTAGCAGCACATGTACACCCATCTGTTGCAACTATGGCTCAGACTCTTCTATCCGGTGCGAATATCGTCTACAATGGTGATCCGTTGAATGATCTATCGTTGAATGCTTTCCTGGACAAGTTTATGGAGAAGAAGCCAAAAGCTAATAGGAAGGTAGATGGTAAATGGCATGGAGGGTCACAGATTGCGCCTGCAAAGAAGGTTTTTTCCCCCCCTCTAATTCCTTCTAATTGCTTCACTCATAAAGTCTCTGTTTTATTTTTATAAGTTGCATTAGTATGGTTATTATTCATTGGTTGAATCGGGCCCCATGTTCAAGTAAAGAACATCTGCAATGCATGAGGTCCTTCAAACTATTTGGGTTAAAATTTGAATCTGAATTATCTGGGGTTTATTTTGCAGCTTGATATGAACCATCATTTGATCGGGGAAGAGATATTGCAACTGGCAGAAGATGAAGTGCCTCCGGAGGACGTTGTTTTCCACAGATTCTACACGAACAAAACAAGCTCATCTAAGAAGCCCAAGGCAAAGAAGAAATTGGCGACAGAGGATGAAGAGGACGCGGAAGATCTCTTGGCAGATGCAAATGATGAGAGCGAGGAAGAGGAAATAGATAACATGTTGGGTTCAGTATCCATTACTTCGGAAGAAACAAAAGGAGATTATGACTACGACGATCTTGATGGAGTTATCGATGATGACGATGATGATGATTTGATTGGCAATGGTAGCGATGCAGATGCTGAACCTCCTATTGGATCTTATGAAAACAACCATGGTGGAGAGAGTTCAAGTGATGCCGGAGAAGATGATAGCAGAGACATTTGGGATTATGATATCAGTGAAAGTGGCGGCGATGATGATGAGGATGATGATGGTGTAAAAGTAGAGGAAGCTGTTAAATCTAAAAGAAGCAAGAAGAGGAAGTTGAAGGGACGGGGACGTTCTCCATTCGCCAGCCTTGAAGAATACGAGCATCTAATAAACGGAGATAACAATGAGCCAAAGAAGTCCAGATCACAAAGAAAACCAAAGAAGAGACGATCAGATCGAGTGAATGTATCGTAGAATTTGTTCTCTGTATCATATATAATTTCTAGAATCAATCTGTTTTCTGCCCTTTGTATCGGTTATTTTTAAGTTATACTTTTGTAATAGGAAAAATTTTGCAATTCTTTTTTTTTTCCTTCAAGATTTATCATTATATCCCTATGAGACAGTTGATGGACATTCGCCTTAAAAAAATGTAGCTTATTTCACAAAACTGCTAGCTCACACAGATTTTCTCCAAACATTGAAGCTTGTGCTGTTGTAGAAGTGAACCGTGTGCAAAAATAAATCAACCAATATTTAGGAGAAATTTGCGTAGTTATGCGTGGAAATTGTCAAAATGAATATTCAAATAGCCTAATAAAGTAAATAAAAATATTAAATTCGATTGAGCACTGCAAGAATGTCTATAAAGTCTACGACTTTTAGAGACTCCATTTGATCATCTGAGAAAGTCTACTGAAATGTCTACTACTTTATGATTGATCCTCTCGCTCTCTATTGCGTGTTCCTAGCGCTGCAACCACTGGGGGAGTATTAGTTTAGTTCAATTTTGTGAGTTCATCTTTTATTTGTCGGGGACAATTTGATATAAACTTTCGGTGCTCTAAAGGAGAGGGGAAAAAAAAGTGAAAAGAAGTAGAGAAGAAAAGAAAAAGTTGATCGTCTTTCCCTTTGCTGCTCATGGATTCCTTGCTTGAGAAAGGCGAGCCGTCGTCGAAGGAGATTGCACCGACAGCTAAGATTAATCCTCTCGCCGATCATGTCGACGATCTCTTCCTCGCTCTCGCCGCCGGCGACGATTTTCTCGCGTTCATCTTCGAAGAAGATTCAGTTCAGCTCGTCGACGACGCCGCATACGCCGAAATTCTCCAAATCCAAGAAATCCTCCTCGCAACTTTTTCAAACGTTCAATCTCTTGATTCCAAAGACGGGGAGTATCCTTCATCGTCTGAAGACAGTCAAGGGAAAAGACCGATTCTAGAGGAGCTATTCTGTAAGATTTGCATGGAGAACAAATCAATATCGGATCTCCTCGAGATCAGCAAATGCGATCACTTCTTCTGCTATGCATGTATAGGAGGTTACATCGAATCAAAGGTCGAAGATAGCATCTCCATCATCAAATGTCCTGATCCCGAATGCGGCACAGGAATTCTAGAACCTCAGTTTTGCAGAAAACATGTTAAAGAAGAAGTATTGGATCGGTGGGAGAAAAATTTGTGCATATCCGCCATTGATGAAGCTTCGAAATACTACTGTCCTTTTCAAGATTGTTCTGCACTGCTGATATCAGAAGGAGAAGAAGACATGGCGGAAGCGGAGTGCCCGCACTGCCATAGAATGTTCTGTGCGAGTTGCAGGGTGCCGTGGCACGCTGGAATCAGCTGCGAGGATTTTCAGAAGCTTCCAGAAGAGGATAGGGGGATAGAAGATCGGATGCTGATAAGTGTCGCCAAGGAATCAAAGTGGCAGAGGTGCCCTTCATGCAAGTTCTTCGTGGAAAAGATCGATGGTTGTATGTTAGTCACGTGCAGGTATCAACTTACACATAGCTCTGCTATGTATATGTAGTGCTAGAGTTTGTGAAAAGAAGTGGGTTTAGAGCCAACGAAACGAAGCTCGAACACTTTCTTCTTTTTTTTTCGGTGAATGAGATCGATTTGCAAATAGTCAATCTTGAGCTTGACTCAATTGATGTAGCCCCAATATTCGTATGCATGTTAATACGGGAGACTTAGAGCAAAGAAAGAGACGCGCTCAAGCCTTTTTTTTTTTTGTAGTAGGGTGCTCAGATTTGATTTGATTAATAAGTCGTAGCTTGGACGTGCGCTCGAACTCGAATCAAGTTAATAATGCTCGAGCTTATATTGATCTTAAAAAAATTATACTTTCCTCCTTAGTATTATGCTTTCTCAACTCGTTTTCTTTGGATTCTTCCTATATATATATGTTTAATTACGTTTTCTTTTTTTTTTTCCTTTTTTGGCAAGTACCAACATTCTTTTGTGTTTCTTGTGTAATGGTGAAGGTGTGGGGATAGATTTTGCTATGGATGCGGGACAAAGATGACAACCAATCGCTACTGCGAAAGGTGTAGAAGGTGATGAATTAGAATTTCCAGTTGGAAGGATTTGTTACTCGTTATAGATGAAAATTCGATCCCATGTTCTAAGATATATACTTATCATTAACATTGTAAATGAATACATTTATATATGTATCCCTTATGTTGGAGGTTAAGTCTATGAAGATTGTTATTTGATCATCATCAAATCTTCTCTGGTGATTCGGATCTCACAAGATGCATGTCCAACACAAAGGAGGACATGATGGTCGCTCCAGCTCCGCGCGTTGGTGACACCTGGACACCAAGACGGCAGCATCAAATCAGGAGGTGAGGTCTCGAGAGAGACAAACTAAACAAAGCCGCGGCCGTCGTCCATGAGCGAGCTGGCGGATCGACGGCGCTGACAAGAAGCCCCTCTGCTGTGGCCAAGCAAAGATTAGGTGCTATTTGTTGTC
Source organism: Xerophyta viscosa (assembly GCA_002076135.1). Taxonomy (NCBI): domain Eukaryota; kingdom Viridiplantae; phylum Streptophyta; class Magnoliopsida; order Pandanales; family Velloziaceae; genus Xerophyta; species Xerophyta viscosa. Next base: position 1,673,581 of record MJHO01000042.1, read on the forward strand.
ACGATGTTTGCTTGTATTGATGGTGTGGTTTTGATGTGTTGTTGAATAATAAAGTGTCGAAATGTATTGCTCTTTATTGAGTGTTGAATATGATTGTATTTTTATGTTTTTTTTACTATATATATATATATATATATCATCACCACATAAGAAATTCTTGCCTCCGATTTAGTTCGTATTGAAAATAATTCCACTGTAACACAGCTTCTTGAATAAAATTATTAGGCACACTAAGTGTACATCGTTGATTGATACATAAATAAATCAGTTCAAGGCTCCATTTTTTTGTACATCCGGATTCTCTTCCACAATGGATCTTTACTAAAATTTAATAATTCGTAGAATTAACAAAAAGAATACTTAAGAATATATATTTTTTTTAAATTAATTATAAAAATTATAAATTTGGAGAAATTTGCGTAGTTACGCCTGGAATTTGTCAAAATGATATTCAAATAGCCTAATAAAGTAACTAAAAATATTAAATTCTATTGATTCATGGCTTGCACTGCAAGAATGCCTATAAAGTCTACGACTTTTAGAAGCTCCGTTTGATCATCTAAGAAAGTCTACTGAAATGTCTAATACTTCTGTCGATTGATCCAGCAATATATATATACATATATATAATTACAGAGATGTCTCATCCTTCAATTCCATGCATGAAGATGGAAGAAGACCTTGAAAACGAATACTTGTGCGAAGAGTTTCAAATACAAGAGTGATTTTTATCCATTGCTGGGACCCCTCGATCGGTGGAACAGGGATCGGTGACACCCGTGGATTTACCTATTACGACGGTCGCTCGAATGAGGGCCGGTTACGGGCGGAATTTTTCCACGATAATCTTAAAAAAAATTTATTATCCATTGCAGAATCTCCTATGGATGTAAAATTTCCATGTCGTTGCAGTATTTGCTTAAACAATTAGATGCCGAGGTCGTCGATATTGCGAGAAACGGGCGAAGTTTCCATGGATTCTGCATCAAATGTTGGAAGGATTGGATGGGAAGTGCAGCTCAGGTGAATGGTTTGTTCTGTCACGAATTGCAACGCCAAATTAGATGCCGAGGTTTTTATGAGACTCATGCCGGAGAACTCGCGTAAGTGATTTTTCTTTATGAGTTATGTTATTGCATATAACGTTTTGTAAGGCGGAGATAAGATATGATGTTATTGTATTAGTGTATGAATGTTATTGAATGTGATGTCTACTGTATATAAGGTTTTTTATTTTATGAGATGTTATGTCAAGATGAATGGACCAGAGATTTTTACGTGGGAAATCTTTGATGAAGGTAAGAAACAAAAATCATGGGCGATCACGTCAGCCAACACAAAACTTTACTGGAGTTATAAAGATTATAAGATCTATCCTCTTGTTCTCACAACCGAGATTTACCACACCTCGGTTTACAATATTTCTAAGAACACGACTAGACTTAGCCCAATCGACTGAAATCTCAGTCATTTTTAGGTGCTTTCGAGCGTGTGAAGTTGAAATCCAGTCACTGGTGGTATTGGTTGCCTTTTATAGGCATTGCTAGGCGCAAGCATGGGTCGTGACGGTTGCGAAAATAGTAGAGCTTGCGAGGGTCATGAGTTGACTGGTCATCTTTGCGTCACGTAAGCTCTCACATTCGTTGATAGAGAATGCAGTGTAAAACTGACTCCTTCATGTTTGCGCGGCGGTTATGCGGTTGACTTGGTCTTCTCTGATATTGGTCGAACAAATTTGGTCAGGTTGCTGAAATCTTGGCCGAGCTTGGATCCGACGTTGGTATCAGTTGGCCAATGCTAAGTATGGAACGAAATCCTGAGCAATTTACTTAGACCTCGATTCGGTCTGGAGTGTCTGTCAGGGATCAAGCCGAGGTTGGTCCTGACCTGCTAAATTTGAGGCGTGTGGATGGATACATCGGACGGTGTATGTACCTTGGTTGCTTAGAGACTCTCTCCCATCTAATGTCCAGCTCAAATGATGGCATGTGACAATCCAAATATATGATGCATAACCAGAACAGAGCATGAAACACGTCTCAAACACCCTGTGATCTTTAGACCCACCAAAGAGCCCTCTGAGGAATATGATATGTTCGGTGTCAATACTACATGTGTACACACACACACACACACACACACACACACACACACACACATATATATATATATATATATATATATCAATATTAGTCTTTTCGCAAATTTATGTGCTTGCTTTCTCATGTTCATTAGCATTTCCTTTTAGCTGGCGCTCTTTGATAGTTGTAGAAACAAAGATTTGTGTGCAGATGTCTTTCCTTTTGTGTTTTCAAACAGTTTACATTCTACATCTTGTCCAAGTTTTTTTTTTCTGTTTTAGTTTGACAGTTTTGACAGTACTGATGAGACAGCTCATCACTTTCTTTTGGTTCATGAAGCAGTCACATAATCGTTTCTCCTTATATGGTGAATAAGGCAGGAAGACCCTAGAAAGTAAGCCATGCATGTTGTGCATTGTTTCATAGTCTAGAGCAGATGCTTATAGTAGCATATTGTTTTTAATGCCAACTAAATTGTTAGCATACTAGTCTTTTTGATAATTTATGTGCTTGCATTTCATGTTCATAAGCTTTTCCTTTTTGCTAGCACTTTTTGATAGTTGTCAAAATAAAGATTTCTCTGCAGATATCTTTCCTTTTGTTATTGCAAAGGGTTTACATTCTACATCTTGTCCAAGTTTTGTGTTTCTGTTTTAGTTTGACAGTTTTGACAGTACTGATGAGACAGCTCATCTTCTGGATTCCATGAATTGAAATATGTGAATTTAGGTTTGTTTTCAATTTTTGCCACTCTGTTTGTAGTATCCCATTAGAAGATCTTGTGGTAATGATTAGCATCAGTATTTAGTTCTGATTTTATTTAGGATATCCACTTTACACCTGCTGAATTTGAGGCGTGTGGATGGATACATCGGACGGTGTATGTACCTTGGTTGCTTAGACTCTCTCTCCCATCTGATGTCCAACTCGTCAGCTGGCATGTGACAATCCAAATATATGATACATAACCAGAACAGAGCATGAAACAAGTCTCAAACACCATGTGATCTTTATGGCCCACCAAAGAGCCCTGTGAGGAATATGATATGTTCGGTGTCAATACTACATGCGTACACACACACACACACACACACACACACACACACACATATATATATATATATATATATATATTCCAAAAACCAAAAAAAAAAGTTAGTATTCATTTTGTTTGTCTTTTAATGGTGAGTTTTATACTATATATATATATATATATATATATATATATATATATATATATATATATATATATATATATATATATATATATATTCTGAAAAATCAAAAATAGAAAAAAAGTTACTGTTTATTAATATATATTTTGAAAAACCAAAAAACAGAAAAAATTGTTACTATTCATTTTGTTTGTCTTTTAGTTGTGAGTTTTAGTATTTAGTATAATATATATATATATATTGAAAAAAAAAAGAAAAACAAGTTACTATATATTTTGTCTTTTAGTGGTGAGTTTTAGTATTTAGTATATAATAATTTTGAGATAAACTTTGGAACTCTAAAGTGGGGAAGTTGGTGGAAAAGATGTTCGGAAAGAAAACAAGAACAATTGAAAAGAAAAAGCTGACGGACACATTTCTTCTAGTGGAATTTCCTAAACTTCTCCCCCAAGTTTCCCACAAGAAAAAAAAAAAAAGAATAAACAATAAATTGGGTAATCTTAGCACATAAGTTTTCTTGTGGTCCATTACTTTACAAAATTCCTATGGGAATAATATCTTCAAAATCCAAATTTCTGTGAATTAAGCTTCCGAGATTTTATGTTCTCATATTTGGTTAACTTTTATTATTTATTTAAAAATTTTAAAATCTTACAATATAAAAATACGATTATCTAGCACATAGAAATCTGAATTCTCGAGAATTTTGCTGGCCTTCGTTGTATAATAAAATTTTAGAAAAGTTTTTTACATTGTTATGTGCGGTAGTATTTTATTAAACAATTTTTTTTTTTTTTTTTATATCCATCATTTATCCCGTAGGGCTCACTGTATATCAGTAAAATTGTAATTTAGATGGTAGAAACAAAAAATTGATAGTTGATTATGATTAAAAGTAATAAAAATTAGTACTAACTACCATTCATGGCGTCCTCTATTATTTTGGGAAAAGTTTACTACAAATTTTTGGAACTTTGAAAGTCGAAAATGATGCGATAAAATGAATGAATAAATAAATAAATAAATAAATAAGCTAAAGAAGGTGATGGAAGCATGTCCTCTGAAATCTTAAACTTAGTCCTTAAGTTTCAACCAAATAATAAAGCTATTAATTATACTTATGATAGTATGTACTTTTTTCTTTTTCTACTATTATTATTATTATTTTTTATTTTTTTAGATGACGAGGTGAAATTCACCTTGTGCCAAGTTGTGCCATATGAACATGATACGATTTTCTAATCAGAGCCATCAGTCCGTATTGGATCGGACCCTTAGTCACATGGAAAAATTCTAGTCTGACGGTCGTCTTCGGACCAGACAGTAGAGTACCTATTTGGACCACCACATTTGCAAATGCATCTGAAAACTCGGCATACGCACTTATCCCCCACAAAGAGGACACACTTAGGGATCGAACTTAGGTAGAGCACACGCTTTCCGAGGCGCAACACCCCACCCAGCCGACCCAAATGCGGGAGGCGATAGTGTGTACTTTGAAACATGATATCGATTGACCTAAAAAATATCCATCCAAAGCTCTTCTTATGGGTGAGAGATTTATACCTTGGATATATAATAGCGGTGTGCATTTCGTTTTGATTCTTATGTGTGCTTTAATGTACTGTATCTAAAGTAGTCCAATTTTTGTTTCAGACATATTTGAATAAATTTTGTTTAAAAATTTCGACTGTTAAAAGATAAAGTTTATATGTTAAAAAAGTCGTATAAAATGAATCACTTACTGATACAATTTTTAACAGCAATCTGATATAAACATGTTCTCTGAAATTATAAATTTTAGAGAAATATGTGCTCTGAAATCCTAAACTTCCTAAGTTACGGACAAATGATCTATAAATTGTTAACTATATATATATGATAATAAATAGCTGCTAAGTCTGTAAAAATTTTCATGCCTAGAAGGCTAGAAATGTGATATGAATTGGCCTAAAAATAATCCACCCAAAAGGCCTAGCCAAGGTTGACAGATTTATCTCAAGTGTATTTGGTTTTAGTCCTTACTGTGTCCCATATTTCAGATACTGTTTATTGGATGTAGTTTAGTTTTGAACAAAGTTTTAAGTTCCTACTACTTTGTAAGGATATCAACTTACCAAATGAATCAACATTTTATTATCAGATTTAGCTCCTTATAACCAACATCATACTCAAGCAGTTTCTTTTTTTTTTTTAAATTTATGACCGTCGAGTTCTATTTCTATATTATTAGCTAAACTAAAAACTGAGCAAAATCGTAGTTCTTCCGTCCAGTATTGGTTAGGATTCGAATATCTGATCTATTTTTACGAGAGGTAGATTACGATCTTCTTTCAGCATTCAATTTTGCTAACCAATCAAATACCGGTGTTAGTACAATTTAAAGGATGTCATTGTTTTTTGACAGTGAGCCTCTCGCTCTCTATTGCGTGTTCCTAGCGCTGCAACCACCGGTGGAGTATTAGTTTAGTTCAATTTATGAGTTGATCTTTTATTTTTCGGTGACATTTTGAGATAAACTTTCGGTGCTCTAAAGGAGAAGGGGAAAAGGTGGAAAGAAGTAAAGAAGAAAAGAAAAAGCTGATCGTCTTCCCCATTTCCGTACGTGGGGACTGCGCATGAAACCAACAAGAAACTATCATCAGCAAAACCCTAATATATATACGCAACGCAGAAACCTCCGATGCGTTGCGATTTTCGGTGCGGTTCATGGATTCCTTGCTTGAGAAAGGCGAGTCGTCATCGAAGGAGATTGCACCGACGGCTCAGATTAATCCTCTCGCCGATCATGTCGACGATCTTCTCCTCGCCGTCACCGCTGGTGACGACCTCTTCGCGTTCATCTTCGAAGAAGATTCAACTCAGCTCGTCGCCGACGCCGCATACGCCGAAATTCTCCAAATCCAAGAAATCCTCCTCGCAACTTTTTCAAACGTTCAATCTCTGGATTCCAAAGACGGGGAGTATCCTTCATCGTCTGAAGACAGTCAAGGGAAAAGACCTATTCTAGAGGAGCTATTCTGTAAGATTTGCATGGAGAACAAATCAATATCGGATCTCCTCGAGATCAGCAATTGCGATCACTTCTTCTGCTATGCAGGTATAGGAGGTTACATCGAATCAAAGGTCGAAGATAGCATCTCCATCATCAAATGTCCTGATCCCGAATGCGGCACAGGAATTCTAGAACCTCAGTTTTGCAGAAAACATGTTAAAGAAGAAGTATTGGATCGGTGGGAGAAAAATTTGTGCATATCCGCCATTGATGAAGCTTCGAAATACTACTGTCCTTTCCAAGATTGTTCTGCGCTGCTGATATCAGAAGGAGAAGAAGAGATGGCGGAAGCGGAATGCCCGCACTGCCATAGAATGTTCTGTGCGAGTTGCAGGGTGCCGTGGCACGCCGGGATCGGCTGCGAGGATTTCCAGAAGCTTCCAGAAGAGGATAGGGGGATGGAAGATCGGATGCTGATGTGTGTCGCCAAGGAATCAAAGTGGCAGAGGTGCCCTTCATGCAAGTTCTTCGTGGAAAAGATCGATGGTTGTATGTTCGTCACGTGCAGGTATCAACTTATACATAGCTCTGCTATATTTATTTAGTGATAGAGTTTGGGAAAACGAGTGGATTTAGAGTCAATGAAACGAAGCTCGAACTCATTCTTTATGGATGAGATTGATCTGCAAATAGTCAATCTTGAGCTCAGCTCAATTAATATAGCCCAACATTCATATGATGATACGAGAGATTGAGAGCAAAGAAAGAGACGTGCTCAGGCCATTTTTTTGTAGTATGGTGATCAGATTTGATTTGATTAATAAGTCGTAGCTTGGACGTGCGCTTGATTTCGACTAAAGTTAATAATGCTCGAGCTTATTTTGATCTTAAACAAATTAGAGCACGGTCTACCCCTTTTCCTCCTTGATATTATGCTTTCTCGACTCGTTTTCTTCCTACATATATGTTTAATTTTTTGTTATCTTTTTTCTTTTTTGGCAAGTGCCAACATTATTTTGTGTTTCTTGTTTTATGAAGGTGTGGGGATATATTTTGCTATGGGTGTGGGATAAAGATGACAACCAATCACTACTGTGAAAGGTGTAGAAGGTGATGGATCCGAATGTCCAGTTGAAGGATTTGTTACTGGTTTTGGATGCAAAATTCGATCCCATGATATATAGTTATCATTAACATTGTAAATGAATACATTTATATATGTATCCCTTATGTTGGAGGTTAAGTCTATGAAGATTGTTATTTGATCATCATCATAACTTCTCTGGTGATTCCGATCTCACAAGATGCATGTCCAACACAAAGGAGGAGATGATGGTCGATTCAGCTCCGCGCGTTGGTGACACTTGGACACGAAGACGGCAGGCAGCATCAGTAGGTGTTTTCTCGAGCGATAGGAAGGTGGTGGAGACCGTCGAGTTCCGCTCGTCAGGGGGCTGGGCAGACAAACTAAACAAAGCCGGTGACCGTCGTCCATGAGCGAGCTGGCGGATGACGGCGCTGACAAGAAGCCCCTCTGCTGTGGCCAAGCAAGATTAGGTGCTATTTGTTGTCCCGGTGTTTGCTTGTATTAATGGTGTGGTTTTGATGTGGTGTTGAATAATAAGTGTGGAAATGTATTGCTCTTTATTCAGTACTGAATATGATTGTATTGAAACGTGGGGGCATGTGGATGATTAATAGCTGACGAAAAGCCATGTAAAAGCAGTGAAAACGTGCAGTATTAATTCTTACGAAAATTACAAATTAGCCCTCCTAAAACTAAATGTTTTTTCAATTCAGCCTCCGAAAGCGAAAAAATCCGCCGACGTGGCGCATAACACGCGTAGCTACGTCAGGGCATTTTCTATTTTCTAGGGCTGAAATGAACGAACGTGAGAAATAGCGGCTGAACCGTATTTACCTCTTAATTCTTTAGTGAATGCGTGCTAGGATCCTGAGAATTTTGTGGTCAAAGTTCATTAGTATATCTGATGAGGAACCAGTAACCACGTCGACAATGTCTTCCTCGCACTCTCCTTTAGCGTCGACGTTTCGCTTGTCGCCGACGCCGAAGAGCACCAAAGCCATCAAGTCCTATCAAGTTGCAAAGATTCAATTATCATCTGGAGGTACTAAAGGAAGAAGACTGGTGCTCGAGGGATTCTCCGAGGTTTGCATGGACATAAAGGAGGGTAATTACATATCCGTCTATTTTACAAACTCTTTTAATGCAGTCCACAGAAATTTCTAATCACTTCCTAGTTTTATTTATGCAACAACACACAGCTATACTATGTTAGTAAAATGAAAGACTAATTAAGAATTGGAAACTGGAATTGAAAGAGTTTGGACTAGCAGGGACAATGTCTCATCGCCCTAAAATCGACCAGGTGATCGTGGGAATCAACAAGTGCGATCCCTCGGTCCGACTATGAATTAATGTATGGCAGAGTTTTCATCGAATCTAAGGTCGACAAAACAATCCCATCATCAAACGTCTTGAAATATGACTCGACGTGAACGTCTCAAAATGATTGGAGTAATTAATAAGATGTTTACGTTCGACTTGATTAGTAAATATTAGGGATGTAAATTAAATCAGGATCCATCCCTTCCTGAAAAAGATGGGCTGGGAGACGAAATTTTTCTATAAGTGTAAACAATCGGGAATAAAAAGGAATTTCATCGATATCGGGAACGGCGATTGAGACCCTATCTTCTGTTCCGTATTTTATACCTGTTTTATATTAACATTAATATATATACATTAAGTATATATTATTAAACATATTACACACAATTCCTTTAACCCCATCCTTATGCCCTTCACTTACCCCCTCCCTCTCATCTCCAATTTAATCTTCCTCCCTCCAGTTGACATTCTCTCTTCCGTTCTACGAGGAATGACTAAAATTTTAATTTGATTATGTGTATTTTGAGTGTTTTATATTTTAATTTTGACTATATATCGAAAAAGTAATTTTGATTTTAACAAAAATTTGTTGAGAAGAATGGTATTCTTTGTCTCTGCCTGCTTAGAAGTACGGAGGGGAAAGAGGTTTCCATCCCCTGCAAGGACGGGAATGAAGAATTGGAATCAAATTCGGAATGGGGATGGAGTAGAATCATCTACATATTTTGCGTTCGGTTGATATCTCAGTAAGCATTGATTGTGCGCTAGTATGTTTGGATGACATACAATTTTTTGTAATATTTACTCTTTTCTTTTTGGTTGTGGAGGTGTTGGATTACAATTTGTCACGTTGTGGAACAAAGATGACAACCTATCACTTCTTGAGAACTATAAAAGATGATGAATTAGCGTCCATGTTTTGTGGCAAACAAATTTTGCTGTGTTTGGAGCCAAACATAGTCTAATCTTTAAGAGAACTTACTAATTTCCATTCATAGGTGTATGTATCAGGAACTATATTGTGGTAAACTTATGCTTCGAGAGTAAAAATGTGAAGTTTTGTGATAATCTTTGAGGACTCCATGCACATTTAAAATGGTTAGTCGAACTATAGAGTCGATGTGTTTCCTTTGAAATTTCGAACTCTAAAAACATTCATGTAAAGTCGTGTATTTTTTACTTTGCCCTTTTATGGTGACGTCGAGCTAATATTCGTAGCTTAGCTTGGGGGTGCGGTAGCAGCATACTGGCCTGCATCGGTCACTTCGTGGGGCAGAAATTACAGCTGTAGCCGGGCAGCAATTATAGCTTCTAGTACAAATTCCACCATTCCGGTCAAGATCAAATTGGTGATCCCGTGGACAAACACAATTATATCACCCATCCACGCTTCTGCATACCAACACTCCCACAACAACTTAATTCCAATACTGCCCTTGTGAAAACGTAGCAGGTGAGAACTAAGAACGGCTGTGAACCAAAACACGACAAGTTGTCTTTTCGTAATTTAACCAAATTCCCAGCACAACACACACGTTCCAATAATTTACATACAGACAAAACTGGACCCCCGCACTCTTAGCTCACGTGATCACCAAAATCCAAAGCTTAATGGCTCGGCTTATGGCTCAGCTCAGCGGCGCCTGAATGGAGATCACTATCGGGCTCCTAACTCTGTGGCGGCCATCAGTCCACACGACCTCGCCCGAGCTAACCCTTGAGCTCCCCGCCGACAACCCTTCTGCCGCCTGACCGACATCGTCCATCTCCACTCTCACCACGAAGCTCAGCCTCTGCCCCACTCTCCTGAACACCAACCTCTCCGGCTTCACCTCCACGCGGCAACCGTCCGGAGCCCTCAACTCCGCCGTGTACGCCGCTGCCGCCGTTCCCACGTTTGTCGCCGTCCTTATAAAATGCGTCGACTTCTTCTTCCTGTTCTTATTATCTTCTAACGTAAAAGACGCCGCCAACGATGGATAATTCAAATTCCCTGCGTGCCCGGCTCGCCGAGCGCCGGCGCAGTCCGCTCCCCGCCGCGTGATTGTCTTGATGCTTTGCTCCGTGTAGTTTAGGTTGCACAGGAAGTCGACGTAGTCGCTCGGATTGATGTCATAGATGAGACCGGGATCCAGCGCTTTTTGCGGGTCCACATGTCCCGCCCCGGAGGTGAACACGTCGGACGTGTTCCCGGTAGACTCGTCCTTAATGGGGCCGCCGCGGTTGTCCACGTTGTACGCCGACGTCATAAGTGCCGATTTGATCGCCGCGGGTGACCATTCTGGATGCGCTGCCTTCAGAAGTGCAGCTAAACCTGACACGTGCGGGCACGCCATTGATGTTCCCGATAGGATATTGAACTCCGTCTGCCGGGGATCGCCAGGGATTCCTGCCGGGCCCACATTCGCCGGCCACGCGGCGAGGATGTTAAGCCCCGGCGCGATTATGTCAGGTTTAAGAATATCCGGAGACTGCGGGTTCGGCCCCCTAGCCGAGAATGAGGCAACCACAGGCGCCGGCTTCACGCCGAGCCGCGTTCCTCGGAACTTAATCGTCGCTGTCGCCGGCGACGAGGGCTTCGAGTCAGCGATGTACCGGCGGATGAGTTCGCCGCCTCTTGCGCCGACGGAGGTGGCGGGGATGACGTGGCAGTCGGCAACGACGCCCTCACCGTCGAAAACGCCGTTCGCGAGTATCATTCCGACTCCTCCGGCATCTCCGACGACCTTCCCCTTCGCCGTTCGAGAGTTTACGCCGCGGTCGCAGACGACAATGGCGCCGCTAACGGCGGCACGGCTTAGCGAACCTTCGAGACAGAGCGACGCCGAGTAACCGTCCGCACCGGCGGCGGCGCTTGACGCGGCGTAGACAAGAGGGTAGTACTTTCCGGCGGGGAGCGGAACGCCACCATAGACGCTCACTCCGGCGATATTTTTTCCGTTGGATAAGATAACGTCAGCTGGGAAGTCGCGATCGATGCTGCCGGCGCCAACGGTTGTCATCCACGGAGCTACATTTGTGACAGTGAGCCCGCCAGGTCCCCCATTGCCGGCGGAGGCGGAGACGAAGACGCCAGCCTCGGCGGCGGCGAAAGCCCCAATCGCGATGGCATCGAGGTGGTAAGGCACGACCACGCCGCCGACGGACAACGAGATAACGTCAGCGCCGTCGGAGACGGCGGCGTCGAAGGCGGCGAGGATATCGGAGTCGAAACAGCCCGCGAGCCAGCAGACTTTATACACCGCGACCCGAGCTTTAGGAGCGACGCCGGCGGCGACGCCACGCGCGTAACCTAGTGCTGCGGCGGGATAAACGTACCTTCCGGCGGCGATCGAGGCGGTGTGGGTTCCGTGGCCGTCGGTGTCGAAAGGCGACCTAACTTCAACAGATCCATTCATCTTCCCGCCGGAGGACGCCTCGTAGCCTGCGGAGAAGTACCTTGCGCCGACGATCTTGCGATTGCACGAATCTCGAGAAAACCGATCGCCGGAGACGCACTCGCCACGCCATCTAGAAGGTACAGGGCTGAGGTCGCGGTCAGAGAAGCTGCGGTGGCGCGGGAAAACGCCGGTGTCGAGGACGGCGATGACGAGGTCGGATCCGAAATCGGTCTCGGAAAGAATGCCGGCTGCAGGTTGAGGCCGTAGCCCTAGGAACAGCGGCGAGTGGGTGGTCGTAGGATGCCGGATTTGTTCTGGAATGACGGCGAGGACGCCGGGGATGGAGGAGAGAGCGGCGGCGGCGACGGAGGAGAGGCGGGAGGAGAAGCCGTGGAACGTGGCGGAATATGTGTGAATGATATCGCTGGAGTCATTTTCGTCGTCGGAGATGGAAGCGGCGGTGAGGACGGTCTCGTACCAGTGAAAGTGAGTAGGGAAGATTGAAGGTTTGGCGGCGGCGTCGACCCGTACAATGTAGGTCTGCTTGTTCACTGCGCCGGTGGCCGCGCCGGTGGCCGCGCCGGAAAAAATGAAGAAAAAAAGAAAATGAAATTTGATTAGGAATTTGTCCTCCATATTTGGTGGTCGGAGAAGAAGATGAAGCAATGCTGCGGGTGAATATATGTCTATGTGAAGGATGGTTGGAGGTCAGACTGTAGTCGTATCACGAGTCACAGTGGCGTGGAGAAACTAAATTTGGAGTGTGGTTGATGGTGCGATGGGATTGGGTCAGTGCAGGGAGTGAGTGGGCAGGTGGCATGGAAAAAGGACAGAAGAAATAATAATGAATTTAAAATATTCGTTTAACTATGCCTGACATCATGGCATTAGAGTAAGAGCATGCGAATTTTGCTATAATTTTAAAAATCTCATAGATAATATATACGGGAAAATGCCATATCAGCCTTCTATTTTCGACGATTCGCAAGTCATCTTTCGAAAATATATTTTCGGAAGAACTAATTTATATAAAAAAAATAAATCAGATTCCGAAAATATATTTTTGAAGGCTGATTTATACAATAAACAAAAATAGAAGGTTGATACACAAAAATTCCTAATATATAACCAACTTTTCCGATGAGCTCGAGTTAACATCATCTGAAGTTATATCTATCACGAGAAATAAGCTAGTGTAATTGGGATATTATCATAACATTGAGATTAATCTCATCCAAGTAGAGATATGCGTTGAAAAATATAAATAAAAGCAAGCAAATGTAAACAATGTCCTGTCAGTAGAAATAATGAGAGGACATTATCTTCTTTGTACTTATTTAAAATTTTGCTATTTTAATTTAATTTATTACTACTGTATTTGAGCTTATAATTACTAAATTTAAGTTTGTACTTATTTTTTAAAATTTTGTAAAAAATATTTATTGACTCAATTATATCAATTAATTGGTAATTAGATGAAATAATTAGTGAGATATTCGTATTATCATTTCAGTAATCTCGTTATTTGGAAAAAAAAATAAATTGAAATGATTTTTTTTTAAGAAGAAATGATATTAGTTCTACATATATATTTCCATTAGAAAGAGAGAAGTATTATATATATTTGGTGGGAAGGTGGTCCACGTCAGCAGCATCTCCCAGCCGTGTCCTTGTCTCACGAGCCGAGTACAGTCCAGTAAAGGCGTGAAGGTCTCTCATCTGATGATGGAAGATATTTGTGGGACTTGCTTGTACATTTCAATCTCATATAGTCATATTGTCATATTATAAAGTTAATCCAAATAATATTTTTTAATACTAAATAATATATATATATATATATATTAAAAAATAATAAAATAAATTTTAATGTGCTTTGTAGTTTTTGTATTATAATTTTTTAAAAACTATTCTGAATAAATATTTTAATAAGTCATAAAAATGCACACACAAAATAACACAAGAATTTACGTGGAAACCCTAACGGGAGAAAAACCACGAAGCCGGTCCTCAAAATCATGAGGAAGATGGCGGCATCAATCCACTATAAATATAGTTGAGTACATAGTTTATTTTAGCAACAATATCTCCAAGAATATCTCTTACTAAAATAAGAGATCTCCAAATATATCTCTTACTAAAATAAGAGCTCTCCAAATATATCTCTTACTAAAATAAGAGATCACGCAATATTCTAAATATAATATCTCCGGATATATCTCTTACTAAAATAAGAGATTCCACAATATTCTCAACACTCCCCCTCAAGTTGGAGCGAAAATATCAATCGAGCCCAACTTGGATAAAAGATGCTGAAATTGTTGTTTCCCTTGCGGCTTTGTTAGAAAATCAGCTAGCTGATCTTTGCTTGAGATATATGGAGTATCAATTATCTTGCCCTGAACATTTTCTCTGACAAAGTGACAGTCGACTTCGATATGTTTTGTCCTCTCATGAAATACCGGATTGGATGCAATGTGTTGAGCTGCTTGATTATCACAAAACATCTTCATTGGGGTAATTGGGTTAAAACCCATATCCTGTAACAAGGCTTTAAGCCAAATCAACTCACTTGTGGTGGATGCCATAGCTCTGTACTCGGCTTCTGCACTTGATCTTGCGACAACATTTTGTTTCTTACTCTTCCAAGCAACAAGATTTCCTCCAACAAATGTGCAATATCCTGTAGTAGACTTTCTATCATGAAGATCACCTGCCCAATCAGCATCGGAATAGCCAGTAATTTCAAGGTGTCCATTCTTCTTGAACCATAATCCTCTTCCTGGAGATCCTTTGAGGTATCTGAGAATTCGTTCCACCATTTCCATGTGCCCAACTGTAGGAGCACTCATAAATCTGCTAATATAACTTACCGCAAAAGAAATATCTGGACGTGTGATAGTCAAATAAATTAGACGACCTACTAATCTTTGAAAACGCCCAATGTCATGAAGTGGCTCCTCATTCAGGATAATTTTTCCTTTATAATCCATTGGTGTTTCTGCAGGTTTAGCACCGAGTTTACCAGTCTCCTTCAACAAATCAAGAATATATTTTCTCTGAGAGATAAACCACCCTTTGTCAGGATTATGAGCAATCTCAATCCCCAAGAAATACTTCATATGACCAAGATCTTTGATGTCAAATTTATCTCGAAGATATGATTTGAGATTAGAAATTCCTGTTGCATCATCACCGGATATAACTATATCATCAACATAAATAATAACGACAACAGTTCCTGAAACACCTTTTCTTACAAACATGGAAGAGTCAGATGCACAACACTGAAAATGAAAGTTGATAAGTGCAGAACTTAACTTTGCATACCAAGCTCTTGGTGATTGTTTGAGCCCATAGATAGCTTTATTCAACTTGCAAACTATATCACCACGTGATTCTAAAAGATGTCCAGGAGGAAGCTTCATATAAACCTCTTCTTCTAAATCTCCGTGAAGAAAAGCATTTTTGACATCCATTTGAAAAAGTGGCCAACCAAGATTTGCTGCAACAGATAAGAGAACTCGAAATGTGTTCATTTTCACCACAGGAGCAAAGGTTTCTTTATAATCTATACCATAAGTTTGAGTAAATCCTTTAGCAACGAGTCTCGCTTTATGTCTTTCTATAGATCCATCACTATTGTATTTGATCTTGTACACCCATTTGCATCCAACTGGGCGTTTGCCACTTGGCAATTTGCAGATGTTCCAAGTACGATTTTTTTCAAGAGCTCGTAATTCATCATCCATTGCTTTTATCCATTCTGCAGAGCACCTCGCATCTTCATAACATGTCGGTTCCTGTGGTATATCTATCTTGGCAAGAAAGCTAGCATAATTGTTAGAAATATTATCATAAGATATATAATCTTGAATTGGATATGTTACCGTATGAGCATTATTTGCCATTTCATAATCCTTCTGCCAAGCTGGTGGATGGATGACCCGACCTGATTTCGTGGTAGTTAGAGGTTGTGCAGATGATAAGTTTGTAGGAGGCAAATCTATAGAATTCTGAGTATAAGATTGCTGAGATTGCTCTGTAGTAATTGGAGTTGTAACATCATGAGATGATCCTGATTGTATCTGTGTATTAGGACTGAAGTGCGGCTCTGGACTGATCTGTGTCTCGGGACTAAACTGCGGCTCTGGACTAATCTGTGTCTCGGGACTAAACTGCGGCTCTGGACTGATGTGTGGCATGAAGTGATCAAGTTTCTGTTGTGTACAATTCTCCCCCTGAACTTGAGCACTATAATAAGATTCATTTTCAACAAAGGAAACATCTCTGGAAATGTGAAGTTTCTTGGTCAATGGATCATAACACTTATACCCTTTTTGAGTGGTGGAGTAACCAACAAAAATACATTTACTGGCACGAGGGTCGAGTTTACTGTGATGCTGCAAATGAACGTAACATAAACATCCAAAGACTCTCAAATGAGAAATATCAAGTTTCTTACTATTCAAAACTTCAAGTGGTGATTTATTGTGCAAAATCTGAGTAGGTAGACGATTAATCAAGTAGCAGCTGGTAAGAACAGCATATGACCAATAGTCCTTAGGAACATTCATATGAAATAGTAGACTTCGAGTAACCTCTAGTAAATGTCTATTCTTCCTTTCAGCTATTCCATTCTGCTGAGGTGTGCCAACACATGAAGTCTGGTGGACAATGCCCTTACTCTTAAGAAAGGCAAAAAATTTCCTATTCATATATTCCGTACCATTGTCAGTCCTCAATATTTTTATGTTGCTTTCATACTGAGTACATACCATATGGAAATAAGTTTGAAAGGCATCAAAGACATCACTCTTATTTCTAAGCAAGCACAGCCATGTCGAGCGACTAAAATCATCAATGAATGTAATAAAATATCGAAAACCATCTAGCGAACTGACAGGTGCAGGGCCCCAAACATCTGAATGAACAAGTTCAAATGGTTTTGTCGACACATGTGAACTGCTAGAAAAAGGCACTCTATGTTCTTTTGCAAAGTGACACGCATCACAAGAATTTGAATTTAACTTCCAAGAAGAATTTAAAAGAAAAAGAATCTTATCTGAAGGATGCCCCATTCGACGATGCCATAACGAAGCTTCAGTCTCCTTAGTTTTGCTAGTATGAAGAGCCTTTGAGATTGCAGAAGAATTAATAGTGTAAAGTCCTCCTCTTTCTGTACCTTCACCAATGATTGCACCAGTTCTTGCATCTTGAAAGATCACTCCAGTGGATGAAAAAATCACTTTGCAATTCAGTTCTTTTGTGATTTTACTGACAGATAGTAGATTTGAAGAGAGAGCTGGAACAAATAATGACTCAGAAGTAGCAGAAAATATTTCTATTTTTCCGCTCCCATTAATCGAAATCTTATCACCATTTGCGACTGAGATGGACTGGTGTTGTAAAGGTCGAATATCTGTTAAAAGTTTCTCCTTGGATGTCATGTGATCTGTGGCACCTGAATCAATCAACCAAGTGTCAGAATTGGATAGTAAAGCATAATGATCACCTGCAACTGAAGTAGTAGGAATATTTGAAACATGAGCCTCTTGGCTTTTTTGGAAAACTATCTTCAACATCTTCCTCAATATCCAATTTGTATCGCTGTGATATCTCCAACAATGATCCTGCGTATGACCATGTCTTTTGCAATAACTGCAATAATAGCGTTGATAGTGATACAATTCATGGTTAGTATTATACTCCATATTGAATAAACAGAAAAATCTGAACTAAAGTAGAGACGCAGATTATGAGAGATATTTTAACGTGATGAATTGATCCGCTAGGTGCTGAATTAAACTTCCTTCAAGTGATGCGGAGAAAGAATGCAACGATGTCGTCAGCTTCGCGATTGACCGTAGTGACAATTTCTCAATTCTTCCGGAGAGATGACAGCGAGGACAATCACGGCGATGGGATGAAGAGTGGTGATGACGTGCTAGTATGATCCGATGCGTGGCAGCGGTGACACGGACAACGCAACGTGCAGCGTGACGGTGGGATGTCTGATGGCGGTGGATTGCACAGTGCGGCGGCGGAGCAATGTGGACAAACCCTAATTTTGATAGGGTTAATCGATGACTGAGATTTGATTTCCACCAATTCGATGGTTCAGATCTGCTCTGATACCATGTGGAAAAATAAATCATAAAAATGCACACACAAAATAACACAAGAATTTACGTGGAAACCCTAACGGGAGAAAAACCACGAAGCCGGTCCTCAAAATCATGAGGAAGATGGCGGCATCAATCCACTATAAATATAGTTGAGTACATAGTTTATTTTAGCAACAATATCTCCAAGAATATCTCTTACTAAAATAAGAGATCTCCAAATATATCTCTTACTAAAATAAGAGATCACGCAATATTCTAAATATAATATCTCCGGATATATCTCTTACTAAAATAAGAGATTCCACAATATTCTCAACACTAAAGTTATATTAAAAAAATAACTCTCAAAATATCCATTTTAAAACTTTTTAAAAAGTTTTGGATTGTTAAGCACACCATCTTCTTTTGTATTAAATTTTTAAAAATATTTATAGATGTGTGTGTGTGTTTCTCGAAATAGTTTGATGATGTTATTCACAAAGCAACAACTTATTTGAAACAGTTTTAAAATATAATGTTTTTTTGTACAAAGCCTAAATAAACAAGAAATGAATATCTAATTAATTTTACTTTATATTCATAAAATGCCACTGTTTGGACTTTTTTTTACTGTGCCATTTAGCATCAACAATAATTGGTAAAAAATTTCGTAGTAGAAAAAATTGACCTTAAGGTTTGATTACATCAATCCAATACTTTGTTTTTGTATTTGAATTAACTTTTATATAGAAATTAGCTTTGATGCCTTAAAATAAACCATCCACACAATCTCTAATAAATTTATGTAGGAGCTCAATAATTTCATAATCCACAAACTAAGATAAAAAATGTTAAACTTTAAAATATTAGACCTGCGCGTATGTACTCTCAACAACTAACGCTGCGGTCTCTAAAAGCCTAAAACTTGCCCCTGTAAAATCAATCAGGTTCACTTGATACGTAACATAGCCCACTTTCAATAAGTAATCTTTGAACCATTTTTAGGAGAACATTTTGAGCACTTGTATTTCTTGATTTTTACTACTCCTATTAATGTGGATTTTCAAATAATGCAGAGCTAATTGTCATTTCTCAAACAAGACAGAGAGCTTGTTCTCCCCTCTCTCCCCAAAAAAAAAAAAAAAAAAAAAAAAAAAGGGAAAAAAGAAAAAAAAAAAGAAAAGGGTGGAACATGGAAAGCAGAGGATGCTCCAGGTGTGGACAAATTAGATGCTACAAATGCAGGTGATAACTGGGAACTGCACTGATATTTTTTTGATAAAGGAAGATTAAAAGTAAGGATTCCACTCAGTACTACTTTTTCTTTTTCTAATATATACTACATTGGAGATTTCAAAAATTTTCATACCTGCCTAATATTCTGGGTGATCTAATGTTCAGCTTCACTGATAATTCAGCCTGCTTACAGTGTCGAATAAATAAATAAATAAATAAATAAATAAATATATATATATATATATATATATAGCATTTGTCCTTCGCGTGTGGAGTTTATACATATCAATCACCAAAACTATGTGAATGTCTGGTTAGTGCCATAAATGAGCCATATTTTTGCGTGTTGTTAGTGTTAAGTCGGGGTTGAGTTCATAATGTTTTGGATTTCAGGTACAAAAATAAAATGCAGTGATAACTCAGGGTATAAGATAGATAATTTGACCTGTTTACAGGCTCTAAAAGGGATTAAACCGGCACAAAGGTGACCATCCGTCACTTTTCAAAATTCATAACGGGGCTCGAACCTCATGCTTTCTAAGGCGCGATAAAGACAGTCTTCGATCCTCTATTCCGCGGGACTAGAGAGTAGTAAGTACTTTGCTTTTGATATCTATAGAGAAAATGAAAGATGAATGAAGTTTAGTAGGTCTATGTCTCATTCAATTATTGGCAAGCTAGGGCAGACCGTACACGGAGCATCCATAGACTCCATATTATACTTTGGAATTTTGTGGAAAACCTTTGCTTTATAAAACTCTGTCTAATGAGGTTATTTTTACAAAAAATTATAAAATCATTCCAAAATATATATATCTAAACAAATTTTGAAAACTTGTATAAAGAAATAAACTTTGGTGCATTCTATAAATTTTTATTATTCAATTTTTTTTTTAAAGTATTTTCAAGAAACTATTTTAATGCTTCAAAATTTTATAACTAATAAAGAGTTCAAAGTCGCTGTAATTAATTGCAACAACTTCCGAATTTTAAAGACAAGTCTGTGCGGTCTAGTCTAGCCAGCAGGCTAAGTTGACCTCCACATATGCTCTCGGACTAGAATTTACGGTTCCCTCCGAGCTGCCACATGCCCTGCACTGCTGTGCGCGAAGCCTGGCTTGGCCCGCACTATTTTACCGGCCGCAGGCCGAGCTGCTGGCCACGTATGTTTTTTATATATTTATTTCAGCTGTTCAAAATCTTATATATCAGTTTAGCTTCTAGCAATACTGTGTTACTATATCTTAGTTTTCATACCCGATTTGATTATATCCATAGTTTTCGACGACCATAGTACTGTTATTAATTAATTATTATAGAGCACCGATGAATGCAGTTTAAAACTATCATTATACATTGTGTTGCTATAATACTGTAATTTAGAGGGATTAAAGTGAGACAAATTTTAGATAGAGTTGGAGTGATCTAAAGTGATATTGCCCCAACTATGCCTATCAATATTCTGTAATACAACTCAGAAAGGGGCTTCTACGTTCCTTACGTTTCAGCCCCTCTCCTACTGACGTGGCAGCGCGTAGCATGCAATGCTATCATGTCTGGGAGGAATTGAAATGCAACTTTAAAAAGAGGAGAAATTTTTTCAAAAGATATGGACCGATATGTAGTTGAGTCCAATAGAAATGGAGCATATAATAACACAATTTTCCAAATGTTAGTGTTATAGAACAAAATTTTTGTGGGTGAAATTTCTTGTGCACAATGTAGAAAATGGGAATCAAATTCAGAATTGAACCCCACTCTTCCGATCGCTTACCCGACCGGTACTTCTATTCTCTTTCAAACAAAAAAAGAAGTGTTAAGTAGGCCTCCAAGGCTCATGATTTTCATCAACCTGTTTCAATCTTTAAGCAGTGTCCACAATACCCTTATACAGGGACCCTACATGGGTTAGATCCCACCCAAACTTCTCATTTTTAAGACACCCACATGCTTTTGTTTTATGTTGTGCATGAATGAAGCTTTATGAAAAGCAATAATGCTATAGAGCTCCCAAAAATTCTATATAATCAATGAAGTTTCAAATAGTAAGTCAATAACCTGAACTTTCCCCTAACAAAAAGAAAAAAAAAAAAAAAAGAGATTGCTTTCAAACCTATTATTTGCAAGTCTGAGTTGGTGGTTTGACTGCTGATATGACCATCAACTTTTTCTTACATAGTTGCTGATATGATGACCACATTAGCAGCTACGTAAGCTAAATAATGGTCATGTCTGAAACTATGTATAATAAGTGACGTTTCTAGCGTGTCAGTTGTTTAAACAGAGCAGAAGGTAAACTGATAGTGAGATATTAGTGAAGAATTTTTTGAGAGTTAGTATTTGAAAGTTCAAGATTTATATTTTACTTTTTCGAGAAATAAATTTGCCAAATAAATAAGGATGAAAGGTTTTGGCAATGACCTTAACTTGGTTAAAAAAAATAAAACCGAGCTTGTTTAGTGAAGAATTTTTTGAGTTACAAATTTTCATTGTAGTATTTGAAAGTTCAAGATTTATATTTTACTTTTTTGAGAAATAATTTGCCAAGTAAATAAGGATGAAAGGTTTTGACAATGACCGTAACTTGGTTTTAAAAATAATAAAAAAGAGCTTGTTTCGTTCAATAAAAATGGACCTAACAAGCCAAAAACAAGTTTTGAATAATATTGACTAACAGCTCATACCCCCTCTCCAAAAATACTAATATTGAATAATAATATTATCCAAACTAAAAATCTCAGCTTGAATGGCTCAAGATAATAATATTGAATAAGAGAAAATTCATCGTATTACGATGTCCTCAGTTATACTTTAACTTATGATTCTGACCGTCTCCTCCACTGAATTTATCTTAAAGCTGTACTTTTTTCAACTTGGTGTAATCTTAAACCAAGACTATCATTTTACTAAAATTCATGGATCAAATCGTAATTTGGTCTTCGAACATTTCATATCTAGTTCACGTTTTAGCAGCGCAAAGTTTTGATTTATGTACACAACATAAATTTTGGGAGCTCTATGCTTTACTATGAAAAAACTATGTCCAGTGCAAAGAACAGTGCCAGATCTCTCGTGATTTCTCCAGAAAACTAGATCAAGAATTGAACCTATAGTGGTGTTTAAAATGAACGTGAAGATTTCTGGGAAATATTTTGGGAGAAGTAATGGGACCACTGACATTTAAAACAAACTACTAAAGCATGCATACTTATCTACCCCACCTACGGATATTCTTTTTAGATTTTCATGGTAAAATTTGTAATACGAGCGTGCCCTCGTGTAAGGACTTCAAACTCACTAAAACTTTTCACGTCTAGTTCCGACCAGCGCTCTGAAATTAAATATATTTTTTTATGAACGGAAGCTTCTACTACAAAGTGTAATTTTAAAAAAATTTCAAAAAATTTTGTAAAAAAAAGTTATTCCATAGGAATTCGAATTCAAATGATAATATTTTTTAAAATGCTCTCCAACTAGACGAGCTAACTCGTTTTTTTTTTTAAAATATCTAATGATATTTTTCCAACAGAAATCATCACAAGTTTCTGTGATGTCTTAAGAATCATGCTTTAGCTTTTTGTCTGGATGCCTTTGTTATGAGACTGCATAGAAGTCAGGATCATTACTAAAGTTCATTAAAGTAAATGTTATACCTTAGCTTTAAGACTAAGACAGCTGTCGTACAGTGCTGCCTCCTAGCATATATATATATATATGGGCAAATACTAAATCAACCCCCGTTTTTTTTAATTTTTACTAAATTAGTCCCTAAAAATATATTTTCAGGGGCTGATTTGGTATAAAATCAGCCCCTGAAAATATGTTTTCAGGGGCTGAATCGGCCGACCCCCAAAAAGAGGTGCTGATTTGGTATTTACCGTATATATATAGTCTGATCTAAGACTGATTTGTAAGTAAAAAATTGATCTGCAAAAGCCCTTAAGTAATTCATGCGCATAATAAATTTTTATTTTTTTTTATTTTTTTATTTTATTTTGTGAAATCTCATTCTATGTAAGGACCAAGATACTATCACAACATTGAATATTATACATAATAATGCTACAGCTCATGGACGCTAAATCTGTCCAAATATATTTTTTCTCTGCTTAGAATATGTAATCTGTAATTTATCAATTTCGAAGCAGAAAAAATACGTTATAGTAGATTTTTGGATGAGCGCTTTAGTTTTTTTTTTATTCTATATGCGTGCATTAATTACCTAAGGCTTTGTGCATCGACAGTTATTTTTTGGAAAAATTACTGTTCAGCCCCCCCGTTTCCCGTTTTTGACTGTTCAGCCTTCCGAAATGCGTTGTCCTGCCGACGTGGCGGCGCGCGCGTGCCGCCACGTGGCGTTTCGGGGGGCTGAATCGCGATACCCCAAAATTAGGGGGGGCTGAACAGTAATTTTTCTTTATTTTTTTTATACTTGTATTCTTATTTTTCTCTCTCTATTTTTCTTTTAACTTTTAAGATAAATATAAATACTTATCTCGTAGCATTCTTTCTTTATTTTTTCCAGACCACGTTTGGGCATATTTTATATTGGGTTTATTATTGTACTCCAAAGACTGGACAAACTTTTTGTTTCTAAACAGAGTTAACTATTTTCTTTAATTTTATAATCCCAAGTGCACTCATATGAGAAACACGAATTCGGAAGTAGATCTATATTTTGATTCATGTAATGATCCTGAAGATGTATGATCCTCTTTCTCCCAGTTGATCTTAAATTTGCAAATTCAGGAAGGTTTTTTTTTTTTATGACCGAAGAATGTTAATGTTTAATTCCTGTATATTTTGGATTTCTTAAGAGTCGGAAATAGAAGTAGCTGCTCTCCTCTTAGTGCTTCTGCGCGAAGATGATGAATGCCACCAACAACATGGAATGCAAGAACGGCAAGTCATAACTGATAAAATCAACAATAATTCTACACTAAAGCGCATGTCAGCGCGTTTTTCATTTTCAGGAACTAATTTGTACAGTTTCTGAAGCAGAAGGGTTGATATTGCATTTATCCATAAAACAAAGTATATCAGTAACATAACCAAATATATTATCAAAAAACTAAAAAAATAAAAAAAACATAACCAAATACAAGCATCATAAAGGCATCTTCAAGAATCGGTGACTTCGTCAACTCATCACCAAGCATTATCATCCTAAGTGACTCGATGGATTTATCTGCTTTAAACAGTCTTACACCCCCAAATGCATCAATTGTTCACAATGGAAAAGTATATGGCATTAAAATTAATAATTTTATGTTTAGAAAATTGTATTACAAACAAAGAGATATCGCATCATATTTATAGAACTATCTAATTTGCTCATAAAATAAACAACGTAATATTTTCGATTGAATTATGAAGCTGAGAAGACCGTTTGTAGACATCAAAGTTAAATGCAATATTAGTGAATTTATCTGAATTTTAGTACACAATATATATATTTTACACAAATAAAAAAAATTAAATAAAATATTAATGAGTATGCACAATATTAATGACTTTTATCGGTATATTTTTTTATATAATGAAAATTTACCTTATAGATAATACAACACAAACATTATATAAATTGGAGCAGTGTATTTTATATATTTTAGATATTCTAGAAAATATGCTACAGCCTACAGATAATTATTTTTTAAACATTTATATTCCTGGACAAATTTTTACGAAGGAAGGAGTTAACGCTAGACATCAAAATCCACGTGGGCCTAGAAAACAAATGTTAAAGCCCAGTTAGCTTCAAAGCCTCAATCCCCTATATAAATTAATTTCGTCCCAGGCTTCAGCGACCCTATCCCCTGAACTCTCGTTATTTCTCCAGCCGACTGATTTCCTCCTTCCTTGATTGCTCGCTCTGCCTCCGGCTTCTGATCCCGCCGCCGAGCGAGGTATATGCCACCACCTTTGCGCCTTAGTTTCACAGTATTTGAATGGATTCAATTGACGCCACTGGCTATATGGTGGATCCGCCCATGGTCAAATGGATTGCAGTTTTTTTCCACTCGAGAAAAGGAGCAATCTTGTGTTTCTTAAGTGTGTTTTTTTTTTTTTTTTTTTTTTTTTTTTTTTTTTTTTTTTTTTTTGCGTTCGATGATTTTGCAGCTGGCCGAGCTGCCTGGATATAGGATTTTCCTGTCAGTAAGTAAATCAGCTGCATAAATTAATGATGAGCCAATAACCAGCTCTTGGCTACAATAGAATTAGTAGCCAGGCTAGAAAATGCTCAAACAACTATTACAAAGTAATGAATTTACCAAACAACTATGTTATTTTACTGCTATTATTATCTTTTTAGATTATCATGGGAAACCTCACCCCATAGTTGGCCCGCTTTGTGTGACCGTCGTAACAGATAAACTCACGAATGGTTCTGGCCCATGTTTCACTAATTGACTCACAGTCTCGATCTGGACATGCCCGATGGCCTATGTAGTACGGACACTCCAAAAATGTCGACGTGTCCGTGTCCGTGCACGTGTCAGACACGACACTCCTTGACACGCCCGGACACGTAGCGGACAAGCCACGTGGCGTGTCTGGAAAAAAATTAAAAAATAAAAATCGGACACGCGTGTCAGACACTTCTTTCGGCGTGTCCGACACGCGTGTCAGTATTTATATCATTTTTTTAAAGAATTATTTTTTTTTGTTTATTTTTATTTTATAGAAGAGTTAAATATTTATTTATAATAGTGGTAAGTAATAGTTATGTATATATAATATAATTGTTATGTTTAATTCAAATGTATATATTTTAGCTTATTAACGAATGATGATATTCACTAATATTTTAGACTTATTAACGAATGTCATTATATTCACTAATATTTAAATATTTCGTATAAATTATATTTAAATTATTTAAATTTTTTATTGCCGTGTCCGAACCGTATCCGTGTCCTATTTTTTTTAAAAGTTGCCATATCGCCGTGTCGTGCCGTGTCGTGTCCCCGTGCCCGTGTCCGTGTCCGTGCTACCTAGCCGATGGCTTGTATTATCTTCTAATGGTTACAAAGGGGTAAATTCCCCACACCGAGGCGTCAACTTCATGAAGTTAAAGCTTGATCATCAGTTCTAGGCATCCTGATGTACCAAACAACTATTATAAATTAGTAAAGTTTACTTTATGATTAAAAGTTTCTATAATTGGTTCTCTGTACAGTGAAATACATTTTGGTCTTTCAAGTCCAACGATACATATATATAGATATATATACACACACTCTTGAGAGGAGCCACGAGTTTGGAATAGCTAATTGGATGATTCTACATTCAAATAGATAATTGGAATAGTTAAAAGTAATCTACTACTTCAACACTATTTGGTACCAAAATTCAAATAATTTGGTTATGTAATTGATACTATCTTGTGCAGTTTAAATGGCTGCCTCAGAATAACTTAGTTGAAAAATATGTTATAATAAAATTGGATGAAATTTAATCTGTATTGATTAGAAAAAATATGTAAATCAGTATCAAGAGTTTGGAATTTCAAATCTCTGTGTATACCGTATCATATCATATTAATCTAAAATCATGCTATCGACATCGTCCATTAACCTAACTTTGAACTGTTCGATGCACAAATAAAACTAGAGGAAAATCGATGATTTGTGATTTTTGAGTATCTTTGCATCGTTTTCTTTTAGCAATTGATGATCTTTCATTTGAATGTCAGATCATCAAAAATAATTCGACTTGAGACTAGCTTAGCCCCTCTCAAGAGAAACTTAGCATATATATATAAATAAATATATATATATATATATATTGAAACCTACTGTGAGGATTTTCACAATTATGTTTACTACTATAAGGATATATTATGCATTACTGTCTAAGTACTTCAAGTCTTCAATTGGTAATTTTATTTCGTGGAAGTAATCCTGATGCTTGGAAGTAAAGTTGTATGGCTGCATGCAGTACAAGAGGCTTTTCAGAAAGGCCATGTCAACTAATTTCTATATGGTACCTGAACAATGGCAATCACCAACCTGTCTCACAAGTCCAAGATAGATCTTAAAGCAGATAATCCCCAAAAACTGTGTCTGAATCATAAGATGATCTGTACATTCGAGATGTAAGATGAAAATTACTTTTTCCCTCCATCTATATCTGTATGTATTTAGACCTTTTTCTAAATTTTTATACTTATGGAAACTATCTTTGCCAAGTTTGTGCAAGATCCTGTTCTTTAGAAGAGATACCCTTCTTTTGTGAATTATGTATTACATCTAAGATTCCATTTCTGTGAAAGTTAAATTTATCATGTAGGCATTGGTGAAGCAGTTAATTCTGGGCATTACTTCATTAGAAATGGTTCCAATTTGTATTCTTAAGAATCATGTTGGTTGATTTGTTTTTATTTTATTATGTCCGTAAAGCAAGTTTGGCAGCAGAACTGTAAACAATGGGTAATCATGTAGTTTGCGTTCATTTGCTTGTTTTGTGCGCTATTTACTTATCAGAATCGATGATGTAAATTATCTTGCCGCTGTCTGAGGTTCTTCAGACTGGTTTATGGCTGCTTTTGTGAATCGAGCTTTAATTTGAGATGCTGATCGTCGCAACTTTGATTAGTGATGCCAAACAACCATAATTGTTTATATTTTTGTTTTCGTTTATTTGTATTGTTCTTCTTTATCGTGAAGTTGGTGTATGATCTGTGTTGTTAGATACATCATCTTTGTTAAGTTGCCCGAATCTCATGTGCTGCTACTATGTTTTCTTAAGAGCTGTTGATTTTGTACATGCAATAGCAGGAGTTGTTTTTTGGGGTAATTTGAAAATTTTAAGAACGTGGTTATTTTGTTTTTCTTGTGTTTGTATAAAGCCCATCTTCATTTTGCAATATGTGTTTTTTTAAGATTAACCAGAGGCAATACATCCCAACTGAGCCTATTTTGTGGCCTATATAAAATCCGCAGTGTGTTTTCCTTCTATCTGTATCTATGTTAGCAGGTCGACCGCTGGTCTTTATTTTCCTACGGCTCGAACTCCTTCGACGAGCTGGTACATAACAATCTACTTCATTCAAATGAGAAAGAAAGTCGGAGCCCAATTTGACCTCTATTTGTATCTTTCTGCTGTTTGAATTCTTCCGATCTGGTATATAATAATCTACTTCATTTAAATGAGGAGAAACAAAGTCGTGAAAATTCACGCTTCCAAAGCTCAATTTATTTTAGAAGATAAACAACGTGCAACCTTTACCTTTACGCATTTGTAATACTGCGTTACAAATAGTTAGAGATATGTAGTGATTAAAGATACATTCCTTTAGCTCTCATCACAGCTCCAATGTCAACTGAGCCAATCCAGCCTCATGAATAAGGCTCTGGGAGAAATAAGATTTTAAGTTGGATATCTGTATTTTTTTTTCCTGAAGCACTTTTTTCTTAATTAAGAAGCAGTTGTATGTCTTTAGAAACTAAGAAAAACAATATACATAAATAAGGCACCTAGGGATGGTGCACCGGTTTTTAACAAGATCGCACAAATCGGATCTGTACATGACCCAAACCTGAAATTGCCACCCCACCATCAGATAATCAGAAATTAAAATTTGATTCCATTGTGGAAAAAGTTTAGTATAAAAAACCCCAGGCCATTGATACACATCAAACATACAAGAACAAGAACTGCCAATGAGTATATAAACTTTTCATCAATCAAAGAGAAGAAAGAGTCGCTTCCTAACCGCCCGGTCAGCAGCTCGGCTTCTTATGCAACTAATTGCTGCCATCAAAGATAGAAATGTGTTAGTTATGCTCCCCTAGAGCAATTCCACTGTCATAGTTGAAGTCGGCATCTCCGAGGATTTGAAGCAACCTCTTCTGAAGAAAATTGGGAACTGGGTGCTCCATATGCCTATACAAACTCACAAGAAATAACAGTGAACATTTTTTTTTAAATATATTTTTTATAATATCAATTTTTATTTACTGTTGTAGGGTATTGACCTGTGATTATAAGCATGCTGAGACGACTGGAGGCAGAACCGTGGGCCTTCGTCGTATCCTTCGCATATCATCTCCCCCCTGTGGTCTTTGTAACAGATGATTCCCTTCGCTTGATCCTCGAAAACCTGATTACAGAAATAACGAAGAAAAAATCACCGATCTTGATGAGTTCATATATGAAAAACTTGCAAAAAATAAAAGCCTCACCTTTTTTATCACGAAGGCTTTGCTTGGAGCCGCCAAAGGTGTTGCTGGTTGTATGTGGCCATTACGAAGCATAAGAACTCTTCTGATGGACTTGTTTGGTATCATGAAATTCGGGTACAGACACCCGACTGCCATTTCTCAGTCCCTTCCTTGTCTATAATGTTTATTTCTATATGGTATCAATAAGATCTGTGTACTGATAGATATCCTATTCTGAAGCATACAGCTGAGTTATGCTTTGGTGGAAGGTTTGTCTTTATAAGACAAGGATTAATAGTCTATCTTGATTTTCTATGATATCATGCATTCCAAATAGACTTTCTGCTTTTTTGTTAATGGACAAGTGAGTAGGATTTGTTAGTGGACATCTTCTATCCAGTTATAGGAGGCATCAATAGGCGCATTATTGAAAATATAATGCTTGTTATCTTATCTGCATAGTGAACTATATTATTAATCATAATACTTGTGGCTATTTCGGTCACTATCCTTTTGTTTACGTAATCGAAATACATGATTAAAGTATGTTACCAAGAGTTTTGTTTCTTAATAATAGTTCAATTAGCTCCAGCAAACCAACAAAATGAGGGTTAGCTTGCGGACCCAATATACAGTTGCTTTTTAGAGTACAATCATTCATCTGATTGAAGAACATAAAATCAGCATTGACAAATTACTTTTAAAAAAAAGAATACAAATAAAATAAAACTTTAAAACAGAATGACTTGAGCCAATTCTCTAAAGCTAAGATAAGCTAAAAAAGTTGTTTTTTAAAGTAGACAAGATCCATAAGTACTGAACAAAAGTTTGATAAGTAAATATAAATAGCCGATAACTTCCGTACAAACAAAACTTTTTCTATTTCTGTTGAATATCACCAATAATCTGTACAAGAACACATTCCCTCTTTAAAATGATGCAAACATTTAGGATCTTTGACTAGTATTTCACATTGATAAGCCCTGGAAATCAACTTCATAACATTATGACAATTGGTACATACCCTGACATTCTTGATCATTCGTATGCTTTTGCAGCTAGGGGGAGCTCGAGAAAGGGCAAAGGCGACTGCTAACTTCTCTCCATGAGTATCAGAAATGTCTTCATTCTCTTCCTCAAAGTTAAACTTTGAAAACTCAGATTTTGAATGTTTGGTTTCTGACATAATTTGCTTTAACTCCATGTAAATTGGCTCTGAAGCTTCAGTGGGCTTATCGCCTGATGAGAAAGTGTACACCAAATTTTTGTGCTCCATTAAACAGCAGCCGGAAAAGTAAACTTTGTTATCCCTAGATTTGATTACTTTTGTGGAATTAGAGAGATCAAATATCTTTGAAATTAGCCTTCGGTTTGTAGGATTTCTTGGCTCCAGTTTAATCAAATTCTCAGCTGCAAATTTCAAAAGCCTGACATTGCGGTAAATTCTGGCAGCCGTGAACATCGAATTCCATATGCTAGAATTAGGCTCCATGGGCATATTCTCTATCAGATCAGTAGCTTCTGCAAATCTACCTGCACGACCAAGTAGATGGACCATTGCTGAATAGTGCTCAATGGCAGGGGCTAACTGATAGTCTTCGATCATCGTAGAAAAAATTTTCTTCCCTTCGTTGACCTTTCCTGTAAGACTATAAGCATATATCATATTAGCAAAAGTTGTATGGCTCGGTTTAAGACCCTGCTGTCTCATCTGGATAAACAGATCTTCTGCAGCCTGAGAAGATCCATGAAGAACGCAACCAGCAATCATTGTATTCCATGATATATGATCTTTCGATGGATGGAGATTAAAAACCTCTCGTGCACTTCCTAAATCACCCGATTTAGAGTAAGTGTCTATGAGAGCATTGGCAACAGAAACATCACTATACAAACTTCTACGAAGAATACATGCATGTATCTCCTTGACCTTCTTCAATGACACTAAATTGGCACAAGCCGGAAGAACGCTAAGAATGGTAACTGAATTAGGTCTTTCAGAAATAGATTGCATCTTCCTGAATATTCCGAGGGCTTTATTTGGACGACCGTTTTCTAAGTAACCTGCAATAAGGGAATTCCACGATGCAGTATTCCTTTTAATCCCATACATCTCCATCCCACGAAACAAATCCATTGCTCGGTCCTCGTCTCCATTTTGGATGTAACCCGATATCATTACATTCCAAGTGATAACATTGCTTTTAACACCTGAATCCTCCATCTTGGCGAATAATTCATATGCTTTGCCGCAGTATCCCCCTCGTGCGTAGCCTCCAATAATCGAATTCCAACTAAATACATCCTTCTCCGTGATCGAATCAAAGACACTTTGTGCATCTTCCAATTTCCCACACTTGGCATACAAATCAATCAAAGAATTTCCAACAAGCACATTCTTTGTGCCTCCTATCTTTATAGCATAAGAATGGAGTTCCTTCCCTTTTCTCAAAGCTTTCAAAAACGTGCACGCGGAGACCACACTAGCAACCGTCATGCCATTAGGAGCTACTCCAGACATTTGCATCTGTTGGAAGAGATTCAATGCTTCCTTCATCTTATTGTTCTGGGTCAGCCCAGAAATCATACATGTCCAAGTGAAGACATCGGAGTCAAGACCTGAATTTTCCATTTCTTTCATCATCTCCAACGCACGATCACAATTACCGTCTTGGTTATAGCTGGCAATCAATATATTCCAAGTCACTAAACTTGGTTCAATACCCTTGTTTCTCATTGTGTCGAACAATTGAATTCCTTCATCCTTTTCACCAAAATTACAATATGCGGAAATGATCGAATTCCACGTTACATTATCCCTAACCGGCATCTGCTCAAAAAGCTTCCTTGCGGCACCCAAATCACCACACTTTGCATACATCGCAAGTATCGAATTTCCCACATGCGGGGACGCCGTTTGCTCCAGGAATCCCAAGCGCACTGCAACCGAATGCAAGAGTCGATTCGTCTCTTTATCCCCGATATTTGCACATGCCTGCACGAATTTCGGGAGAAGGAATTTATCAGGAGCTACACCCTCGCTCATCATCCGATAGAATAGCTCGACGACGACTTCCCACCGATGCTCGCGAGCGCATCCACCGACCATGGCGGACCAAGCGAAGATATCTCTCTCAGACATTTCGTCGAAGACGCGACGGGCTTCATCGAGGCTCCCACATTTAGCATACATGCTGACAAGCCTGGTGCCGACGGCGGGGCTAGGGTTTCGTACAGCAGATACAGCGGCGTGGAGGCGGCGGCCATGCTCGATGGAGTCTGAATCGATGCAGGATTGGAGAAGAGAGATATAAGTTCTGCGCTTGATAGAAGACCCATTCTCGAGGGCAGCGAGGGCGTCTTGGAGGTCCACGTGGCCGCCGGAGACCTCCGGCAGCGGCGGCGATGTGGCGGCGAGCGTAGCAGCCACCATTGCTGCTAGTATATTACTACCATGAGCGATGTTGCGTGCATGTAATCTGTGTTTGAGTTTTAAGAGGACGTTATCTGTTCGTTTGGATTTGGAGGGAATCGGGACGTGGATAGAGTGATATCCCCAATAGGCTAGACCCTTATCTGTATTCTAATTGCGCTGTTAATAGGCCATACTCATTGGCTGTGAATTTTGCGTATTTCGGGCTTTTTTTTTTTAACTTTATCAAAATAACTTGACTATGGCTAAGTCAATTTGTAGACCTCCATAGACCAGTAAATATTTAGATAGTACTCGTCTAATAATTTTCATGAACTTATGCAATTAATTCATAAGTGCTGAAACATTATAAATTAGACAAAAATTTGTGCATTTCTCGTGTGTTCATATCTCAACGTATAGGCAGATGACCAGAATAATATCGTCGGAGCTACCACTGAAAAATGAACAATTTAACACACACTTTGAGAATGACTATTTTTGGATGTGAAATCAACCGATCTCATGATTTTACGAAGGAATTGAGCTCTACAGGTGGAATGGAGAAACTACAAGTGGGGGAAGAAGGAATCAACTGAAGAACAAGAAAGAATTGTTCAATCAGCAGCCTGTAGAAAACGATCTAAACTCAGCTATTTATACATCAAAATAAAAATGAATTTACTAAACTACCCTCGCCAACAGTTTCCAGCTCGTTTTTACGCTTCAAAATAAAAACATAATTCTTCAATCAACGCTCTTCAACGAATATGGGACTAATTCTCATACATGCAACTCGCTCCTCCCTGGACCCTGTCAGGAGAGAATCAGGGAAATTACTGCTCGGTTCTCACAGTCCGTAATTTCAAATAATTCGGTCACACCAAATTTCGCCTCATTTTTTTGGAGATCATCGTAAAAAACAATACTCGTAATCGTCTATATTTATACGATTACTACAGATAAATCTATGAATGTCACCGTTCTATATTTTATCAATAAAAAAATTTCAATCTTTCGATATGAACAGTCCCGAGGCCCTTATTAAGCAATAAATGTATTAAAATTTTGAATTGACTGCAGAAATAAATTCCAATGGGAACAATTTGCTAGATATATTTAAAAAAAAAAAAGAAATTATTGAGCATCGCATGCGAGCAAGAATTATTATTTTCAAAATTCTTGCTATCCATCTGTTTTAATAAATTGACAATTTTTTTAAAAAGAAAAGTTAGCCTGACCATCTATATTTTTTCACTTATTCAAAAAAAATATGAATGTTGAGAACTTTCGAGCTCATCCAACCTTTTTTAATAAGAATGCATAAACGTCTAAATACTCAATTCGTGCATAGATCCTTCCAAAATTTAGTCCTTCAAATAATTTAGACAAATAAAACTAGTATATTCCGTCAAATAAAAAATCATGTCGCTCGACTAGATATGGACAAACCAGGACAACTGCCGACCTATCCACAACTACAAGAGATGCTAGCTAGATGCTCCATGGAGAAGTTTGACAAGGCATCAATATTTATGTTTGCAACAACTAAACATGTCTGCATATCTCTTAAATTGAATTTCGTACCCATCACCTACAACTAAGAATCAACTTTTAAAAAGGTGGAAAGTTTACAAAGAAAAAGAAAAAAGAAATACCAAGAAAATGTTGAAAAAGGGGGGGGATAAAATTATTAAAAAGGAAATTACAAAGTGGAACCAAAAGTTACTCCCTCCTGAGTAATCCACTCTTCACCTTTCAAAAAGGAACCCACTGTGAACTTCTTGGCCTCGTTATCACTGAGCATGGACTGATATCCAGCCCACGTAACACGGCCTGCAAGATCAGAGCCAGGTCCTGTATTCCTGTACTCTCCGTAGTAGATGGTGTCTGGAGGACCGTGCCTGGGACCCACGGCAGCCATCCGGTAGCGTCGACTATGGACCCAATCTCCGTCTGCATGAAGACGGTGGTGGAGTAGTTCTTCCAGGGGCGACCGAGGTACGTCGGTGCCGTTAGATTGTCAAACGCCGTTATATTGCATCCCTGGATGGAGATTCCTGTGTTCTGATTAGGATCTTTACGCCCTTGCGCCGTGATAGTGTTCTGTTGGTTCGGCATCGGTTGCCTTGGCCGGATATTACAACTCTGGAAAACCACCACAGCGTCACCGAAGATGAAGTCCACGGTCCCCACGATATCACACTCACGGTAGAACTGACGGAGGGAGTGGACGTATAGGGTGTCCTGATACGCATCGAACGAGCACCTGTAGTAGACCGATTGGTCGGAGGCGCTACGAAAGGCCACAGCCTGGTGCTTCTCAGGCCCCGCCGTGTTCCTGAATCCAATATCCCTTGCCATGAACCTCCTACCCACAGCGGCTGGATAGAAAACAATGGCGTTAGAGAAAATTTTAACAAGCCGGCGCCAAACGCCCATTAACACGACCAAGTTCAACTATTGAATATGTTGAATATAAAATCACAGAAAGAAACAAATTTTTGTTTAAACAAAATTTGAAGCATAAATTACTGGTTAGGTGGCAAATTTTCATGTGCATTTCTATTTTATTCACGACCCACAATCTGTAAACCACCCAGTTTAAAATTAAATAAAACTTAAAAATGTCAATGGGTTCTCTATCTCACTCACCGAAGGTGGCGGTGGAGAACGTTGGCGTGCCATCAGCAAAGTTCAGGCTGCCGGAGACGATGGTCTTATACATTCCTTCCCCAATTACATGCACGTTCCATTTACTCTTATCCACCACTACGTTCTCCTCGTAAACACCTTCTTTCACGTAGATCACGAATGGTGTAACGCTATTCTTCGGCGCCATTGCCACTGCTTCCATTATACTTCTCACGTTGCCGCTTCCGTCCTTCGCCACTGTCACGTTCGCCTGTAACAGCGCAGGCGCCGGAGATTCCTGCAGAAGACCCCTCCGCTGCCACATGGACAACCACTCCGGTGGGCTGACATCATCGGTATTCAAAAGCCGCCGGTGCAACTTCAGACCAAGCTTGTTAAGAACCATGGTGATCCCTGAAGCGATTGCGAGGCTATTGCTTGTAAGCTCAGCAGCGTTCTTCATTGCCGCTTTAAACTTTTCGTCTATGCCGCCAATGGTGCCCTCGAACCCGTCAATGCAGGTCTCTAAGTCGGTCACCGCTGCGCTCAACCACGACTTGACGTCGTCAAGCTTCGCTGGAGAGACGAGCATCTTTCCGGTACCAAATGACGCCAGCGAATCGTTAAAATGATCAACAGCTTCGGAGAATAGATCCTTGCAGTCAGACAGCGCTGTTTTGAGCCGCTCATCTCCGGTGGCCGTTATGTTTACGGCGTCGGGTAATGAAGAGAGGCTGGCGACATCGTCCATGGCAACTTTGAGGGCGATCTTGAAGAGCTCCTCGGGATCGGTGATTGCATCAGAGCCGCCGACGGAGTAGATGCTGGAGTAGCAAGAGTCTGGATAGCGGGTGATGGCGCACACAGCCTTGATGGATGTGGAAGCCGGCGGCGGCGAAGTTGAGCTTGAGCTTGAGCTTTCTCTGTCCTTCCTTGTCGCAACGGCCGTAATGGTGGCAATGATGATGATGAGAAGGACGACAGCTCCAGCAGTGAGGAGGAGACGCCGGCGGGCCTTCCAATGGAATACGCGGTCCTCCTCGTCGTTGACCTTGCCGTAGCCCTTGAAAGACTTCACAGTGTCCATGATTTCCAAGTTCTCTTGTGTGCACTTTGAACCGTTTGATCTTCATATATATAGAGTGGTGCCTGTGTCAAATACTCCTCTCTGAAGCTTCCTACATGATTAAAGAATAATGTTAATGTTAATCATGACCATTTAAATATTTCCTTTTTTTTTTAAAAAAAAGGAGGGGTACAAAATTCCGCCACTAACATGACGATATATCTCAAAAGATAAATCAAATTTTATAATTAGCTCATTAAGAAAACTAAGTGATAACAGCATCATGGGTCCATTTGGCAGGAGAAGTGACAGAAACGCGGTTTTAGATCCCCAAAGTCAAGAATAAAAAAGAATAAAATAAATTAAAAAAATACGTATCATATTAACCATAGCTGATCTGTTAATCAATATAGAACTACTAATATATGCGGGAAGGTAAAGTAGATATTAATAAGACACATAAATAGATAAAATGATGATACTGTAGCTCAACTTTAACAGCCTGGGCAGATCAATGAGACAATCAAAGAATTGGACACGCCGACAACGGGGGTTTTGAGCTAACCCGCTGCAAGAAAGCAGAAGGGTTTGCTGAAGATTTTTTTTTTTTTTTTTAAAAAAACGAGACAATTATCATGTTCAGGCCATATGAGAGACCATATAGTATCGTGGCCATGATCTCTCACCTTCTAATCAGCATAACCTGCGGCTGCAGATTGAAATAACTTTTTCTTTATTTTTATGGTGAAATTATGTCCATAACCATACCATTGTAACATATAATTTTTTCTTAATTATTAGGAAGCTCGTAGCATATATGGACTGAGCATATATGTTCGGTAACGAGACATGCCAGAGGCAAAGAACTGTTTCGTCTTGTAGACTCTTAAGTCAAATCATCGTCTAATCTGCGGTGGCTTCTCTTTTTTTCCTTAAACAATATTTTGTATTGTTATTTCACTAATCATACTTTTCATTTTTCACTTTTTAGTACGTGGAAAAATCTTCTTTCTCAGCTGATAGATTAATTAGCTTTTCTTCCTGTCGGACCGCTCCAACAATAGCCGATCTTAGCCCAAGCAAAAGAGCGTCAGTCTCATTCCTTATTAGAAGCCGCGAGCCATGCGATCTTCTGACTAAAAGTAAGGAAGGATATGTTACAAATAATAATTCTTCTGAAAAAAATAAAATAATGAAAAAAAAATTCACAAATAAAAAAAATGTAATCGGAACATAAGCTACACAATAATTAGCATAGCTACTGTATATAATTTCAACTTACTTTGACAATAAATAGTTATATTAGGATATAAGATAACATCAAACCTCCTCATATATATATATATATATATATATATATAGAGAGAGAGAGAGAGAGAGAGAGAGAGAGAGAATTTTCATATCTATAGAAATATATAAAGGTAAGCAAGCTCTCTCTGTTGGTGATAGCCACTACATTTTACGTGCGTAAGCTCAAATACATATACACGCATGCATGCATAAAATTAAGTACAACGCTGGTCGATGAATGATGATTAGTGATAGAAACTGAGGACGACTGGGGCGCCGGAGGGCTTGATCCAGCTAGGGTCAGCAAAGAATTTTGCGACGGTGAACTTCTCGGCTTCCGAGCGGGTGCTAATGACCTTGAATCCGGACCATTTGACGCGCTTGGAAGTGTCAGCGCCGGCGCCGGTGTTGCCGAATTCGCGGTAGTACAACGTATCTAAAGCGAAGTTGCCTTCCCATGGGAGGTACCCATCAGGGTGGATAACACCGCCGATTATGGACTCCATGATGATCGTGCGGGAGAACTGCTTCCATGGGCGACCGAGGTAGCTGCGGATTGGCGGCGACCCAGCAGCGGTGAGTGCCGGCTCGGCTTCAAATCGGCAGGCCTAGTATCAGGAAAAAAAAAAAAGAACATGATTCAGAATGATCATAGTTAGTGAGAATCTTCTATAATAGTTAAGAGTGATCTGGAATTTTAGCGACAATATTTTTAAGAAAAGCAGCAGAGAATTCAGTTGTAGCTTAAGAAAGTACTACTTGATGGTGGATGTTTAATTCTGGAATTGCATCAAAATTGGAGCGCGAGTGCTCAATTGCTCCCACGAAATCAATTTCAAACCGATGCCACATCGATTATGATATAAATCAGTGCGATTTTTTGACTAATTCATCTTAATGATGAACATGATTATTGCTTTGTAGCTTGCTGTCAATGTTATCAAAGTATTTCTTGTATTGCCACTTGTTTTACCTGGAGGACAAATCCAGTGGTCTCGAAGCGATCGTCACGGCCTTGAGCGGTGACGATGTTCTGCTGGTTGTCAAGGGGGCGGCGGAGGAGGAGGACGCAATTCTGGAAGATAGCAGTGGCATCGCCGAAGATGAAGTCGACGGTGCCGGAGATGACGCAGCCGCGGTAGAACTGGAAGTGGGTCTGCGCGTACAGGGTGTCCTGGTATCCCTCCATTCTGCAGTTGAGGAAGATGGATCGATCGGACTGAACCCGCAACGCCACCGCCTGGTGCTTTATAGCCCCTGCCGTATTCCGGAAGCCCATTCCGATTGCCATGAATCCGAATCCCTGTGCAGCTGCGTGCAATTGCCATGACCATAACTAGGATTTGAGTAGTCAAAAAAACGTTGTTGACAATTAAAAGTCAACAAAGTCAAAATCTAACATGTACAATAAGTGTTAATCACTTAATTGCTTACCAAAGGTGGCTGTTTTGAATGTCCTGACACCATCGACGAAGTTCTTGCTGCCAGAAACAATGGTCTTCCTGGATCCATCACCGTACATGGTGATGTTCTCCATCTTGTTCCCTATCAGCACTTCTTCCTCATACACTCCCTCCTTGATATAGATTATATACCTTCAAAATCACATAAGATATTGTACAAATTTGCTAAGTTAATTTGATGACTATTTTAAAATATTATAACTAAATCTGTAGTTATATCTACCTTCCAGTGTACTTGTTGGGCAATGCTGCTAGTGCTTCATTGATGGTCTTGAAGTTACCACTTCCATCCTTAGCCACCACCACATTAGGCTTGAGCTTCGCCGTCTTAAGCTCTTTCAAATGCCGGCGATCCTCTTCAGAGACCCAGTGCGGGAAGCCGTCATCGTGGAAAGCCAGTTCCGCCTCCTTCGCTTCCAGAAGTCGGCGGCCGATTCCCGGTATTTTCATCATGGAGAGAATATTTGACGCCTGTCCGATTATCGCTAACGCATTGCTTGTCAAACGCTTAGCAGACTTCATGGCTTCCTTCATATTCGTCTTCAGATCACCTTCGGGGAATCCGTCGACGCAGGTCTCCTGGTACGACATGATGGCCGAGAGCCAGTTCGTAAGGTCGTGCGAGTTCTTCACAAGCTCTTCCATGTTATTCGCTTTAATCGTGTCCAATGTGGCCATGAGTTCTTCTTTCGCGTTCCCAAACAGCTCCTTGCAGTCCTCTATTGCTCCTTTGACCATCGGATCATTGCTCTTGATGAGGTCGACGTGGCTGAAGGCGGCGGCGACCTTGTCGGTGATTGCCGCTACTGCCGCTTTTATGAGTTCCTTAGGTTTTGGGGTACTAGAGGTTGAATTTAAGCTCTTTGTAATGCTCGTTTCGCAGTCTTGTTTGTAGTCTGTCAACGAGCACATCGTCTTCACCACCCTCGCGCTGACGTGAGTACCATGATCTTCCACGCCGGCGGAGGTCACTGATGCGACGGAGGAGGCCGATGCCGGCGTTGAGCTGCCCGACTCCAGCGACCCGTCGCCTGCATTATTTGAAAGACAGTTATAAAAAGAGTTAGAATATATAAACAAAAATATCATCGTAAATTATGCAAGTAACTTTTATGAAAGTTGATCATCTAAAAGTCCCGATTGGGAAGATATTTTATAATGCTCTAAACATAAGTTTGGTTATTTATACGGAACCGACTTGAACTCATTGTAGAGTTATTTTTTTTTTCAAAAGCTTTCGAGCTGTAAATTTGTGTTGAAAAATAAAATAAATGACTTATAGTTTAATAGATAAAATATATATATATATATATATATATATATATATATATATTATATATATATATTATATATATAAAATTTATACTAATAATTTTTATTAATATTTGATATTTGATATTTTTTTTTTTAAATTAGTTGAATTATATATTTTATTTTTTGAATAATCTTTTTGTTCCGGATTTTTTTTAAAGTTACTTAAAATATAACTTTTAATGAGTTTGATGTAAAAAACGAATTTTATGTGCGAATCATTGTAAAACTTTACGAGATTCTCAGTTTTGAACCACAAGCTGACAGACAGATGCATCGGTCCACAGTGGTACCAATAATAATATGATATGTGATAATCATCATAGATGATTGTGGTTAACATCTGCATAGATGCTCTTGATGCCTAGGAGTGCATGTATATGTGACATTTAAAGACGTCATGTTATCCTAAGGGCTATACCTCCAGCACCATGGTGCTTGCCACTGTAGGCGATGGCGGCGGAACCAGCAGCTATGAGTAGAACGAGGACGAAGGTGGAGGTTCCAGCAATCATGAGGCGTTTGCGGCGCCTGGCTGCCAAGTCAGCCTTGCGACGCTCGGAGAGCGGCCCAAAGTCTCCGAAGGCCGACATTGCAAATTCAAAGTTACCGCCGGAGATAGATTAGTGAGAGGGATATCTTGATTTGCCCTTTTTTGTTTCCTTTCTCTCTGCCTTTGTGTTAAGGTAAAAGGCAGAGAGAAAGAAGCAAAGGGGAAGGAGAAAATGGTGGTGAGCTGCTTTATCTCTGGCCAGCCGGTGAACTCGGTTCCAACGTGTGACGGAGACTCCGTCCACCTCCTCCTTCCCGCCATTCTTCTCTCTTGGTCAGCTTCTATACTTGGCAATTACATCACAACGTCAACCTAGCTTCCGACTCACTTCTGGTTACATTTGTTACTACGTACTATGGCAAAACTAGATGTCTAAAAATATCCTATGGTTCTTAGAAAACCGTATAATCTGTTCCCAATTGTGGGGAAAAAATAAACAACATTCTGAAAAGGGGCATATAAGGATCTTACCTATTCTAGCTAATCCAATATATATTTACAATCTGGTCTTAATACTCTAGTTCAAGGAAAATACAGAAATGATGAGCTGCCCAAACTTTTTGGTAAATTTCCAAATAAATATGTAAAATGCACCCACTGTGAGATCCTGTATCGCACCACGGCACCATAGCCACTTGGTGATCTCGGACCAGGTGTTCGACTGTTCCGCACCTTTTCACCATCCGGCCACTGTAGCAGCCCCAGAAAAAATAACTTATACTAGTTTGCACCCGATGTACGGTTATACTTCTCATATATAATCATATAGATAAATAATGATGTTGAAAATGATAATTATCTTTTTCTTATATTTTTAATTTTATATAAATTTTATTTTTATTAAAAAATTATAATTTATTCATAATATGTTATTAGAATAAAAAAAAATGTTAAATACTATATTCAAAATTATTTGAGGTTTGACGTTAAATGACACATATATATATATATATAGGATATAATAATGGAAGCTTACTTGTATGACCTTTTGGTTTCAGATTATGTACTTGAAGGGAGTGAAGAGACACCTTTCGCTGGTAATGAAAGTTTGAAATTTAAATATTGTCTTTCGTATTCTTCTTCACACTCCAGTTTATATATCCATTTGTATACTTGCACTGCAATTTAATCTTTATCTTTAAAATAAGCACAAGAATTTTAGTCTTGTTACTATTGAGCTTCTCTGCGAAATTGTTGTCATCTTACATGGTTTTTTGTTGTAAAGGTGGTTTCTACTATGGTAAAATCAAATTTCCACCCGAATATCCTTATAAACCTCCCAGTATTAGGTAAATGGGGTCTCTCTACTTTTATGGCATAGAACTGTAGTCATTCAAGACCTTGTGAAATGATGCAAACTTCCTTCTCTTCTCCTTTGTTTTTCGTTGCTCAGCGTAACAACCCCCAATGGTCGGTTTGCTCCAAATAAAAAGATCTGCCTATCCATGAGTGACTGTAAGTTTCTTGTAATTTATCTCTATGACTTCTTCAGCTTGATTAAGGTTTCTTACTAGGGTTATTTATTATTTAGTTCATCCAGAGACTTGGAATCCTATCTGGTCAGCATCGAGGTAAGATCAAATTCACCACGTGTACCGCTCATGTTTTTATGATGATTTAGAATTTACTTGTATTTAATAAACAACAAAAGTAATGATCATTTGCATTAGTAATGTTTTTAAAAGTTGCCGGTTCAATTTCGTTGTAATTTGCTAGCTGATAACTGTATATACTGGCAATAGCCTGCTTCGTAGATTGCAAGGTTAAAAGTTGCATTGAACTAAAATGTGTAGGGTCAAATGAAATTGGTTCTCAGGGTCATTGTTTCAGATATTATATTTTCTCTCATGTTTAGTATATTCTCTTTCTAAAGGACATTTTTGGTTCCTGACTTGTGGTGATCTATATGTGCAGCATACTGACGGGGCTTCTGTCATTCATGGTGAGTTTCAATGTTAAACATATATAGTAGTTCTTTTCTATCATGACATGTTGCTTCTTATCTAGAAGCTTGGAACCATCATCCATCAGTTTAGACTCTACGGATCTAGATATGTCTGTTTTTTACTAGCACACTTTGATTTCTCGAGGATTAGGATGGATGTGGTTTATGTCTGCTAACATTGGGTCGTTATAAACTACGCGCTAATAAAGACTAATTGGTCAATATGGCTATGGACATTGGTGTTTTGAATTTCTTTGATCTGAGTTTTACAATGAGGATCGACAAATATGTGTTTCTGTTAGCCAAGAGTGTGCCTAATATTCAATTTGTGAATTGATTTGAGGCCCAAAAGTCGAACTTTGGGCGGAAGAAACCGTGTTAACCTTTGGACTAATTATGTGTACTGCAGCAGCGCCGGAGGGTCAAATTATCTTGGTCTAATGGAGATGGTCACCGCACTCAAGATGGCAAGCACCATGCCCGTCTTCGAGCGTGTGCAATGTCAAATTGTTTGTTATGTCTGTACGTGCGAAACACGTGTAAAATGGTAAAACGGCGGTTTGGTCATGCTAAAGAAAAAGTTTCATTCCAAGCAGAATGAAATGTGGACGAGTGCAACTAATTATCAAAATTTCTATTTACTCAATAAACAAGTATTAGGAAAAAGAAATTGTTTCATTTCTATTCAATGGTAAACTGAAATATAATATGATGTGTAAGTATTCTATCCCAACATGAGAGATATTTATTTATTTTACGTAGCCTATGGAAATTTGCCACATTTTGACAAATTTTTTGATATATTTTTAAAAATAATAATTTATATCGACTAATTATTAGATAAAAGGACTTGGAGTTGGTGACGTTGATTTTGACACGTTTCAGTCAGCTTTGAGACGCAACTGAGAGTGCCAAATCCAGACGAAAGTGAATCAGTTTTTTTCCGTGTCCTTTTTTGCTTCTCATGAAAGCGATCTCCCCCTCCCCCACCCACCATTTTCAGTCTTTTTTTTTTTTTTTGAGAAATAGTGAGGCATTTTCAGTTTTTTTCATGTTCTTTTCAAAATATTTTCAATCATTATGAATTGCGCATTACCGTATCTTTACAAGCATATGAAAATAATAACAGTGTATGAAAATTTTCATACATTATTATTTATTAATCTGTATACAAAAATTTTCTCAAAAAAAAAAAAAAAAAAAATCATTTACGATTGTATTAATAGTGTATGAAAATTGATATAAACACATGAAAGGTTGGTCAGAATTTCAACCAAAGCTAGCCATTATATCATCTTGCTCCAAATGCATGTACTAGATAAAGTTTAGAAGTTCATGTAAATTTATTTTCCGTT
Organism: Xerophyta viscosa; assembly: GCA_002076135.1. Taxonomy (NCBI): domain Eukaryota; kingdom Viridiplantae; phylum Streptophyta; class Magnoliopsida; order Pandanales; family Velloziaceae; genus Xerophyta; species Xerophyta viscosa. Next base: position 1,718,163 of record MJHO01000042.1, read on the forward strand.
TTCTTTCTGAAAATTTTATCAAAAGAAATTTATGATTAATTTGTGCTTCACTATAAAAAAAGATCAACTAAACTAAATATAGCCTTGTTTTATTTGTGACTTTACAAACTAAGCTTAAATATTATCAGTAAAATAGAAAAGATAAGAATAATAGAGCCAAAATAATTTTTAAACCGGACAAAACTAAAAAATTGGTGAAAGTAAACCGGATGTTCGATAATTTCAATCCGATCAAAAGTAAATGACTACAAAAGCAAAAGCCAAAAAAAAGAAAAAGAGACGCACACACAAAAAAAAGAAAAAGAAGTTCGCACTAAACTTCAAACTCATAGAAAAAGAAATCCCATAGATCAAATACACCTAGCTGCGTGAACTTAATTTTGGGCTTGGTTTGCTGTTTTGATAAATTGAATTTAAATTTTGCATATTTAAAGTCCGAGAAAATTAAAGCAAGTGTTCAACTATTTGGCTTGATCTGGTTGCATAGCCCGCAAATTCAAATTCGTGTTTTTTTAATTTAAGCCGAAAGATTCATTAAAAGCAAATTGAAATTTAAACACACACACACATATATATATATATATATATATATATATATTATATATATATATAATATATATATATATATATATATATAAATAGATGTGTCTGAATGATAGGTTTTAGAATGTCAAACTAAACCAAATAAAACAGATAAAATTTGTACTACTTGTATGATTTGATGTTGCACCCTAAGATTCCAATTACGTAGATCTTCAGCTAGCAAAATTTGCTAATTATAATATGGTGAAAAGTAAATAAGAAAAAAGATTTTTTTTTTTAGTTTTCTGTATATAAATTATATTATTTCTGTAAAAAAGATTCCAATTACTTATGTTGCACCCTTTTCCACTTTTCGTTTTCACTATATATAATATTGACTTAAAATTATTTCTGGAGGCTACTATTACTTAAATAGTAATAACACAAAGAAAAAACTAACACAAATCATAAGTACTAAATAAATATTATAGCATTTATTAAAAAAAATACTACAATACTTTATTAATCTACATTATTAGATGATGAAGTAACCAATCCTACAAACTAAATATTAATATAATAGCTTATAATGTTATTAAAAAAATAAAAAACATTTTCATATAAAAAATATATTCACACTACTTTTATTATTTTACATCTCGAAATAAGAAAAAGAATAATAGTAAAAGAACCCCTCATTTCTTTACTGTGACTCCAAATAATTTTTTCTATGATTATTAAATTAAGCATATTATATGTATATATATATATATAATATATATATATGGAAAAAATTGATTTTATATGCTTTATAATTCTAAAAATATTGGATTGCTTTTAATCAAACTTTTTTTAATATAAAATAAATATGGAAAAAATTGATTTTATATGTATTATAATTCTAAAAACATTGGATTGCTTTAATCAAACTTTTTTTTAATCAATTATAAAATACATCAAAATATTTTTTTAATCAATTTTTTTTTTCTAAATGTAATTGTATTTATATATTTTGGATTGCTTTGTAAGTTTTTTTAAAAAAATAACAGTTTATTTAACAGAATTTTGTAATAATAATAATAAAAAAAAAACTAAAATCCAAATTTATCAACACTCGCCAATATTTTTCATTTATCTATTTCCCCATTTGTTCGCTCCAAATAAACAGCTCCTACTAAGGGTGTGATATTCTGCAACAGAGCTTTTCAAGAAGAGAAGATCTCTTCGCGTCTTTCAGTGATGTATGTGGATTATAAACTTTTTCCTTTTCACTTTCTACGTCTTCTGTCTTTCAAGGCTGAACTAAAGACATCTTCTTTGTTAATTTGCAGTTTTAATCGTGGATTACCGTGAAAAAGGTTTATTTTTGTTATAAATCGTGAGGTGTGATTGCAGATTGCAATGTACTTGGTCTACCCATACATTATTGCATGAATTATTTAGAAATTACGTTTTACACTTTTGAAATTCTTGAATATACATTCATTTCTTTTCATGATTCATCTATCTTAATTGACTCTGCTTAGAGTTTGTATGTTGACCTTCGCATAGGATAGACCTAGAGACAATCTGGAGGTTCTTAGCTCTCTGTTGTTTGAGGGAAGAGGAGGAAAGTTTTCTTTAGAGCTTCAGAACTGTCAATTTCCAGCATGGAAACTGTAACTCAAAAGGTACTGCTTCCTATCTTGTGCTTTACTCTTGTAAATTTTAATTTCAGAAATAAGTATTTGCCACCAGCGTTTAAATCAACGGGTACGAGCACTACTCAGGAAAGAGTGGTGTTTTGGCTTGATTCCCGCTTTCCGTGTTATGGGTGGAAGAAATTTGCGAATTTTGATGGTGGTGTCGGACAGCGGGCCAAAAGCCCACGTGTACTATCCGCACTCCTCTGTCTGGGTTGGGGCTCCACCAGGTCCGGTTTATCCATGCCTAACCGTCTAATATTTGGCCTACGAGCGGGGTTTTTCCTCGTTATCTCAAAAAGAAAAAGATGGAAGTACTATTGTTCTAGTAGTGCAATTTTGTATTTCTAGCGGATCTAAATCTAATGTAGTAGCTGAAATTCAACCTGTAACTGTTGATGACAGGAGGGTAGTACCATGTTAGGAAATGGTGTAGTTGGGATCCTTGCGGAGTCTGTAAATATTTGGGAAAGAAGAGCACCATTAGCACCGTCACATTGCGCACGCCTCCTACACAGTGGCAAGAATAAGAGAGGAGTCAAAAAAATTATTGTTCAGCCAAGTACAAAGCGAATTTATCACGACTACCAATACGAGGAAGTTGGCTGTGAGATTTCTGATGATTTATCAGCGTGTGGTCTCATTGTTGGGATCAAACAACCACAGGTTTAAAAATTTATTCTCTTGCAGACTCCATCTGTTATGCATCTTGAGAACCTTAGAAGCTTCTAGGCTAATACCTTCTTCTCTTACAGCTTGAGATGATTCTTCGTGATAGAGCATATGCATTCTTCTCCCACACCCACAAGGCTCAGAAGGAAAATATGCCACTATTAGACAAGGCCAGTACCTGGTGCCTTTTAACTTATATTTGTTAGTTTGCATGGTCTATAAAGTAGTTATCTTCTAAATGTTTCATTTGTGAATTTGTAGATACTCAATGAGAGGGCTTCCTTATTTGATTATGAGCTTATTGTTGGAGAAAATGGCAAAAGAATGCTTGCATTTGGTAAATTTGCTGGAAGAGCTGGGCTGATAGATTTCTTAGCATGGATTGGGCAAACGTATGCTCCAACTTTCTTGTTAGTGTTCCAATGTCCTAGTTCATTTTGAAATTATGATATGTAATACTATTCTTATTAAGATTTCCTGCAGAAGCGAAAAGGCTATAGTACATTGAGATACACAAGTTAAGACTGTGTTTCGGAAAGGTGTTATGTTCTACGTGTAGCTATTTAATGATCTTTAGGGGCTATGATAATTGTAGTAAAACACAATAGTTCTAGAAAGATATTGGGTATGTCCTTTCCTCTTGAGTTGCTTACTTACCATCCAGAAGGAGAAAGGCTAAATGTTCAACTTATTTCTAATCTAGTGGTCTTCATTCTAGCACTTGCAAGGAAGCTCTTCGCGATTATGCTTGTTGTGATGTGAGGTTTACCCTCAATTTCTACAGGATATTTGCATCTTGGATATTCGACACCATTTTTATCGTTGGGAGCGTCGCACATGTATTCTTCTCTTGCTGCTGCTAAGGCTGCTGTGATTGCTGTGGGTGAAGAGATAGCTACACAGGGACTGCCGTCTGAAATTTCTCCTTTGATCTTTGTATTTACTGGCAATGGCAATGGTACGATACCCATTTTGAGATTGGGTTTGTATGTGATGATGCATCTAGGATTCTAGTGGATTGACTGCAATATAATAGGTCAAATAGGAACCTCATAATTACAAGAAGTCGCTAGTATCTTTTTTTTTTTTTAAGTCACTAAGACATTTGTTTCAGGATGAAGTTCAAAAACATGATGAACTTTTCCGTACATGTTTATGTTGGGAAAGTAGATGATAGATAATGGCTATTTCAACATTTATGTTTTTTAATGAGTTGCAGTGTTATAATTATTGGATATAATATGGATATTATATATTGAGTTGCGCATTGTTCTCTCGTACCTCCAAATCATACAACGCGTAAGATTTCGTTTTCTTTTTTCAAATTCCAATGCAACAGTAATCAATAATCCTTTGATTTGTAGTTTCTCAAGGTGCACAAGAGATATTTAAGCTCCTGCCCCATACCTTTGTTGATGCAAGCAAACTTAGGGAACTTGTTCGGCAGGTATACACAATAATCTTGCATCTTTATTTCCTTGTTTTCTTTTCTTTAAGAGAGTGATGCATGCATAAAGTGAATATGTTTTCTTTGTCCTAGTACTTGCTTTTATAACCTTTAAAATAAACCCGAAGCTCCGGGTGGAAGGTAAATGCGACCCTTCCATTTATTGAAGGAATAGGATCAATACATGATAAATCAACAAATAGTCTAAGCAACATTAAATAACAAGATAAAACAAATCCCTAGAAACTTTTTAGAAGCCTTGGAGTTAATTCTTGCAAATCTTCGTAAAACGTTAATTGACAATTGCTTATTTCGCTACTTTTCCTCCCCACAACCTATGTCTACGTATCTTGCAGAAGAATATCATCAGATACACTTAAATGTAAATCATCATCAAGAAAGAAATTATCATCTTCGCCAAACGAGTGACATATATACGTACTCCTGTAATGATCTTCATTTCTTATCATCAGAAGTGCCATATCATCAGTCACCCATTTCCTGCAATTGTAGTCAAAGTTGTTGTTGCTTTATGCTCAACTGAATTATTATCACTAACTACTATATGGGCTGATTAAAGCGTCTCCAGTGCATTCTGTAATATACCTCCCTGAGATGATTCAGTCACAGTTGCTGCATTAACCGTCGGGTCTGAAATCACTTCCGCTACGACCATTTCCTCACTAGAGACTGTCCATGCATCATACTTTTTCCCTTATTCACTGCTACAACCACATCATTACACTTATCTCATGCGTACAACCGCATCATCTTTTTCCTGTGAAGTTGTACTAGGACTTCCATTTGTTCTCTATCGTATTATGCTATGGAAAGTTAGAAGTGTATATGTAGTTTTGTATCATTTTAAGCAGACTGAAGGATGCATTGATTACAATTTTGCATGATAGTGATTATGATTCACCCATACCAAAGTCTTTGCATGAAGTGGGAATGGATCATGATTGTTACTGGCATAGGATGAGAACATTCCTTAATATTAAGTATCTTAAATTTATGATTAATTGATTGATAACCTTCTACACACATTTGAGCTCTATAAAAGGTATAGCACCAACGAACTTTAGTCTTCATTGATGTTACTATCTAGAAATGCATATAACTATACCACAGTATTTATGTCTAGCAAGCTCATGTATGTCTAGATCCTTGCTTTTCGGGAGTCAAGTGGACCAAGTAAGCATTGGTAACTATTATTATTATTATTATTAGCTGTCAAGTAGCTTGTTGGAGATCATTATATTCTTTTATCCTGTATCTAGCTAGAATCTATATTATATCTCATAGCAGATGGTTTTTCCTTATCATATTGGTTTCTGATCGTCTCCAATCTCTTCACCAATATCGTTGTAGGATGGTGAATTGGCTCATAATTCTCGGTCAAAAAGGCGGGTCCACCAAGTGTATGGCTGTATAATTACGTGTCAAGATATGGTGGCACCAAAGGACACAAAGAGAGCCTTTGACAAAGTAAACACAATACCTTTCTCTACGTTATGTTTGCTTAAATATATTACCTTCTATAATTTCGAAAACAATGTCATTTGTAGCTTGGGTGATGCTAGGTATTTTAAGATGCATAGTTGGTAATCACATAGGATATTGTGAAATAATGCTGTAATGGTTGTTGTACTTGAGTTACTACTACTGAAGTATATGTATGCCTCTCAATCATAAGATTAGGAAAGAGAACAAGGTGGTGAAACTTTATAAGAAGATAATGGGTGTTATCTGAGACTTGGAATATCTTTTCCGTGCATATTCAGTATGCCATAAGAATCTTGGTTTGCCATGTCGATGATTAAGGCTTTCAATAATTGTTCTTCACTAATGTGACTTGTTTTGTATATCGGTAAGTCTAGCTTATGTTAGTGTATTTGATACTGTCTTTACAAATTTGCAGGTTGATTATTATGCACATCCAGAACATTATTCTCCTGTTTTTCATGAAAGAGTTGCCCCATTTGCATCCGTGATCGGTAGTTTTACTTTCCCTACTAAAAGTTATAAAACTAATAAGCACCATGATAGGTGATTTTACATACAGAGTTCTGGGACATTCTTTTACTTAGATAGGTGTTGTATATGATGCTAACTGGGCGTTACAGTGATTAGCCTCTTGGTTTTGACAGTATTACCTTTTAAAGCTGTTTACAGTCCACTCAGAATTTTATAGCAGGGATTTTGTAGTTCTGTATACATATTGGGTCTGAACAGTTGTTCTCATGTATGGTAACTAGCTTCCCATCCATCTCGTGTGCCACAGTTGTAACTTGTAAGCATGTAACTTCTCCCAAACAAATTGTGAAAATTAATTTGTTAAAATATTGACACACCAAACACGCAAAACATTCTCCTTACAGTTTATGGTGAATCTATGAAGTCCAAATTGTAGGAAGAGAAGAAAGAGATGCACATGGGATGACAATTAATTAGGCGACAAAGATCTTGGCTAAGTGGAACTGTTATCATGCTTTTGGAGGTGGTCACTCTATGCCAAGAATAGAAGTATCCATACGATTAAAAGTTTCCCTTTTTTCTGAAGAGGAAAGCTAAGGTGGCAAATAACTCCCAAATACTTAATTCATTTAGAGTTCGAAGAAGCCAATGGAAAATACCCTCGAAGCAGGATGCTTGCTACGATATCATCCACACAGAAACAAAAAACATGCACAGAAGAAGCAATAACAAAAGGGTAAACAACAGCTTAAAGAAGGGAAGACAAGAAACTCAATTGAATGCCCGCAACCAGCAAAAGTGTTTGATATGCTTCATAAGAAGACGCTGGAACTTAGCATTCTTTGAAAAATCTTGCGTCACCTTTCCTTCCTTTGTAATAGAATCCATTAAATAGTTACAATTGAAAGAAGTTATTGCTGAAGTTGTTTTCACATGCATGCATTTATCCCCTACCTTTACTTACTAGTACAAATTGTGCTTCATGTTTTAGAACATTTCAAAAACCCATTTATGGGAGCACTAGTTATTGTGAAGTAACTTGTAAGATGATTTGTTGCTAGTTAACTGCATGTATTGGGAGAAAAGGTTTCCTCGTTTGCTTACCACCAACCAATTGCAAGAACTAATGCATAAAGGTTGCCCTCTTATTGGAGTTTGTGATATTACATGTGATGTTGGCGGTTCATTGGAGTTTGTCAACCAGACAACGCCTATAGAAAGACCTTTCTTCAGGTATATATCTTGCAGTCTTTTCTTTTCTTTTCTCTTCAGGTGTAAATTGCAGTTTTTTCTTTTCTTGTTCTCCATTTTAAAAATTCTGTACTACAAGATTTGTCCTTTTGTTATATACCACGGTTTGACTTCTCCGTCAGCACGCTTTGTGCCGACTGAGACATCTCGGTGCCGCCATATGACGGCACCGGAATGGCCTTTTTTCGGCCGTCCCGGCCCGTGCCGACCAAAACGGTCGGCACTTCTTCTTTTTTTTTTTTTTTTAAATTTAAATTTTTTTATTTTATTTTTATTTTTTACGTTAATGCTGGCCAGCCTTTTAAAGCCTGGTCAACCTAAAAAGGTGGATGTTATTATGTTCAAACAATGCATGGAATATATTTACATACTTTAGGTTTCGTTGATTTATTTTATCAACTACAGCGACACTCAATGCGGTAATAATTTATATAATATATGCTTTGAGTTTTGACAAATGAATGAGACTTCTTTTGTTATTTAATTTTTCATTACCATTTATATAATAAATCTTATAAATTTTAATTATTTTAAAAAAAAAATTCTGATAATTGTACGATTTGGCACGGGTCGACACGTCTCGAGATCTGAGTTTACCGAAACTCGAAACGGCACGGCACGGTAAACCTTGTTATATACTCAATTCGTAGTCAACAATGCAGTGCGACAAATATAATCATCAAGTGGTCAAATATTTATAACTAATGTAAAAGTGTCAGCAATTTCCTAGACTGGGTACACTCCGACTTCCAATCATAAGGTAAGGAAATTAACATCTATAATGCTCTAAGAGGCCCTTATCAATCTATTTATGAATGGGATTCCTAGATTTTTTTTTTTTTTTTTTTGACAGTTGATTGTTATTTTGTTTTGAGAAATGTGATGTTTAATTATTTACGTTATCGTTTGCCGTAACTGGCAAAGTGGTGTATAGAAATAAAAGAGTCATTCTAAGGATGATGGCCATATTGTAGCATAGCCTTGTGATGTCAAGTCTGGAGAAAAGTACAGAGTAACATTATTGTTTTGTCTGTAAAAGTGTTTGAGATTCTGAATCCAGTGGTCAGCACTGGACAGACCATGACCAGGAGATTTCATGCAAACTTGCTCTAAAGATCTTTATAAGAATTAATATTGCTTAACAATGTCTCAAAAGCAGCCTAAGCAGGAAAAGAAGCAAGAAATCTACCCTACGGCTCCATATTGAACACAATACAATCATAGTTGTTAAGTTATTCTATAACTATAAATGGAGTTTACAATCTAGGTTTCAAGTGCCACATGTTGTGCTGCCTGGCATGTGCTAATGCTGGCTGTTTTCGGCACCGGCACTGGCTGACACGGCCAAAGATTGGCTGCCATTCGAAAAATACAAACAAAAAAAAAACAACAAAGAGACAATACCTCGTTGCTACCACCACCTTCGTGCTGAGCCCCTTCCTCTCTCTTCAAATTTTTTTTTTTTTAATTTTTTTTAACACTGTCATCATGCTAGGAGAATGACAATGAAAGATCAGGCGTGTGCATGACCTTATTTGGGTCACACCCGCGTGGGTCACATGTGCATGACCCTTTTAGACCACATGCATGATCAAGTAATAACTGTAATATGCATGCGTGACTCATTTAAGGTCACACACATGTGGCCACGCGTGCATGACCCTTTTTAGGTCACGTGCATGATTCGAGGTGGGTGATGATGAAAGGCTAGGCGTGTAGGTGACTTGGTCATGGACGCGTGGTTCACGGCCCTTTCTAGGCCACGCGCTTGACTAGTAAAGGTCATGTGCGTGACCTTGATTTTATTATTTATTATTTTCTTTTTTATTTTTCATTATATATCAAATTATTTTTAGTATATATAAAATAACATTTATTAATTACTAGCACGTCGATTTGGCACAATCTGCACGGTCGGCATTTTGAATTTACTTAAACTCCACTCGGTTCGACATGTAAAACCTTGTTCACAATACAAAGTGCAATGCTCCAAAACACTAGATCCTAGTGACATGTAAACATGTATGTACTCGGATTATAAAGTGCATTCCATTAGCCACATGTTTGGATCATTACGATGAAGGCAAAATTCTATATATATGACTGATTTATTTTTGTAAGACTTAAAGAGTGCTAGTAAATCATATATATTAGAAGATTTGGTTAAGCTACTGTATCATTTGCGATAGTCTTATTCAATTGGTCCACCCTTGTATATGGTAATTTAGTTTCGAATCTTACTAATGGTGTTTGCTTTCTAACTAGAAGTATTAATTGCTAGGTATGACCCGTTTGCTAATTCATATCATGATGACATGACGGGCAATGGTGTTATTTGCTTAGCTGTGGATACCCTACCTACAGAATTTTCTAGGGAGGTAAGGAAATGCTATCTCATTTCATTCGAAAGTTCAATTCTATTCCTTATAAGTACTTTGGTTTAATTTTTCACCCAGTCATAGACTAATATTTATATTGAACTATAAATTTGAAGGCTTCTCAACATTTTGGAGATATTCTGTCCCAATTTATTGTATTCTTGGCTTCAGCCCGGAATATAAATGATTTGCCTTCGCATTTGAAAAGAGCATGCATAGCTCATGGAGGATCACTTACTTCGTTGTATGAGTATATACCTCGAATGAGAGAGTCTGTTTTGAGGTAAGCTTCTTTGCATTCTTTTTTTACTCTTTGTCCTATGTTTTCTAACTTAATAGTTATGAAATACTTGTCTAAATCATTCTCTTATTTTTCTATTGAATTGCCTAGAAGTTATATTTGTCTACAGTAGAAGTTAATGTGCCATGTTCCTGAATGGGCTGTTGTATTTATCTACAATATTAGTTGAATGTGTCATGTTCCTGAATGGGCTGTAGATCTAGAATGATAACCTTTGGTTGCAAGTGATGAGCAATGCTAGGGACATCTAAGTAGTGAAGTATAACTCTAAAGAAATATCTAAAATGGTAAGGCATCCCGTCACGTATTTAAAGTGGCGGTGGGAACGGTCATTTGAAACATTAGTTGGGATAACTCCCACACCACTTGCAATTTTCTTTATAGGTATAGTTGGACATACAGAACATAAAGCATTTCTAGTGACTAAAAGTATGACATTGAGGTTGTACTGCAAGAGCAAGTGTGATACTGCTGGATCCTTACTACCATATTGGTGGGAAGTATAACACATTGAACAATATGATGTCATTATTACTACCCATCACCTGAAACAATGTGCAACTTGGGAAAATGTATTTTTGTTTGAGAATTTGAATTATGTTTCGCTTGATTTTAGAGTGAGTGTCAAAGAAGTAAGCTTGACAATGATAACCGTTTACTATAACATGGTTTGCTACTATATTAAACATTCAATCAAAGGGCTAATATGTTTTTCGTATTTGAATAAACTCAAACACCGTATACCATTTTATGCAGAGATCAACCGGTATACCAAGTAAATGGAATGTCAAGTAGGAAGAAGTATCATACACTGGTATGTTTATATAACTTGTTTGTCTAGAAACTGCTTTTGATTTGTTTCTTTTCTAACCATCACTTCATATGGACAGCTATCACTTAGTGGTCACTTGTTTGATCAGTTTCTGATAAATGAAGCTCTAGATGTCATAGAAGCTGCTGGCGGTTCATTTTGCTTGGCCAAGTGTGAAGTAGGTCAGAGTGCAACTGCCATGTCCTACTCAGAACTAGAGGTAAGTTCATATTAAAATTTCAAAGTAGGCTTTGAAACTAATATTCTAGGAAGCACAGACACGGACATGGGTTTGGGCACACGACATGGACATGGAACACAGAAATTCTCAAAAATGTAGGACATGGGTAAGGCCCAGACCGGTAATAAAAAATATAAATAATTAAAAAAAAACTTATTTAAGTATTTGAATATATGGAAATACAATAGCATTCAATAACAAAGTCCATGCTAATATAATTTTCATGTCCTTAAGACAAATTCAAACAGCAATGGTTTAATTACATAAAAAAATAAAGAAAAAAATGTATAACTATATTTGAATATATAACTATATTATATTACTTTCTGTTATATACTGCTAATACTTTATAGCATTTCACTTCTCTTAAAAAAATAAAACAAATTTCTTTAAAAAATAACATAAATATGGACACGCATGTCGGACAGTCATGTCTGCGTGTCCAACACGCATGTCCGGAATTTCTTTTTTATTTTTTATTTTTTGGACACTTCTCTGGCATATCCAACACGTGTCCGGCCGTGTCCATGCACGGGATGAAATTTCGGCATGTCTGTGTTTTCGAGCTGATATGTTATACTTAGGATGATAATTAGAAAGTTTAGATTGCTCTATATTTTGAAGCTCTTATGTTAAGTTTTGAAAGTCTTCTTTAGTCTATAACTCCATATATAGTCTTGGTGAAACATAATGTGTAAAAGACCCAGTTATTTTTTGTATAGTCTTTTTTTTTTTTTTTTTTTTTTTTTTTTTTTTGAGTACGTGGTACTGATACTTGTCACACTCACAAAATGCAAAAATCTGCCTTTTGTAATATTGTGTTACTGTGAAAGTTTGTTGGCTGAAAAGCTAAGTCATGTTCCTTTTACTGTCTCAAACGTGCTGCATACATTCAGTAACTTTAGAGGAAGTTTAAAAGCAAGGATAGGAGATATCAGTACTTTCCGCTATTCGACACAGCAATAGCGTGACACTAGCAGTCGCTATTTAATGATACAATCTTTGATTTTAGGAAGTCTTCTATGAACTGTGAGGATATCTTTATTCTTCCTCATGAAAGCAACTTATCACTCTGTTTATCTTTTACTTATTCATGAAGCTAACTAAGTATGCTTTTGGACGAAACTTTGGTGCTTCTTCTTTTTCAAAAGAACTACCAATTTCGAGGTGTTTTGTGGGTGCATCGCCACCATAATTTCCCGTAGGGTTGACACTATGGGATCAGAACTCATGAATTTGATGCCATGGTGATGGCCTCTGCTTGAACATCACAGAGTTCATCTTTTAGTTACAAATGGGCATTTCTTCTCAAGAATTCATGGCCAAATCACCAAATGTGTAGGATTAATAAAAACTAAAAAGGTTTATAGTTTTAAGGTCTGAACTTGTCGTAGTAGATTTATAGTTCAGTAAAATATATGCACTTAATCTGGTCTTTCAACATTGAGCACTTTTATGAGAAGTTGCAAGATTGGTATTCATGTTTGTTCGTTCCATTGGTTAAGTAGTACTCAATTATGATGAATCATCAAATTTGACTGTAAAGAATTATATAATGCCAATAATTTCTTATTTGTGCATGATTCTTGTAGTAATTAGACAGTCCTCTTTTACTGTTTTTCAGTTGCCGCTGATGATGCTCTCATTTTAGATAAGATTATTGACTCGTTAACTTCTATTGCAAATTCAAATAATAAAGGCGGAGCTTTAAATAAAGAAAAAGAACTCTCATTGAAGGTTGGAAGAATTAGTGAGAGTATAATGGATGAAGAAAGTGGCTTCCAGAAGAGGCCTGCAGTGTTAATTTTGGGTGCAGGGCGTGTTTGCAGACCAGCTGCTGAGTTCTTGGCATCAGTAGGAAGCATATGTTCTGATCCCTCTTTAAAAAGTTGCCAGGTTTTGGATGTTGAAGGATGGGGGGACTGTGAAGTTATCGTGGCATCTCTTTACCAAAAGGATGCAGAAGAGGTCCATCTTTCTAATTTTGCAAAATCTTTCTAACTTTATAATTTTTTTATATTCTTTCTCTTTGACACTTGATAAGAAGTAGAAATTTTTAGTTCCTCATATGTCTCTCTGCCACTTAGCTTGATTGTATATAAGTAGCACATATAAGGAGAATGCTGATAGGAATTCAAAGTTCTTTAAAACTAGAAGTGACAGGTTAAACTTTAAACTTTTGGGTATATAGTTAGCATTAAGATACTTGAAAGTTTGAACTGTGGGAGAGCAACAAGATCATTTAGAAAGGTATTGAATATCGCCTTGAAACACAAAATGATTTGATTGCTATGTATATGTTATCGTCGCCCACTCTTTTTGTGTATATCACTAAAGTGGACAAGGTTGACATTGAAGTGAATTTGTGTGGATTGTTTATGATGGCTACCATTCGTTTTGAAGCTGTTTATGTCGTATATATTCATCTAATTGTGCTACTGTTGTGTACCTATCTAAGAAAGCGATGTGGAATGGGCCTCAAGGTCAAGAATGGAAACTGCCTAAAGCCATATGAAAAAGAGGCCCAGCCGGCCAGGATGGCTGAACCACCCAATGAAAGTAGGTCCCAAAGGTCAATCAAGCAACCAGTGACGAGAAGACACGTGTCAGCTGGGCCACGTCCCCGTCCCATCAACTAGCGGATACCTCGCCTGTTCTCGATAGGCGTCCATGCATGCCTGCCCCTGAAAACCGTGCAGCTACCAAAAGGTTAACTTTCCACCCACACTGCCCAACCAGAGTTGGACGCATAGAATGAGAATCCCAGACAGATCCTACTGCCGAATGGAGAGACCAATGTAGAGCACAACGATTGGACGATGGCCGTTCAATACCCCCTCTACCATCACATTATTGTTAATACATACAGTTAATAAAGGGAGGGGTGGATCACATTATAAATATTGCATCAAGCCATACAGAAAGAGGCTGAGAAACACACCATCAATCATTTGACCAACCACAAGAGGCACGGCTACAAAGAGAACTTTGGGAGAAAAGAGAGCAACATCCTCTTTGTAACATTGGTTGGGCCAGTCTAAGGAATACGCTGTCTTCTTTCTCATTACTTCCGTGGACGTAGGCTACATGTATAGCTGAACCACGTAAAATCGTTGTCCTCGTTTACCATTTACACTAACAGTTACCAACTGCGCTACCGCCTTGGGGCCCATCAGAAAGGAATTACTCAAATTTAACTTCATGTCTAATGTCTCAATATCTAGGTTTCCAGTAAGTTATTTAACTTGCTGGCTAATAGAAGGAATTTGTCCTTTTCACGTGCATGCATTTACCTCATCCAGTTCAAAGAGTTACAAAAGCTTGCACAAATCTTCGTTCTATGAAACAATCTTCTTATATATTTTTCTCATAGTTCATTCAATTCGATATTCATGTGAATGAGCCATATCTATGTATACCTAGATACTATTTTTGTTTATTCAAATTTACATGAAAATAGACTAAATATAGAAATGAATGTTCAGCAAATGTTAAGACAGTTAATGGGTTTTTCAGACCATTGAAGGCATACCAAATGCAAGAGCAGTTCAACTTGATGCCAAAGACCACGACGCCCTTTCCGAGTTCGTAGCACAGGTGAGAATTTTATTTCCCTCTTTATGTGCAATGAAGCATATGCTTACACGGTGACTTTTCTTCCTTTCTTATTAAGCATTTGCATATATGAAAATTGAATATCCAGACATGCCAATTCAAGATATTGGAGAGTGATTTGAACCGTTTAGTCAACTACCTGAGTACAAACAATATTATTGTTACTATTATTAGATATCTAGATGGGGATCTTTTGGGGCCAAGTACTCCGCAGCGGGAGAGCTTTTACCGTCACCTGGGTTGGCGGTGAACAAAAAACAAGTTTCCTCTCAATATTAAATATGATACATTGAAGGTTGAGGTATGCGACAGAAAACTGTCATAGCTCCTGTGTTTTGGCTTTTGCTCTATTTATATCAACCCCAGGAGAGGCTCTGGCCCACGACTAAGAGGCATGGCTCAAATTGCTGTCTGTGCCAGGATTCTTAAGGGAAAAAAAGGTGCTAACCAATGTTGCGGGTTTGGTTGAGTGTTTTATACGAAAATGTGAAAGCACTCCTATAGAAACCTGGATTTGCCTCGATCTTTGCATTGGTGGAACAGTTTTGAACTGTAACTTTATCAACTTTTTGAGAATTTGCACCATGTTTCAGGGACATTTTGTCATGGGCATTATCCTCTGATAGTAGAATATGACATTGTTCATCATTTAACTAAATTGCCCTTTCGCTTTGGTGCTTTAAGAATTGAATTGGCTGACACCTTTGGAAGGATAATATATTGGTTCCTGCGTCTAGCTTATCATTCTACACAGCTTTTTCATAAATCAATGTAATAATCTCATGTTTTACTCTCAAGTATGTGCATATCTTGCTTGTCTGTTCAATGCACTTGTGAAATAGTTTCGTAAGCATCACTTTATCATTATACATGTTTGAAATGACTGCTCAATAGGTCATGGCACCCTTCCACCTGATGGTTTCTGTCTTTCAGGTCGACGTTGTAATTAGCCTCCTGCCACCTAGCTTTCATTTTGCTATAGCAAATGTCTGCATAGAGGTACTTTTCCTTTTTCATGTTATAATTAGTCACAGTATGAAGCGTATCTGAAGTTTCCCGTACAAAATTGTAGCCTAGTATAATTCAGTTATTAAAAACTAGTTCTTGTGCAACGTTGTAGCTAGCTTGCTGCCACCCTAGCTTTTTCTGTGCTTGAGTCAATGTCACTTAGAGGTACTTGCTTTATTCTTTTATCATTTTCTTTTTGTTTCTATACATGGAGCCTGTCTCATCTTCCCTCTTATAAAATGCTAGTCTAGAAAATTTCAGTTATTAAAACAGTGCTTGATAATGTGTAATATTCAGTGCTTATTGAAATTTAGAATCTGAATATAGTATGGCCTTTTTTGCATCAGTGCAGTAGGCAGCTTGTGACAGCAAGCTATGTGGATGACTCCATGTTAAGTTTAGATGAGAAAGCCAAAAATGCAGGCATCACAATTCTTGGTGAGATGGGCCTGGATCCTGGAATAGGTAATTTTGCTGCCGAACTAGAAAACTTACATACTCTTTAACATTGTACTAGATATTTGGTATTTTGTTCTGTCCATATGAATAGAAGTTTCAAATAAAGTTTTATTCTCTAATTATGGACTTATCCATTTTAATCCAACTTTTGAAAATGTAATTACACATTATTCATTCTTCATCCTTAAAACCTAACCATTGAGTAGGTATTAGAGCATGAAAAGTGGAGTTTGTTCCTTTTTTTATTATAGGGCAATTCAATGAGCAGACAGATAATTTTTTTTTTTTTTTTTGTGTTTGTTGATTAGTGGTAGACCATAAGATATTTGGAAACACACAACAACCACCTAGTCATGTCTAGCGTATGCCGGGTCTGGAGGGTAAAATGTATACAGCCATGTCCCGCAGGAGGCTATTTTTATATGACCCTCAGACTTAAAGTATACACTCAAGCAGGCAAGCACATAGGCACACAAGCAAAAGTACGTAAATATATCAAAACCCAAGCACGTGCAACAAAGGCAAGTATACAAACAACACAACATGCAAGCAATAGATAGGAAAAAAGCGTGTGGGTTTTAGAGAAATAAAACCAAAAGAAGCATCATCGCCACATCTTTGGAAACACATGTTTCAAATCATAATCTGATATTTCTGGCTTGCTATAGCAAATTATTTCATTCGGCTTACAGCGTATCTTTGCATGTACAAATAAAACTTCTAATGCTATACTGCAGTTAATATATCCTTAAAATTCATTTCAGGTGACCCCGTTAGAAAACATATAGTGTGAGTTCACTGCTGCTTATCTGACGTGACTTAGCAAGCATATCAATTTTATAGTTAACCTGAGAGCAATATCATATAAGAATGCCAGTTATTCTCTTTCTTCTTCTCTTTAGATTGTTGCCAAACACCACACTTCAGATCTGTGGATTAGAAGCTATTCATCCCCAGGCACCATTGTAAACAATTTGTTGTTTGTAGCATAGTTTTATGTGCCGGATTCTGCTAGATCTGTGAGGATCTGCACCGAGACAGGGCCGAGTGCCTATGCCGAGCGGCGCAGTCGACACCTTCTTTTTTCATCGGATTTTACAGATTCTTTATATCAGCCACATGGACATTTATGTAGCAGTGAATTATGTATTATATATTTTTTTCTACGAAATTGAGATTTTTGTGTTTAGTCATTAATCTTTTTTATTATCGCTTAAATAATGTTAATATTTTAAAAATAAAAAATTGTACGGATGGCACGGCACAATCAGCTCGGTTGGCATGTCACGAGTTTCGGATTTACCAAAACTCGACTCGGCACGGCACGAAAAACCTTGGTTTGTACATGAGCTTCTAACTAGGAGATAAAACAATCTCACCAGATTGTTCCAATTTCTTGCTTAGATATTGGCATATTGCATATGCTTTTCTAGTTGAGGTTTTCATTGTCCCTAATACGATCCTTTGTGTTCATTTATAGATCATATGATGGCAATGAAAATGATTAATCAGGCACATTGCAGAGGGGGAATGGTTAAGTCATTTGTGTCTTACTGTGGTGGACTCCCTGCTCCAGCAGCAGCAAACAACCCACTGGCTTACAAATTCAGGTAGCAATTTGTCTCTGCGTTACCACAAATACTCAAAGTTTTTGCTTCAGTAGATGAGTGTTTTTAAGTTAATTATTTTAGAAGCAAGTCACTCTTGCTCATGAAGAAAAATGATGAGATAAAGGAAAGAACAGACATTGTCTTTTTGCTTTTCCCTTTTTTTTTGGGGGGTGGGGGTTGTTGAAAGCAAATAGTTCTAACCACTAGGGGCTTTGCCCCAAATCTGAAATGTAGAAAGCATTCATTTGCTTCGGTAGCCATGTTGGATGCTTCAAAATCTGTCATTCGGACGAGACCATACGAAAATAGAAGAAAAATTGATAATTTTATTTTGGATGCGCATGTTGGTAGTAGACTGACAGAAACTTTTCAGTTATTGCATATGCTAATGACCAAGAGCTTAACAGTTGCAGTTTGACATGCAGAATGACATTGGGTTTCTTCTACTCATCAGCCTACAGTTTGTTGTTTTCCTATAAACATTTCCTATTAAGAAATTATATGTCTTGTGCATTCTACAATGTAAACCAGAAAAACATCGAGGAAAAATATGAAAAAGTATAGATTACAATAAAGTTGAATTCTCATTTGTTTAATGGTGCCATTTTAAAGAAGACGGGATAACATTTGCTGGCAATGATGCCTTAGTGAATACACAGATATATCAGCTAAAAAGAAGCAAGAACTATAGCCTCTTTAGGTAATATGCTTTGTCTGATGGTGTTTAATTGAAGTGAGCAGCCATTAGTTTCTTTAACTTGTTTTAGTTGTTTATGATACTTCCACAACTTCTTGATCTGGATTGCTTGGTATAACCCAATATCACATCCTCATCTTGTAAGTCAAAAATGGCTTCACCTCATCTTGTATATAGTTGGTCCACGCACCTCATCATCGTAGTAGCTGACTTTTGATTTCTGCAATAAATTCTGGTCTTGGGTATTTAAAGACTGCTCTTTTGTCGTGTAGCTGGAATCCAGCAGGAGCTATTCGCGCAGGAAGAAACCCAGCAATTTATAAATATTGTGGGAAAGTTCTAAATGTTGATGGTATGTGGTTCATTTGGAAGGATCTTTCAAAGACTTCTAGTTTACTCCTAAGTTGCTGCTAATAGATGTATATGATGCATTCCCTTGGGAATAAAATATGTTAAACATATTTTCATAAGAGCTCCTTAAGACTTCAACTAACTTCGCTTCACGAAAATAAAGTATGAGACCACAAAACAACTTGCAACTATGTTGCCATTCAAAAGAAAACATTATTGTATTTATTGAAAGTTACAACATGGTCTTCGCTCTTAACTGTTTGCAACTAGCTAATAACTCTTTATGGCAGTGAAATATTCCCTGATTGCTAGAGCGAAAAGGGCTTGACTTGTTTTAAATCAACTATCCATGGCAAAGGACTAAACTATAGCCACCACTGATTTTAACTTATTGTATTCAGTAACACTGATTTTAACTTTTGTAACTGACACTTAGCTCTTGTCACCAAAAGTTCTAGTTTTGTCTAAACTAAAATCAGTTATCTTTGTTCATGGCGATTGTGTAGGGGATGAACTCTACGACTCTGCTGTGAAATTCCGCCTACCAAATCTTCCAGCTTTTGCCTTGGAGTATCTTCCAAATAGGAACTCATTGGTATATGGCGATTTGTATGGCATCAGCAGTGAAGCATCTACTATCTTCCGGGCTACACTACGTTACGAAGGTATACAGATATATTTTTATCACATGAAAAATGACATGAAGCATGCCATATCTTGTCCACTATTTACCATTTATCTTGTGCAGGCTTTAGCGAGATCATGGCAACTATGGCAAAGATTGGCCTCTTTGACACTGACGCTCATCCCATGCTGAAAGCACACAAAAGACCTACATTTGGGGCTTTTTTAAGTGAACTTCTAAACCATCGGACTGCTAATTCTTTGAAGACGTCAAACATCTCTGGCCCACTTGTGGATGAGAAAGAAATGGTCAGAAGAATAAAAATGCTGGGACACTGCAAGGAAATGACCACTGCTATGAAGACCGCAAAAACCATCAGGTTACCAACTGGCCTTTCTTTAGTTTGTCCAGGATGTAGTATCAAGATCTGATGATGAGATTTTGCAATGGTTATCGTATCCCTGATTCTGGTTAGTTAACTCTATTTTCCTGTCATGCTTTATGTAGGAGCTTTTTCTGCGAGCACCTAAATGTTATACCTCTTACAGCTATCTAGCATAGCCGTTCTTTATAGATGCAGTATTCAATTGATGAATGCTAAAGAAATATGTATCATAGCCTGTACTGTGCATTGCACTGCATTCCAGACCACCCTACTATATTCTTACTAATAATTTTCATCTTTATTCATTGTCAACCTACACCTTTATTGTGGTCTTTATGTGTGTATTCCGCTCCACCTTTATTGTGGCCTTTATTAGTCCTCTCCACTGATTAGATGATCTTAGGTAGGATACAGTTGTGCAAGAGTTCATGTAAACAACACACCAAGTGGAATAAAAGTTTGTTGCTCTATGGAACCTTTGTAATAGAATTTATCTAAATGTACATCCACATGTTTGCGTAGTTAGAAATGTTTTGCAATTACTCTTTAATGAATTGACCCATGAAGCCAATTTAAATTGTTATAATCCATTACAATCAGATTCCTGGGGCTGCATGACAATGTCGATATTCCGGTAGCATGTTCCAGTGCATTTGATGTATCGTGTTTGCGCATGGAAGAAAGATTAGCATACTCAAATCAAGAGCAGGCAAGTAATCATGAACTTCTACTTAATCATACTAGTCCTCATTTTATTCTCCTGTATATGTAGGTTTTAGATACCGCGTTATTCCTACATTGGGCTGATTATCAAATGAACAAAGATATGCAAATTCTGCATTATACTCATTGCAACTCACAAAGGCTCTTGACTGATCTTCTAGATTTGATAATCTGACTTGCCCATTTCAGTAAAGACTCATGAGTGTATCGATTTGAGGGGTTGAGATAAAAAAAGTGTTCCGGGCAAACTAAAAAAGTGTTACGGGAAGCTAATTTAGTGTTTCATTTGAGGGGTTGATCTATTCAAGTTGTACAAAGCAGGGACGCTTTTGACAAAACCCCAAAAAAGGATCATTCTATCTTCTGCATTAAACTCCTCCAGACTTTTAGCAGTTTCAGTTACTACTAGAGATTCCATGAATTAGAGTTTTCTTTTACAATCTTAATTCTGAAGGATATGGTGCTACTGCATCACGAAGTGGAGGTTGAGTTCACCGATGGAAGGCCCACAGAAAATCATCAAGCTACTCTGCTAGAATTTGGAAGGACAGAGAATGGTAGAACTACCACCGCAATGGCTCTGACTGTTGGCATTCCAGCAGCAATTGGGGCTCTGGTAATCCTCACTCTGGAATTTCTGCTTGCCGAATGAAGACATAATCAAGTCCATCTATTTAGCATAACTTAACTTACCAATTCTATTTACAGCTCTTACTCCAGAACAAGATTCAAACACGAGGAGTCATAAGACCCATTGAACCTGAAGTTTACATGCCAGGTACGTGCAGGTCCACTGAACCTGCCATTCTTGAAGCTTCTATGTCGGATCTTATTAACACCCTCTTGGTGAACTCTGCAGCATTGGAGATTCTGGAAGCTTATGGAATCAAGATGTTGGAGAAAATGGACACGAACTAGTTATAGAAGCAATAATAATATTTGGAAATTTCACTTTCTTCCAGATGCTGCCTAAATGAAGTAATTGTTCCTCAGAAACAAATCATAAGTTGTTAAATAATGTTGTCGATGTGTGGGAAATGATTGTTCCAGTTAGTTTCATTTAGAACATTTCCAACATAAATAACCGGGTTATACAGTGTCCTGGAGATTAGAATTTGCCAATCATAAGTTGTTTGTTGTTTGAAGTATGATTTCTTTGCTGGTTTGCTTGGTATCCCCTATATAATGCTTTTAGGAAACAACATAAGTACAAGGATCCCACACTGGGTGATGAAAATTTGTAGGGGGGGAAGAAGAAGCTGGACTGTGATTGGCTCCAACATGAAGCTGGTGACGTGGCAAGATCCCAGCCTATGATAACCTTTACCCATTCTTTCCTTGACAATCCAATAAATAAGGACAATAAACTGAATATCAAAACAAAAGCTACAGAGACCCGTGATGCTCCAAATCAAAGTTTTATTGACAACGGAAGTTGTCTATGTTTACATGTACAAAGTTGGAGCACAATAAATGTTGGTAAACTGATTATTGAATTCCCAGGGTAAAATACATCCGAGAATCAGGTAAAGACATCCATCTCCATCCTAAATTTTTAAATGTCCTCAGTTCAGCCAATTTTACTGGTCCTTGGGGATGATCAGCTAGATTGCAGCTGGGACATGCTGATGGTCCCTAAGAAAAAAAATTGTTGTGGACCTCATCCAGAAACGAATGTCAGAATGACGGTGTCATCTTCAAGAAAGTGTCAAAAATACATGCTATGACGGTATCCATGAAAACAAATGCTTCTCTACTTCGTGCCAATTATGAACCTTGGTAATCAATGGATGGGAGTCTGTCGCACAGCTTTTGGACCATGGATATGAATTATCGTAGTCAAAAAGCAGGACTTTGATGCCTGCATCTGCACAATCTAGAGCATAACGAGGGTTGTCATCAATCAACACTTGCGCCCCCATTGATCTGCACACAAATATATCATCACGCCTCAAATATCTCTAACAACTAACGTCGACTGTAATTCGGCTATCATGGGAATATGGAAGGAGTAGAGAAGACGTACAGCTAAAAACTGAGATCGATCTGTTCCATATTCTATAAATTTTAGAGAAAATAAGAAAACGTGAAATGCATATGATGTCTACCTGCATATTTCAGATTTTGGTCTAGACTTTCCATGTAAAGCAAAGTGGTTGCCAAAATGTACATCATGAAACAGCCCAGGGTAATGCTTGTCAAGCCACTCAAGTGTATGATCTGTAATGACATCTTGTCGAGACCTGTCGAAGTAGATTTTGCACCTTTAGCATTAACTTAGGAAAAAAATCGAGAGAAAAATAATTACTAAAACTGCGATGAGTATTTGTATAGTATGCAAATGTTGACAAACAAGACTTACGTTACAACTGAGAGTTTGCAAAGTGGTGATAACTTATGAAGAGTGTACCAAGCACCTGGGATGGGGTGAATTCCGTTCTTGAAATAGTCAGTTTTAAAAAACTCATGAACACGGAGATCAGCTGTTTAGACATAAAGGAAAAGAAAAAGATCACACATGTATCGTGTTACAAGGGAGTCTATTTATGTTGTTAATTAAAAATAAACAAGCATACCATCGGAACGGGAACAATTCCAAATCTGCTATGAAAATCAAGCACTTTAGATATCAATTGAAAAAAAAAAAACCCCAAATATTAAGTAAAGAAAAACAGCTAGTACAACAATTGCTTGCTAATCAGCACCTTAAAGAACTCATATACATAATACTCTGACACTGAATGATATGAACAGTAACGATCTGCAATGAATTTGTTCAAAGCAGAGAGAAAGCTTCCCAGAACTGTAAAACAAATATGTGAAAGTTCACTAATCAGTTATCAGCGTGAATAAGATAAATCTAAAGTATCTGCTACATAGTATATACAAATGAGAATATAATGTCAAAAAGAATTTGTGAACAATGGAAAATTGACAACTAAATGCAGATAAGCCTCTAAGATAGCTAAACCAAAGCATATTAACAAGAACAACTTGACCAATTTGTTAATCTTGTATGACTTATAACAGAAAATTCATCATGTTGAATCACTCCCACAAGGCTTTACCAGTCAATGCTAGGAATCAAGACATTCAATACCCTCAGTTTATATTAAACAGGGCAGTTCGAATATTCAGAAACATGTTGATGTATGAGCGTGCAGAGTTAATGCAAGTATCACACTGCTTCAAATAAGAGAAAACTGTCTATGAGCATTTGGTGTAAGACGCGATCTATCCACTCTGCAACTTTATTCTTGAAATGATCACATATTCTTCTTCCTGTTTGTGCACCTCCTCTATTTGGGGGCACGACCTTCCATTCTCTTTGGACTGCTTGGAAGGATGAAATCTCTCCCCTGACTCGTCTTGCATGGGACTGCATAGCTCGTTGTCGGTGTTTTTGGTTGGAACACACCCGGACAATCTTTCGGGGAAGATCACACTCAGCAATTTCAACGTTTTTAAAGTTTAAACATTTATTGATGTCTTGCACAGGCCTCCACTTGGAACATCGAAGTAATGGGGTTGTGGTGGCTAGTGTTGCAAACCGTGCGGGCCCCTCCACTTGGAACATCGAAGTAATGGGGTTGTGGTGGCTACCGTTGCAAACCGAGCGGGCCCGGTCCAGCCCGCACGCCGGCCGGCCCGGCCCCCCCCCCTGGGTTGGCCGGCCGGGGGGGCCCCCGGGGCGGAGCCGGAAAAAAAAAAAAAAAAATATATGCCTGCGCGGGCTGGTTTCCCCAGCCCTGCTGGCACGGCCTGCCGCGCTGGCTTTTTTTTGCATCTCTAGTGATGGCTCTTCTCAACCTCCATATAAGAAACAATGAAGGGTGATTGCATCTTGCCTAAGCATAATGGTATGACTCTGGTCTTTTGTATTGATAGATACATTTTGGATGGGTGGAGTATGTATGTGAGGGTCAAATCATTTGAGGGTGTGTTTTGTAAGGGAGTATGTGTTTTGTTTCATTTCACAACATGAGTTGTGGGAAGTCTTTAAACTCTTTGTCAGCTGAGGCTGACGAGACCTCCTTTTTGGTATAGGCATACCCAAAAAAAAGTCTATGAGTAAGTACACTAACACAAAAAAGAAACACTAAAAGAAGAGAAAATTCTTAGGAACCAAGAATTTAACACAAAAGAGAAAGTACACTAACAGATGATAGCTAAAAGAAGTGAAAATTCTTAGGAACCTAGAACACATACCTTCATCAACGTCTACTGCGACTACCATTTTCTTGGTATTGGAAGTATCTGAAAATCCAATTGGCCTTCCATTCTTAGAGATGCCCTGTCCATTAACACGATTCTCATTCTTCTTCTCATTACAAAAGACTTCAGAATGACGAACCCATTGCTTGTATGGTGCCACCACATTGACCTTCCCCACATCATCATTATCACTGCGCTCGAAAACACCATTCTGTTGGTTCAAGCAACTCATCAACCTCAATGCCTTAGCAGAATTGGCAACAGAAACGCCCAAATTTTCAAAAGAGACCATCTTGGAATGCCCTAGGCAGCGATTGCTTCGCTCATTCAACTCACTAAACCCACAAAAGCATACAGATGGGAGCTGCCTGGAAAGAGCCATGGCGTAGTAGCGAGAGATGAGCTGCAATCCTAGTCGCCTTAGCATAACGTCGAACACATTCCAGACAAGATGACCTTTTAATGCCTCGACGATGATAATTCGAGCAGAAGAATCAAAATTTTACGAACAAAATATTCCCAATGGATATTATTATGCAATTCGTAGAGTTTTGAACTTTACTATGCAGATCGGAAGAACCAAGATGACAATGCGGCGAAGTATGGAACTCCTATTTTGCGGTCAACAAAAATATTAAAACTGGGAAAACCGCTTTTATTGGGATCAAATTGTATTAAATGAATCACAAGGATCTAATCTGTAAACAACTCTGTAAATTGGCTCCTCTCACCCCCGGAAAGCTAGCCTTTTTCTTCTCCTCGTGTACTGCACCTATGTTTCCAAGATTCCCCAAAAAAATTTCTTTTTTTTAAATATGAATATCGCGGAATATTATCTCCTGCCTACAAAGTAAAAATAAAGACTGATTTTGTGGCTGTTTTTTGTGATTGTGCTAGTTGTTCTAGGGCTCTGTAGGTGGTGTGATTCACATGGCGGCCTTTTTAGAAGATTGCTCCTCAAACCCTTTTTTCGGTGGGGCGTCAGTTCTCGAAAGGTCTGATCTCTGGGGATCTCTTTCTCCCCTAACCTCTCTTTCGAAAACCCAAAAAAAAAAAAAAACATATTACAGTTAAAAAAAAGTAAAAGAAAAGCATAATGAAAAGATTAGGCTGAAAATTAATATTCGATAATCCCTTAAACGGTACATTCAGTCGATCAAAACAACGTATTATTGGGTGTTCCTATGATTTAGATGAGTGTTATGCTGTATCTTATATGATCGTGGGTGGTGTCAATTAGAGGTACGAGAAAGTGTCAACTAATGCACTGCTCGGCTATTGAGTTTTACTCAAGCTAATCTAAAGTTTTATCGCGCTAACACGAGTGTTAGCGAGTAAACAAGACGTACACGGAGTCCATTACAAATACATATCACTTCTGTTTGATGTTAGGTTTACTTCAAATAAATTTTAAGTATACTGCATGACATATATATTTTTTAATAAATACATGTGACTAATTAAATATAATATTGTAATATTAATAGTAAATAAGTTTATATATACATATATATTATGTATAAGATTTTTCGTAAATGATAAAAAAGATAAAATACGTTCCAATATTTGAAATGTGAATAGTTCACTTGATTAAAATATAATTTCTTGTAAAAATACTTATAGAAGTGATATTTCAAATATATTAAGTGAAATAATGGGTTAAAATTAAATTTAACTAACGTTTTTACGAATCTTTTATGGATTTCACTTAATAAATATATTAATACTATATATAAGAGAGAGGAGGTTTTTCCACTGTTCATTGAAACAGTGACCCGTAAATTAGCAAAAAATCCAAATTTTTAAGAAATTGATTTTGCGCGGCCTAACACTATTTGTAAGGTCTCTTTAAAACTTCAAAACATAAAAATCGTAGATCTCGATGAGGTACAACTTTTATTTTAAGTTTTCAAGAAGATCTCCTAAATAGATGTTACGGAGGTCTGAATTTTACGGGTAAAATGCATTTTATAAAAACTTTGGTAAACTTAAAAATTTCAACCGCTGTTGCCTTTCCGTGTAACGGGCCGATTTTTAAAATTTTTAAATTCGTTAAGATTTCGAACCTTCAAAATATCCATTTAAAATATTTTTTCGAAAAGATTTCAACATAAAAGTTGTAAATCTCATCAAAATCTACGATTTTTATGTTAAAAAAATTTTCAAAAAATATTTCTAGATATATATTTTATACGTCTAATGACCGGAAATTTTTATTATTTCGTTTTGAAATCCGTTAGTTATTAAAAGTCGAAAATATTTTTCATTTATAATATTTTTTTTAATTTCAAAATAAACTATAAATTCATATAATATATGATTTTATATTAATTTTTTCAAATTATCTCTAATATATATTAATACATTTTTTGTTTACAAAATACGATTGTATCTGGTTTAAATCTGTATATTATTTTAATTTTAAATATGTAAGATTTTGGACACCAAAATTATTTAGAATATTTTAAAAAGTTTATAATCATAAAATTATAGAGGTCATCAATTCAACATAAAAGTTATAATGTTGTTTCATACCGGAAATAATTTTATTTTATTTTGAATCCATTAATATCTCGGAAATCTGAAAACACTCCAATAGAAATATTTCATAACTTTTCAAACATAACATTGTTAGATCCATCATAATCTATATTTAATGTTGGAAAGTTTTTTTTTATTATCTCTAAATATATATTGCTGGTTTATGCTCACCAAAATACGAATATTTCAAATAATAATCTTTTTATTTGTTAAAAATTCAAGAAAAAATATTTATTAAAATATTTTGTTTAAAAAAAAATGCACATTAAAATTTTTAAGATTTTATCAAATTTCAAATTCTATATTGAGTTTTCCAAAATTATCTCTCATATTGAATTTATATGTTCGTGCATAGAATACGATTTAAAACATTTACGACTTTTGTTTTTTTTGGTAATACTACATGCACGAAATTTGGCCTTAGGACATTCATTTATAAATATTTTCTTAAAAAAATTTTAACATTAAAATTTTAGAAATTTTTAGGAAATAGACATTTATTTTGGAAGTTTCCTAAAAAAATATTCTAAATATACGTTGTAAATGAATATTCAAAAATATTTTTTCAATAAACTTTCGACTTTGTAAAAAAAAATCAACAATAGACCATCAACATGAAATATTGTAGTTCACTATAACGTTCAATTTTATTGTTAAATTTAATTCTAAATATATGTATTATACCTTCGAGTTTCTGAATATCAATTTCTTCTGTTTTTAGAATCGTTAATAATTAGAAATACTAAAAAATTTTTAAAAGTATTTGTACTATCACATGAATATGAAAATTTCAACAAAATGAGCATTAATATTTTTTTATACTTGATTTATATTTAGCACTAACTGTTTGAGGGGACAACGTGACTGCGTTAACACGCGGATTAAAAAGCTTGTATTAACTAAAGTAAATGTCTCTCATAAGTTATTAAAAAAAAATATTATAAGCATTTATATTAAAAACATAAACAACATTTTTTTTGTTCATTTAAGATATATAGACTCAAAGGGTATTAATAAAATTATTTTGCTTATCTAATTTATTTACATTTTTTTGGGTCAAAATCTAATTCACTTAAGAGACATATTAGTATCAAATTTCAGATAGGTGAAAATGCGAGATACATTTAATACAAAGAAGTCGACAAGATAGATTTATATTAAAGTTTATTACACACACACACACACACACACACACACATATATATATATATTAAATAAGAAACACATAGAAAGAAAATATTGTAAATAGAGATAGATGATATATATAGTTAGTAGAAGGTAATTTAAGTTTGTCAAATATTTACTCGTAAAGAATGGTCATATTCGTATATAAGTAGGATAGGTATAATTTAAAAATATGGACAATTAATATATATACATATATAAAAAAATCGATTATCATAATAGTTGAGCGGCATGTGGCACTTTCAATAACCTATAATATGCCACATGACATCTCTATTATCTTATCATGTGATATGTGATAAGTTTAAATAATCACATTATTACTACAACTTTTTATTCAATGCACATTGAATACATTTATTCAATGCACATTCAATATATCAATAAAAAATTATATATATTTTTATAATAAGCAATTATTTTAAAATTCAAATAAGCTATATATAAAACATATATTATAATAATTTTAATGAATTTAAAAGGTCAATATCAATATTCATTAATATTTAATATATAAGTAAATATATAAAAAAATTGATGATTAAAGTTGTTGCGCCACGTAACAATTTAAATATTCTCCGATGTTTCATTTGCCGTTTATTTTTATATCATAAACGAGTATGTGGTATTTATATAGTCGATAATGTCACGCTGGCACCACGTGTGTTCGGATGCCAGGGTGGCAATCCGGTCGCCAGTTAGATTGGCGAGCAGGTTGTATTTTTATAATTTTTTAAAAATATATATTTTTTTAAATTTTAATTTAATTTAATTTTTTAAAAAAAAAATCGGAGCTCGCCGCCATGCCATTGATGATGCTCCTCTCATCACCATTGATCTTCATAGTTGCGGTTGAGATATAAAATAGTGCTTATATCCTTGACTATCTTTATACTCGGCAGCCAATACAAAATCCTTGTGTTCTATATATACTTCACTTTCATATATAACAACTGATGAACAACTTACACATCAGAACCAATGAACAAATAAAATTGAATAAGAACATTCGGGTGATCGGCTAACAACCACTGCATCCCGGAAGTAATCGATGGAGACACTCTGGTTTTATGCAGAAGTCTTTGGAGTTTTCGGAGTTAACAGAGCAGCACTACCTTCTCCTGCAGTGAATCCATTCTCCATGTCTCCTCTTACAGGAGTTGTCGGCGAAGAAGTAGCTCCCACCACTCTCTTCCCGCGGCTCAGTAGTCTCTTGAACGATCTCATCCTCACCGGCACCTGCGACGGCGACGGCGACTTCATCTCCTCCGCAGCCCTGCTCGTCGGCAGCGACGAAGCGAATCCCTCCATCACTCGTCTCGGTATCTCGATAACCAACACGCCGCTTGATGTTGCTGATGATGACAGTGGTGGTGTTGAGCACGCTTCTTCGCGTCTACCTGTATTAATATGGTCTTGCGTGCCCCAGAACAGCACGTTCGTCGGCAGAACCAGCGACTCCGGCGGCATCTCGGGATCAACGGAGCTAATGTCGACGACTACAGACCCTTCATGTTGTTCTTCGGGCCCAACGGGGGCTCGGCAGAGCGGGCAAGTGGAGTGGGAATGGAACCACATGTCGATGCAATCCACGTGGAATCCATGGTTGCATTTCGGAAGCAGTCGTGCGTCTTCGCCGTCGGTAAGCTCACAGAGGCAGACCGAGCACTCGAGCGGATCGGTGAAGTCTGCGGACTTGTAGACAGTGACCGGCATGGATTTGAGCACAGTAGGGTCAAGTCCCCGGCGGGCGACGGCTTCGGCGTGTCCGGGAACGAAGACTAGCCTCGCCCTGGAGCCTTCGGCCATGGAAGGTGCGGAGCTGAAGAAGCGGCGGGCGTAGAGGTAGAGAAGGGAGACGAAAACGACGACGAAGAACAAGAAGATGACGGCTCCAATCATGACCTCACTGTTCATGGTGACGGCGACTCCATCGTCGCCGGCACCGCGTCCGTAGTTGATGCTGCTGCTGCCGTCCACGATCTGAGACATGATTGACGATTAATTCAGCTGGGTACTGGATGAATGAAGATAGATAATAAGGAGAGATGGAGCTGCTGTTACCTAATTGTAGTTTTGTAGTTGGAGAAGAGGTAGGAAGGTTGAGCGAACTTGCAGCCATGAAAGCGACTGATGTCAGACATGAAGAAGGAAGAAGAAGAAGAATTGATTTTCGTAAATTAAAATAATAAATTAGAAGAAGCGGAGACTTCAAATGTTAGAAGATTCAAAGTGGGTGGCTTTGTGCTTCTTGGGTGGTTCGATTTTACTCGCATACCTTCTTTGACAAGCAGCAGCCATTAACTTGTTGGTTTGACTAGACTACTACTGATTTTTCTTTTCTTTTTTTAAATAACTATTGTTGATTACAATACTGAATAATTGCCTGATTTAGCACTACAAATTAACTTTGCCCGAGCCAATCAGTATTAATTTAATTAATTAACAAAATTAAATACTAATTCATAAAAGGTATTAAAAATTTAAATTCCAATAAGCATAAATTGAACGCTCCTTTTTTTATCGAAATAAAAATCGACTTGATGATCATTAAAAAAAATAATAACTTGCCTAAGAAATAATTAAACCAATATATAATGACTAAAATGCAATAGAATACCAACATTTATAGCTATTTTGTAAACTTTAAAACTTGGATGATCGGATTGGAAAAGTCCATAAGAGTGACTGATGGTGTCCTTTAACAAACTACAAAAGAACAAACTACCAATCTCTTATTTGACGGACATTAAAAAACAGTTTGTCAAATTCTGTATATCATCACATCAGCATTGTATAACCTTCTTTTAATTTTTTTTCTAAAATCCAATTTTCACATTATTTTTTTAAAGTACCGACCTATATTTCACTAACGAAAAAATTATAATTTTTAAATCTTAATATGTTTGAATGACCGTATTATCTTTAATAGAGTACAGAGGGAATAAAATTTTTACATCCGTATAGGTGACGTTTACTAGATTCAAATCTAAACCTCAATTTTATAAAATAAAAGTCTCAACTAACCATCCTAAACATTTTAGACAACTTATAAGAAAAATAATGAGTTCATTTTTAAGCACGCACTATTATAACTGCTTATATTTAGATTTTATATTACAACGCCTCTCTTTCTATGACTTTCACTCTTCAAATTTAGGAGTTACATACCAACCGTTATTTTTTAAACGTACAAATTAAACACTAAAAGTAAAAAATCGGCTGACATGGCGGGTTACGCACATCGCCACATCAACGTGTTTTTAGACAAACTCTCAAAAGTATTATATCTTCATTCGGCCGCTACTAAAACTATGATTTATTTTTCTAATAGTTTGACATTTCTACACGGTGATATTTCATTTTTTTTTACATACTAATTGTTTTTTAATTTATAATATTGGCATTTGACATACGATGACGGTGCTACGTAGACGGTTATTTTGTCTTAGCAATATCTTTTGCAGTAGTAAATTAAGTGTCAAAATTAGTCTAACTGCTGCAGTGCAGTCGGTGGTTTTTACTTTTTAACTCAAAACCCGGAATTGAGCAATGAATTGCATTTATTTAAGCACCGAACTTTAATTCCAGTAGCCCACGAATTATCCAAGTCAAACAACGACTTTGACTTTGAATGTTGACATTGAAAGACTAACTATTGCGCGAATGCAGATGCTTATCTAGTTACTGCACGTTAGGGGGCTCAAATGTAAGAATACCACGCTAGAGTACAGTACATCTTGCAGAAAGCCCCATCAATTTACAGAAAATATAAACACCGCCGAAGATAGGAGGGAGGGGACGCCAATCAAAATCAAAATCAAAATCAAAATCAGAAGAATCTGTAAACCCTAGTCAATCGGAAAAGGAAGAAATCCGCTTAAAATATGCAACAGCCGCTGCACCCGCCGTCCTCCATCAGCACGGAGCAGATTCAGAAGGTAGACATCGCTCCTCTCCTTCCCCTTCTCTACCAGTTACTTAAAAGCTGGATTGTGCCGCCATTTGGGCGCCCAATTTCTGATTTTTGTATTTCTTTTGCCTTTCTTTAATGTTATCTGGCATTTACTGTGATTGAGGTGACGACATGGGTTTGGTAAACCGTCTGGGATGACCTTTGCGCCCTTTGGTCACTGACCAGCTGTGGACTTGATATCTTTACTAAGGAATAAAGTATATACTTGCAAGTTTATTTCTTTCTCTTTCATTTGCTCTGTTTTGGGTCTCTTTTACGCGTGCTCTTTGCAGCTTGGGCGCTTTGGTGTCTTCTTTTTTAACCAGGACTTTTTATTTATTTATTTATTTTGGGTCGATAACAATAATTTAGGGTCATATGCGGATGCGGCTCAATCCAGGAGGAAAGACTAACCCAACCTATCTAGGATTCGCACGAGATGGCTTTGCCACCTTTACACTGGGCCATCCATCTACCTCTCTTTTAACCAGAACCTAATGACGTATTAACTTTCATACATCTATGTTAAGTTCTATTTGTCTAATTTATCATGTCAGGTTTGTAATTCAAGAACACCATGTCTGTCTTTATGTTGTTGTTATTTAGGTGACGATATTGGAATAATATGAAAGGATATACTTGTAATTATTCAATTGATGTTTTTAGTTAGATGCATATAGATGCACATAACATCTTACCATCATTAGCGTGTTTCATTAATAATTACAATTTTAATCCTCTTGTTTATACCTTTATCGTGCAACATTAGATTTGATCGCAAGGATTGCATTGACAGAATGCTCATTAGTCATTTCTATCGTTGATAGAATGGTTGTCTTAAGCGTCATGTAGCATGTATTGCTGAATTGTTGGACTCCACAATTTCGCCAGAGCAAAACATGCACCTCAAACATATTTCTCTTAACTTGTCGAAGAAATATGTATTTTGCAAATTCGACTTTCCTTTAGTACTACAAATATCCTTTTGTGCTAAAAATTTATTTCTCGAGTTGTTAACTACATTAGGGGAAAAGGAGTAATGTGGGTACTACTCTGCGTATCATATACATTCTCACAACAAATATGATTGTCTGTGTGGAAAGCAAGAATTGGTGAAATTTGACATTGAAGGCATAGGCATTTGGAGAATTTAAATGCTGGTCTATCCTGTTGCTGTGGAATAAGTTTTTTTTTTTGCCTCTATAAAAGATAGGCAGGTTAACCTGAATCACATCCATTGGTGCTTTCAATTTTGGTTTGTTGGCAAAGGCTTATCTCTACAGTTTTCGATTCTAACAAAGGCCTATCCTATGGCATAGCACCTGTTCTGGTACTTATTGAGAACCGTGATAATATTTTTAGGATGCATAATACATATGAAAACTTAATTTATACGTTATCTGGATGCTACCATATTGGATGTCGCTTGAGGTTTTTT
The DNA here is from genome assembly GCA_002076135.1 of Xerophyta viscosa. Taxonomy (NCBI): domain Eukaryota; kingdom Viridiplantae; phylum Streptophyta; class Magnoliopsida; order Pandanales; family Velloziaceae; genus Xerophyta; species Xerophyta viscosa. The sequence continues at coordinate 1,752,252 of MJHO01000042.1, forward strand.
CCTTTGAACTTATGGAGTTGGGGAGATATCTTTTGCTACCAATTGTAAAATTCTTATATGTCAATCCAACTTGAGATGTCATGCACCTATGCAAGGGATATGCGCTATTAATTAATCTGTGACGTAGATAATTCATTTGTCTTCAGAAACCAAGGCTTTGGATTTTTGGGTGTAATGGATTTCTTTAGCTGTAACTTGAATCTTGATTTGATGGTTGGCATGCCATTTTCTGTTTTCCATGGTTAATACGTACTTTATAATGCATCATCTATCTGTACTTTTTTTCCCCCCTAAACTCAGAGTATGATTTTACTGTAGAAGTACAGTTCTGTCCTACACCAATTTGTGCAGCCAACCTTCTATTCTGTAGCGTGTATAGTTTTTGGGTATAATTATGCAGTTGCTTTTGTGGAATGAAGTTAGAAATATACCTATGACTTTACCCTAATGCAGATGTTAGATGAAAACAAGCAGCTAATTCTGGGCATATTGGAAAATCAAAACTTGGGAAAGTTAGCTGAGTGTGCTGAGTAAGTCTGACGTACTTGAGGGATGTTTTTTGTATTCTAGATCATATCTTATATGCTGTAGTGTATATATCTTAATGGGCTTCAGGTTCATGCTAAATGTCTCATCCTCTCTCTTATTGTTGATTTGCTCTTAAAAAGAAGTGTGCAAGAGCCAGACCTGTAATTCCCTATTCTTACTTAATCTATGAATATGAACAAGTCATATTAGTAATTTGTGATATGACTTGTAAGTTTCTTCACTGCCTCATATCGTTGCATGTTATACATAAACATATCTTGCAATCTTAGCAGCAAGAATCCGACTCTTGTACCGTTCGCATCTTGTAGAACGGTTGCCTAGAAGAGTGGTGTCCAAGAAAGCAACAGCTAGTTTGAACTGAACTGTTCTGACTTTTACGTTCTCTATTCATTAAGTTTTGTGCGAAAAATCTTTACCTCTCAATTGCCATACTTTTATTAGTTGAAGGAGATGTATTACATATTATTTTTATTATGTCACTATGTGACTGGTTGCTAGTTCCCAATTACAGGTACCAAGCACGACTCCAAAAGAATCTCCTATATCTTGCTGCAATTGCGGATGCACAACCACATGCACCTACAGCACGTCCTCAAGTCAGTTAAATATCTTGTATTACATGCTATTGATCCATATAACCACACTAATTGTAGCATTCTTTTTCCTACTTAGATGGTCCCACATGCTGCCATACCACCGGGAGCACCTTTCCAGCAGCAACCGTTCTTCTCCCCTAGGCCTCCGGTGCAGTTTCCCCCTCATCCGCAGTTACAACAATTGCAACACCAGACTCCATTGATGGCATTTCAAGGGAATATTGGTGCTAGACCAGCAGGAATGAATGGCTTGCATTCAACCATGCACACGGAGGGACCCCATGGAACTGGCACAAACATGCCTACGGGTGCAACTCTAGCATCCTTGGAGGGTCGAAGTGGAAAGCAAGGTACCGCTGGTGCAGCCCCTGATTCAGGGGCGGAGACTGCGAACGAGAATCGAGAGTCTGACACGAGAAAGACTGAGTAAGACATAATAATAGACAGATATAGAATGGTGTTGTAATTTAACAAGACATGTAGGAAAATTATCTTGTGATGAAGTGGCTGCTGATTTTGCTAATGGCTTCTGCTGCTTACTGCTGTGTAATCGAATCGTATTTTTGTCCAAGAAAATAACACAAAAAACAGGTTCAGTTTATCTGTATTAAAACTTCTAGCTGTTTGTTTGTTTTAGCTGTCAGAATTGCTAGGTCAGTGAATTTCTTACAACAATTACACGTTCGTTGCATGTTGATCATATAAAAAGTGATTCGACTCTGGCAAATATGGAGCTTTGCTGCTAATTTCTGATAAAAGTAGTGCTTCACGTTATTGGCTTAAGTTGTTAAAAGGTCTCTAAAAAAGTCGAAATGATTCTTTGTTCCCTTGGATTTTTTTTTAATGGGCCGATATACGCCTAAACTTTAAATAGAATTTGCGATAACTCCGAATTAAAAAAAATATCTGCGATAATTTTATTGTCAATTTTTTTCTTTTATGCCCATTCAGTTGCTAATGTCCACTTTATAATAGTTTTAATTATTTTTTTAAATAATTTATGTTTTCTCGTCTAGAGGATATATTGATCTTTAACGAACTTGCAGGTTCGATTAAATCCTTAACAGGCTAATAGGTTATACATAGATATGTCAAGATTCGGGCACACAGACTTGTCTACTGTATCAGCAAAAATAATGGCTGATTTAGAACCTTAAAATTTTGATGTCTGATTTGTTCAACTAGGTAAAAGCAGGGGCTCTGTAAACATTCCTTTGAAATTCATCATTCTTCCAATTAACCAACAACATGGTAAAAAAAATGTCGTTATGCTCTTTTAGGAGAGAGATCTAATGATATCCGAGTTTTTCATGTTGGATCCCGTTTTTGTTTGGCACTGCACTTATTTTTTCGACTCAAAGAACATAGAGGGGATTAATTAGATATAAGTTTGAAAAGAAGAATTGACATATTATTTATTCTTTGCCGGACTTTATTTCATAATAAAATACTATTCAGCCTAACTGAATAGTCCGAAAGACAGTCTGATTATATTTTGTGCGCACCTTAGGACCGATTCACTGTCCGAAATACACGGAAACACAATAAGACTATGTTTTTAGACCAAGGGTTCTGGCTAAATAGCATTATCCTATTTCATATTGAGCTCCACTGAATAGGTTTTGATCTATCTAGTCCTTGTTTTCTTCATTCTTTTCTTTATTCCGCCAGGTTTTGAACCCATCTGATGACCTTGAGAAGCTGCTTGCTGCGAAAGATAATCCGAATGATGATATACTTTCCAGCAGTTGTTAAACGTATGATTTGAACAGGATGCCTAATACCGCGATATTTTGTAGATTTACAAATATTTAAAGCAACGCAGTTCGTCATAGAAGGATGAAACAGGGATACTGGGAGAAGTTTGTCCAGTATATTTCGGAGTGCTTTCCGACAGTGGATAACAATAGAGTAGGATTTCTTCGCATAGACTTAGTAAAATTTCCTTTTGGGGAGCCATGAGACAAATTTCTATGGCAGTGAACTAAATTGTCATTCTACTGGATCAATGGAAAAAACATTTCCTTCAGTGAATTTTGTGTGTCTATATATATAGAAGATTTAGTAGTATTTTATATTCTATTATCTATAATACTTAAGCACAACAAGTTTAGTGATATCTAATATTAATTAGTTAACTGTTAAAATAAATTTAAATTATATATTATAGTTTATTATAATATTTTTGTGACATATCTTCTAGAAAGTATAAAATTGTTCAATTTTTTCTCCCTCAACCAGCAGCAAAGCTTCACCGTATTTTTTCTCTCTCCCCTTCTCTCTCCATCCGTTAATATATTAGTATAAAAGTTTTTATGTGCTATTCTTATATGTATTACACCAAATATCACAATGAAATATTTAAGTTTTGACACTTCAGTTTAGGTGATTTTTTTTTTATGAATTTATTGGTACAGTTAGTATTTCTAGAGAAAATATGAGTTGTGAGGTAGCCATGTTTGAGATGATGGCAGATAAATAGACTCCGACGAACTTGCCTTGGAGCGGTTCAGCAGAGATGACATGGTTGAGGCAAGCTCCAATAGGCCGGTCTATACCTCGTAATTCCTGTTTTGTCGGGTGCGAGGAATCTTATACCTTCAATATGTAGGACAAAGCACATGGATCAGGTTTCAATTAACTTGGAATCTTATTGCTTCCAAACAAGAACAGTAAAATAACACTATTGCTTTAGACATTGCACGTGCAGTACTACGAGCTCGATCCGTTTATGTAGGTGAAATTGCATATGCCGCCAGATATACTCTCTGTCTACTGTATTTTAAAAGTTTGTATGACTAATTGAATAATTTGTTGCGGATGATGGAGAGGATCTTGTGGGAGATCTTGGACAGCCTCCCGCCGTTGACGTAGTCCCTGGGGCTGTGGCACGCGATTCCGGGGAAGAGGAGCCCGCTCATCCGGTACAAGATCGACACATACCCCTCCACGAACTCCTCGCCCTCCGTCATGATCATCACAAGAGCCTTGATCAGATCGACCCATGCGCACACGTACATCACGATCGCGTACAGCGGGTCGAAGTAGTTCGGGTTCGGCGAGTCAACCACAACCTCGCCGCTGTACCACCCGTCGTAGTAGATGCAGGTCCCGAAATGCTTGAACCTTGCGATATCACCGGCATCGAAGGGGACCCGGGGAACGATGTCGAACCTGTACACCATCCTATAGTGCCTGATCTGGACGTAGTTGGTCATGTATGCAGCGAAGACAGCGTCGCCAACTCTGGGCTGGCCGTACGTCATCGAACCGTACATTGCGTTAAGGATCTCATGCTCGTCGTGCATGGCGAGGAGACCTGGGAATATGGCGGCAAGGGCGCCGCCGAGGCTGTGGCCGGTGACGACGATCCTGGCCTTCGGGTGGCTGGCTACCAGAGACCGCAGGGCGTCGCGGATGGCGTAGTAAGCGAAGGGCTTTGAGGGATCATTCATGTTGTCTGGGAGGTCTTTTGGGAAGGCGTTGGTGCAGTTCTTCTCATCCTGGAGGCCAAGGGCTTTGAGGAAGCCGGAGTGGATGTTGCCAAGCTTGCCAAGGCACAGCCATGAGAGGTCCACGTCCGTCGACCAATCCCGCGCGTTAAATGCTTCCGTCCCGCGGAACGCTAAGACGATCAGGTTGGCATCAGACGGTCTGTCGCTCAATATGAACGCCTGCGTCGTGTAGTCCTCGACAAATTCTGCATCAAATTTTAAAGAACATATCTAATTAGCTGATTCGTTCTTCCTTACTTACTGTTACTTAGTGTAAGGGTAAGTGCAACTTTATCAGTTACTTACTGTTCCAGCAATTGAAGAATTGCACAAAGTGCATCTGCGTACAGAAACAAATCTTGCATTAGACTTTATAATAAAATTAATTTGGAATAGTTATTTGATTAATTTGATTAGTTTCTATCTCGATTGAGTTAATTAACCAACAGATGTCAACCTTCAAGTGGTTGTTGACAGCATCCTTGATGAAAGCAGAGTTCTCGTAAGCGAGTTTCGCAGCCATCATGGAGAGGTCCAAGTAGTTAGCGTCGTTGAGAGCAGTCTCCGGATTTATGACGGAGAAGAAGTTGATCAACGACTGGTTCTTGTACAGCTCTACCCGCTCATCAATGTGCCCGATAACCGTCCGGTAATCTGCCTTGCCGCGCTTCGGAATCACAACAGACGCTGCATGTATACATGCATCCTATATGTTAATAAACTCAATATATAGCATATTTTGATCATATACATAGAAAAACATATTGTGGTTATCAGAAGACCTGTGAAAATACGGCGCAGTAAGGCAAGGAATCCACCGTTGAGGTGGATCAGATTCAGCAGGTACTCGATGAGATTGCCGAAGAAGAGGAAGGGCTTGTAGATCTTTAAGAGAACCTTCTGGATGAGCAGCGTGGCGGCGACCACCCACGAGTCCACCACCCCTGCAGCGTCGAAGTCGGTCTCTATGCACTTGCACCGGTCAACGCCGCTCCTCCTGAAAGCTAGCAGCTTGAATATGTCGCTCCACCCGGCCTTATCTGGCCTCAGAATCAAGTACTGCCTCGTCGCCATTGCTCGATCACTCAATCGCTCGATCGCTCGATCAACAAGCTAATCAATCAGTCAATCTCAAAGTAGAGGCTTAAGAGTTAATGCTAGTAGTGGTGCTTGACTAGCGTATGAATCTGTGTCTATATATAGGGGATGATCACGACTGCAATAGTTCTTTGTTTTGACTAGGTCATTAACACAGATCTCATGTTTATTCCACTACATTATTACCTTAACAAAAACAAAAAAGGAAAAAAACAATGAAAAGAAAATGATGGGTGTCATGAAACACGAGGGAATTGATTAAGTTGTGATCACATGATCAATGATTAACAATTAAATTATTTTACGTCCACCTAACCCCATCACATGGTGTCTTCAGATTCTTTGTTTGTTTGTTTCCCGGCTGAAAGGAAAAAGAATGTGCGCTAAAGATAATTATTGGTGTATTGTTTTCAACTTCATATTATGAACTATATGCCAAGACGAGATTTTTTATTTTTATTTTTTTCTTTGTACTTGTACATAAAGCTCTGTTGCATGTTATATATTATTCATACAAAATAGCTATAAACAAGTATAGTAATTACATCACACTATCACTATATATGAACAAATTTACACTAGCATCTATCTATGTATCAGCAAGCATATATTTTAATTTTATTTTATGTTTTTCAAAATGCCATAGACCATGATGGCCATGATTCAATAAGAACTACACGCAATGTATCAAAATATGTGCCACATATATCCTGATATATTGTTTACAGTTTTGATTATATTAAGAGTCCTGATGGCCCTTATGATAAACAATACTCTTGTTTTTAATAACAATTGCCAAATGGACACTAACATCTTTCTCCCACTTTTTTCTCCATTCATTGGTCTTATATTGAAAAGAGTCCCCCCCCCCCCCCCCCCCCCCCAAAAAAAAAAAAAAAAGGTGGTGAGAAGGCAAACCAAGTTGCTTAAAGGAAAAACAAGGAGGGAATGCTAATATTGTTCTTATAAATTATATCCAATTCATTGGCATATTCATTCACACATGTTTTTGTGATTTTAAGGTGGATATACATTCTCAACTTAACCATTTGATTAGTGTACAGTTTTCTCACCACTATTAGATGAAAAAACAATTATGATGCTCTATGTACAAGTTTTATTACTTGTACTTTATTTATCAAAATTAAATTTAGATATATTTTTTTGAAAAAACTTTACACTATGCAAAATATTTATCATAAAAAATGTCAATTGTATTATCAAAAGTTATAATACAAAAGTTATTAATTTTTTGTTTTGTATATTTCTATGTATTTGATTTATATTTTGATTCTATTGAAAGCGTTTTAAATTACAAAGTTGAATAGTTTGTTTTAATTTTTTATAGCTCATTTATTTAAAAGATATTTCCAAATGTAAAGCTTATTGAATGTGTTACATAATTATATTATATATATATATATATATATATATATATTATTATATACTATATATATATATAATTGTAGCTGGATTATTATAAAGTTTATTGGGGTAATAAGCGATCAGCAATTCCTGGGTTTTAATAAGGAACAACATTAAAAAAAATTCAAAAAAATTCTATTTTACAAAACTCGTACAAATTATTACCTATTCTTTTAACTTTTTCAAAATATTCTGGTCGAAAACTCAAAAGTATTTCAGACAATTTGTTTATTGTTCCGGACGGCAAGTGTAATATTGCTAATACTTATATCGTCGAATTGAAGTATTTGAAACAAACTATTTTAGTGATTCCGTGAGCTAAAAATATATTTTGAAGAGTAAATTTAGTATCTCCATTTGAGAGATAGATTTATTAAATTTTAAAAAATATAGATTTTTTTTGACAAAATCTTATTACTATTACATATATATAAACTTGGGTTGATAAAAACGTTATGCCATCTGGCATTTTGAATAGTTTTGTTATACATGTCGAATTTACTCTTATTCTAATAAGTTAGTATGCATTTTATTAATTGTTATGTAATTATAAAGTCATGTAATTAATTTGAAGGAAGATATGAAAGTCTAGATATTATAAATAAATATTTAAAATAAAAAATAATTTATAAATATTAATGCAAAAAATTATTATAAAAAATTTAATTATATTATATATTATGTAATTATTAATTTAGTTAAAATAACTTTATCAGTACAGAAAAAATTTTAATCATATATATATATATATTATATATATATTATATATATATGATATATATATATATATATATATAATTACCATTTTAAGTCAATTTTCGAATAATTTTGCATATGGTATTTGAGATTTCTTCCACTCTAATAAATATTACGAATAAATATAAATATCTTAATAAGAATAAAAATTTTGTCATGAATTAAAAATATAAAAAATAGTTAAATTTTCGAACATCATTATTTAGTATTTATATAATTATATATATAACTTATAGCCGTGCATTGTACGGGTATAAAATTAGTTTTTTTTTTAATAAAGCTCCAATAAAGAAGCTCGCCCTAATGATTCACATTTTCTTCTTCTACCAATAAATAAATTAATTAATAAAGCTCCAATAAACACGCCCGCCCTTATGGTTCACATTTTCTTCATCCACCAATAAATAAAAAAGTAAATATTTTTGGTAGACAAGAGAAGTTTCAAAGTTTGTGTTGCGTCATTCCAAATAAAACGACAAGGGAGTTAATATATATTTTAAGTATTTCCACGTGTGAAACGGCCAGTGATTATCACATGCTCAAATAAGAACGTTCTGATGAAAAAGCAGTCACATCGTCAACGGTTGATTAATGTAGAATGATTAGGGAGAGAATTAGGGTAGCGCCATAGAGAGCAACATGAACGACCTACTGTGTTGACCTAATTTATTAGCATATTTAAATATAAAACGATAACTATAATTTATCTCTCATAAAGAATATATTAAAAAAAATTTAGAAATACTATTTTATTTAATTTTCGATCAAAATATAAAAAAAGGACTGTGGTTATAGATCTAAAAAAGAGCAACATAATCAAAAATAATTTAGATGGTTTATACATGTAATGATGAGATTTATGGCGTGCCGGTAAATTTGAGGTACTTGTGAATGACCTCTAATAAGAGGTATTGAATAGTTAGGAAAATGCAAATGAAGAGTTAGCTGAAGTCTGAAAGATGATCCAATTTTTGTTGACTGCAAAAAACAAATTGTGGCTCCTGATGGAAGTATAATGTGTCAAATTATCAAAACGATACGTTGAAATATCAACAGCAAATTTATCTTTATCTAGAAAATTTTTCACTTTTGGTGTCCGCTACTATCGAAAAATGGCGAAATCGGTAAATCTTGCTGATATACTAACCAATGCTTATTGTGCAAGCAAATTACATCAGCTAAATTAATTTTATGGAAAAATAACAAAAACATTAACAACTCTAGAAGAAAATTATAAGATATTCAAAAATAAGTTTTTTAAAAAAAATTAATTTCTTTTACGTGTTTTTGTACATGCAAGACATACCTGCGTTTAATATTCGCAAAACTTAACGTTGGATGCTAAATTATTAACAAAATTGTTAATTTAGAAGTAGATCTACTGTTGGTATATCCTATATATATAATTGAACTTTTAATTTAATCTTGTGTTGTAATTTCCTAACGTATTGGCCTATTAGAAAAGATCTTGGCCAAGGTGAAAGACGTGCTTTAGATATTCAAAAGTTTTGCTTGGTCGGTGTAGGTGCTCATCTTCTCTATTTGTTTTGCTTTTTTAATGAGACTGGTGTGCCGACTAAAACACGGAATGCGTTGGAGTTTGGCGAATTTTAACTCCTCCCAGGCATGCATCGGACATTTTTTTTGAAATACTTGATTTTTAGTCTCAACAGTGAGGTACATTACAGCAAAAGCCAATCTTTCCTTTGTTGTGAAGCAGTACTTCCGAAAATAATTTTTAAATCCGAACAATCACTCGCTTCAGATTCTGAGAATATTAATGCAAGTGTTGGCAATAACCTGGTTCCATGTTGTAGTTATGGGGGATAAGAGAAGGCGAGGTGGTCCATGTGGAGTTGAAACTCGTGGTGTATAATACCTGGAGTGAGAAACATCAATGGAAGTGAGAGTTTCGTTATTACTAATCCAAACCCTAACACTCCAGAGAGTTTTCTCCATTCTATTCTTGCCTTTGTGATTGCTCTGTTCTGTTCTGTTTTTCAGCCATTGAATTTGATGTTGATTGCTTTCATGTAGTAGTCTATTACTGTTTGGGTTATTTTCTTTTGAGTGATACTATCTCTCCCGCCGCACCACCAAAAATTTCGGCAAACATTGACGTGGCAGCGTGTTAGTGGTAAAATTAGTGTGCAGTTGGATCATGTGTGGGGTTGGTGTATGCGGGGAGATCCTTGAGGAGATTGATAGGAGAGCAAAGCATTTCCCTTTTCTTTTTGATCTATTTCATGTGTCTGTTTATTTTGTTCTGATCTCATATAACTACTGTTACTAAACATAATACTTCATTATGTGAAAGATCTAATAGTTTTATGAAGTAGATTTATCAATACTTCACTAGTTTTTCGGGTGTGATCTGAATCATGTACAACAAAAATTGACATTATTTTATTATAGATAATGTTCAAATAAAATGATGATACTACTTATACTTAAGAGCAATTTCAGATATAT